>WUAM01000095.1:2520526-2547691 GCA_024336885.1 Actenoides hombroni | reverse complement strand
TGAATAACCTCTTAGCTATCATAACTGACGGCTCCTTGCGTCTTATTCGCTCCCTGCGTGCCATGCTGACAGGGGTGGGGGGAGCAACAGAAGGGCTTGGTAGGCACCTGGTGCCGTGCCAGGGTCAACCCACCACATATCCTTAAATGCTTCCTAATTCATTTGACCCTTTTTCCAAAGTTGATACTCTCTGGTTTTGTTTCTGAGTTCCTGCAAAAGCTCCCTGCTCAACCAGACCGGTCTTCTTCCCCTCCGGCTCATTTTCCGGCACATGGGGACAGCCTGCTCCTGATCCTTCATAACTTCATTCTTAAAGTAAGCCCAACCTTCCATCTTCCTGGGCCCCTTTGTTTTTGAGGACTGCTTCCCAAGGGACTCTCCGAACTGACTGGTTAGATATGGGGAGAGCAGTCGATGTCACCTACCTTGACTTCAGCAAGGCTTTTGATGCTGCCTCGCATAACAGCCTCATTGGGAAACTCATGAGCAGTGGGCAGTGAGATGAATTGAGAGCTGTTTGAGTGACAGAGCTCAGAGGGTCATGATCAGTGGTGCAGGGTTGAGTTGGACATCTGAATCCAGTGGTGTTCGCCAGGGGTCAGTATTGGGTCCAGTATTGTTCAATGTCTTCATCAATGACCTGGATGAAGGGACAGAGTGTTTCCTCAGCAAGTCTGCTGATGATACGGAACTGTGAGGAATGGCTGACACACCAGACGGCTGTGCTGCTATCCACTGTGACCCAGACAAACTGGAGAGTTGGACAGAGCAGAACTTGATGAGGTTCAGCAAGGGCAAATGTAGGGTCTTCCACATGGGGAGGAACAACCCCATGCACCAATATAGGTTAGGGGTAGAACTGCTGGAAAGGAGCCCTGAGAAGGATCTTGGAGTCCTGGTAGATAATGTTACACATGGGATAGCAAAGTGCCCTTGTGGCCAAGAACACCAATGGTATCTTGGAGTGCATTAAGAAGAGTGTGGCCAGTAGGCCAAGGGAGGTCATCCACCCCCTCTATTCTGCCCTGGTGAAACCACATCTGGAATACTGTGTCCAGTTTTGTGCTCTCCAGTTCAAGAGAGACAGGATACTATGGGTGAGAGTCCAGCAGAGGGTAAAGAATATGACTGGTGGACTGGAGCATCCCTCTTATGGAGAAAGATTGAGAGAGGTGGAACTGTTTAGCTTGGAGAAGACTGAAAGGAGACCTTATCAATGTCTATAAATATCTAAAAGTTGGCTGGAAGGAGGATGGAGCCGGACTCTTTTCAGTGGTTCCCAGTGACAAGACAAGGGGAAACAGGCACAAACTGGAACACAGAAAGTTCCACCTCAACATGAGGAAAAACTTTACTGTGAGGGTAATGGAGCACTGGAATAGGCATCCCAGAGAGGTTGTGGAGTCTCCTTCTCTGGAGATATTCAAAACCCACCTGGATGCATTCCTGTGCAACCTGATCTAGGTGAACCTGCTTTTGTGGAGGGGTTAGATTAGATGATCTCTAGAGGTCCCTTCCAACTCTAAGGATTCTGTGATTCTGTGAAATGTGCCTGGGGCTTCCTGTGTCTTTTACATACCTGAATTTCAATATATACATGCGTTAAGTAGCCCAGAGACATGTAGTAGTGAGAAAAGTGGACAATTTGGGGATTTTTTTTCTTTTTCTGAGTCATGCCACATGCTTACTTTGTGCCCCACAAATAAGAAAGAAATCCTGAAAGGTTTCACAGGCTTATTGTAGATTTTGCAATGTGCCACCCAGTTTTGTATATTGATGTAGATCAGGTGCTAGGAAAGGTTTCAAGAGTAGTGGAAACAACATGAAAGAGCCCAGGGAGCCCAGGTCAGTCTCCTCTCTGGTAGGAACAGTCCTTTAGACACCAGGAAGAGACAGATACACTGGCATCTCAAAGGGGAAAAAAACCTGCACTTGAAAAGTGGAGTGTGCCTGTAAGTAGTGTCATTTTTCATGTCTGGGCAAAGCCCTTAACTTTGGCTTCTGTGGCACATTTTTTTTTCTGACTTTGACATGAATAAATATGTTTTGCAGTCTCTGCATATAGAATAAGTGGTCTCCCTAGGGAAAGAGAGAGGGAGGATGTAATCTTGATAAAATAAAGGTGAGACTGGGTGACCCAGGCAGGTTTTTTCTGCTATAAGCCTGAATAAAAATCCAGTGTGACTGTCAGTCCTGTGTAATATACACAGTCAAACCCTCCTCTTATAAATCTAGGAGCCCTAAATTAGTTCTAATTTAGCAAAGGCTGGTACCCCTGAAATAGAGGTTTATCTAGAGCATTCCTTATTCCTGTTTCAAAGTAAGAGTAATCTTGATAATATTATAAGACTTTGGGAGAAAAAGGCCCAACAAACTATAATTAACTGCAATATTGATAGATAATCTGTGGCTTCTCTAAATGTTTGTAATCCTATCCTCCAGAGAATTTATGCTCTCCCCTGTGTTCACTTATTTTCAGTATTAGGCATTCGGGCTCTGCAGTGCTAACAGCAAGAGGAGTCCATCTCCAGTTATGCGACTGAACACTAATTGGCTGCAAATCAGAATTAGATGTAAAGATGTCAATGAGTTCCCTACCAGAAAAAACTTAATGAGACCCATTCTCTTTCTTCAAAACTTGCTGTCATTCAGTTTGACTGAAATATTCCCTCCTCCACCATGCATTATGTCCAATCAAACAGGAATTAATAGTATTCCACTTATATAGCAAATTAGTTTTCATTGGTGATGACGCAGCATTCTCAAGAAACTCTGCCCCCACTTTCATTTTTTCCTATTCTCCCAACGTGATTCACCCTCCTACATTTTTTTTCCCCCATTGTCTCATGAATATTTTCTCTTTATCTACGTTAAGAAAACATAATGCTCTATAAAAGCTGGAAACGGCTGCTTTTGTACTGTAGTTACTATTAATAAGACTCTGGTGCTAACAGTTCTCTGATCAGTGCTTCCTGATTTCTCCCTTGTGAAAGATACCTTTCAGTTTGTAAAAAGTGGAAAAGATACAGATCAGGCATTTATAGCTTCTCATAACTTCAGCAGGATCTCAGATATGCCTTTTCCTTTGTCCATCATTAGTAAAAGTAGATTCCACATCCATACCATTTTCAAGGTAAATATTATTCCTGCTCTGCAGCAATATTGTCCCTGTAGCAGAAGCAGTATGAGAAGGCACAGCATATATATTGTCAGCTTTCTCCCCAGTTTGGGACGTGGAAGGGATGTTCCACAGAACAAGGAGGTGAGGTAGGCTGGGATTGTCACAAGGTCAAGATAGTTGAGATACGTTCAACAAAGTCTGCCAATGTGGGAGCTGTGGTAAAAGAAGAAGGGAAGCCACCTATGGCTATTTTCACCTCATTTAATGGCAACCATCTAAAAATAAATCAGTAGTCTCCCTTTGTTGTCAGTGGAGAGACACAGGCACCTCAGAAAGCAAATCGTGAAACCCATAGGTGACACTACCCTGTGGAGGTGCCTGTTTCTTTCCATTTGGTATAAGAGGAGTGTAGACCACTGTGAGCGCAAAATAAAGCAAGAGCAATTCTACTTTGGACTGTACAAAACTGAGCAATGTTGATGGGAATGTCTAGACCCTCAGTTCTGACAGACAGAAAAGCTGATCTGGCAGCCAGTTTAAATAAATGCTGTACCTTTGCTGGACTGTCTGAATGAACTTGTGTGCTTCAGCAGTTCAGAGAGGAGCCTATCCCCATGAGTTTCCTCTTTAAACCAAGGCTGACTGGGGAGATTTGGTATAATTTTCATCACATGCCTTAGACTTAAGGCTTTCACTGATGAATTGGAAAGGAACATTTAATTGTTTGGTGTAAAAAATGAAGAAATAAATACATTGTGATTTGTCATTCCAAGAGTTTTGTACTGAGAGAACAAAGTGGGAGAACCGTCAAGTCAAAAGAGCAAGTGAACAGCTGCCATTCCCTGTTACTGCTGCACCCTTTTACTGAGCCATTCCTGGAAGATACTGAACAGCTCCTGTGGTACATGAGTTACCCTAATTACTGCCACAGTTCCTAACACTGCTCATAAACTTTCTTCAGAAAGTGTCAAATTCTTACAAGGTTTGGCCAATCAGTTGCTAGCAGAAGTCAATGGAAAGACTGTGATTGATACTGGTGATTACTAGAGCAGGTTTGGCATTTGCCCCATCTAACTCTGGCTATCTAAAAATAATTATCAAGTTTGAGCAAGATGCCCAGGCCCATTTTACAGCCACTGGTGAAGTTACAACATGAGAAATGAAGAATTCATCTCACCTATCTTACCCCCTATGTCTTAGAATATAAACTACAGCCTCCAAAAATCTTTCCCCACTTTTCTCTATTTTGGCAAGCAGGGGAGAAAAAGAGGTGCTACATGACTCTTTTAGACTGTTTTCACTGACTTAAAGATGCTGTGTACAAAAACACCACAATGTTTCCTCTCTGGAAGAGAGGACTAATCTGGCAGGGAAAATAGCACTTTTTGAGAAAAGTCAACAATGGCTCATGGAACCACACCAGCTAGATCGGTACTCAAGAACATACATTGCATGGGTGGGAAAGAAGAGTAGCTCCAGCATGCTTGTAATTTATGTCCTTCACAGCAAATGAGCAATACTTATGTTTCTCCTACTAAGTCCTTGGAAGCAAACACGAAGTTGGATGGCAAAAGTTAACTACCTCCCTATTGAAAATAAAAACAACAGAAGTATTGAAAATGTCGTAAGATTGGGTTATTAGGAGGGATTAGAATTCTTTGAGAGCCTTGGATTTCTGCTGCTTCAGACTTAACTGGCTTATTGAAAAAACTTCAGAAAAATCAAAAGGTTCACCAAGAAACTATGAAACTATGGAAGGGCCATGTGCTGCTGGAAGATCCAGATTGTCCTTCCAAAGTAAGCAGCAGGTGCCACAAGCAAAAATTACTTTTATTTATGACTCTGGATCATTTTCAGAAGAACCTGTGTTGTGTCACCCAGACTAAATAGGGGATGTATGAAATCACGTCTGTGCCAGAATGCTACTTCTGCTACGTATTCTATCTTCTCTCTGATATCATCTTAATTCCAGTCTGTCGGTGTTCTGGCAACATTTCTAATCTTTAGAGATAAATTTAATGGAAGTTATATAGAGAGAAATTTTCTAAATTATTTATTTCAGATAGGCAATGATTTCTCACTGTGAGTAGACACTGCCCTTGCTTGACAGAAAGCAGTCCAATTCTGCCTTGAAAAGCCTATGCAATACTTTTACTATTTGTCTCAGCTTTTTACATGTGTATCTTTTGGGAAATCTGAACATCTCAGTGACATATTAGCACTGGTGCCACTGCAACATTTTCTTGTGAAACACTAAAATATATGAAACTATTATTTTAATATTAAGCAGTCTTTTTCTTTGGGATACTAAACTCATTTGGAGACCAAAATTTTTTTCATCCATCTCTCCATGCATCTATCTATTCATCCATTAAAGAGCTGTTTTAAAGCAACCTTAGATCTTGCCCTGGATGGAGGTGTTAGCAAATGACAGTAGCTCCAGTGAGGGCACAAGCACAAATGGAATGCCTGATCGGTGATGACAGATTGAGTATCAAATGGCACTTAATAATAAATAGCTGCTGCTGCAGTTGCTCTGATTTGGTCATTGATTTCCCTAAAATCTTTAATCAAACTAAGTCAAGTTAGAAATAAGGAGGGGTCAAAAGCAAGGGTGAGAGCTGCAGAGGCTCACTAGCTTAAACAGATGCCACAAATGTTAGAAAACACAATGGAGGTTGAAATGTTCAAGAACTCATTTGCCTCAGCTTTCAGGGAAAAAAAATAATTGCAACTAAATCTTTAACACTTGCAACAAAGTAAAGTTCAGAACAGAGTCCCCACTGTGGGAGAGAGTGAGAAAGAATTGGTTCAAGATGCAGTTGGATATATTGAGGTGAGATATTAGGAAAAGATTTCTAACTGTAAGGGGGTTGAAATGACAGCACAAGTTATATGGGGAAATGCTGGCATCATTAAGTTGACATAATTTAAAAACTTCATTGAAAGATTTAAAAAACATGGATGGACAGTAATACATCAGGAATCACCCAAGTGTACTTGGGCTAGGATGCAGTTACTCACTTTTACAAGGAGAAGAAAAGCCTGCAGCTGCACACTTTACTGGAAGCTTATGAATCCCACAGGAAGGTAGCACAGAATAGGCTGAGACTTTTCAGGCACCAAAGAGGGCTGAAATCCACTTGTCCTGTTTCCAGCAGTGCTCCTTGGTCATATTTTTGAATTAAAGGTATTTTGCAATACTGGCATGCCTTGTGCAGGATTCAAGGCTGGCAATGTGAACTCAAAGCTTCGAAGGAAATGCACTTGTTAAAATGTAATGTAGATTTGTGAGATTGCATCCTTCAATTTAGGTTTCTACATTTTACCATGGGTTTAAAGGAAGTATTTCAATGCTTTGGGTCAGAGACTCAGATTTACAATTCAAACACCCCGTGTCCAGAAACAACAGGATTCTAATTAAAGCTTGGGCAGCATTGTACAAATAAATGCAATAGGCAAATATCTGGCACCATGGAGGTGTTTTTGCTTGTGTCCATCCCCTCTAAAGATACTATTTCTTACACCGGTGACAAACAGCTTCTTGTTCTGGTACCTGCTGTGTTCTGCCAGGGCTGAGCGCCGTGGCCAAATGATAGTGGTTTAGGTGAAGCAGACTAGCAAGAGTGGGAAGCACTCAGGGTCTGACCTCAAAGTACTCGCACTTGGATTGTATGAGTGCTCAAGTGGGTAGTGAGGTGAAGTGCATTGAAAATCAGATGGGAGATTTATGAACAAGTCATTCTCTTGCCAGCAACTTGTCCTGTGGATGAGTAGTTGCATGAAATGAAGGATGCTTTCCTGGAGAGTTTTGGATGAGGTTCTCCACTCTTACCACATTAGCACAAAGCCCACAGCTTAGAACTATGTTTTATAGTGTCCAGTGCAGCTTGCTGGTTAGAGAGAGCTGAGATGGCACTGAGTGAACCCTGTATCTTCATGGCAAAACACAGCATGTGCATTTATCCCAGAAGCAGTAGAGCTCTGCCCACTTGTTTGCGCACCTTTCCGAAATTAGCTTAAGGATCTTCTACAGTGCATGCTGTGGAGAGCTCCCCAGAGTCCTCATGTCTGGGTCCCTAGCTTTAATTAGCCAGGAACAATCTTGTCCTGCATTCTGTACTGCATACAGAAACTAGTAATTGTTTTTAATCTCACTGGAGATGAAACATATTTCCAAGGTTTACAAAGTCTTGCTGCTGGTTTGCAAGCATTAGATAAGAGGTAAGGAAAAATTAGAATGCCAGATAGACTTTTTATTAGTTGGGTTTAGGGCTCATACACAGGATTCTGAAGATTTGAAAGCTATTTTTGAAGCTGGTTCTTCAATTGTATCTCTGTTCCTCAAACACGAGACTAAACAAGGTGGATTTGATTTCTAAGAGCTTTGAGTGCCTGAGCTGTATCATAAAAATAATTGAGGGAAGTGTGAACATGAGCCAGGAAATAAAAGTTAAGTGATAGAAGTGATAAGGGATGTTAATTTATTTTCCCTTAGGGGTAGATAGTTTTCAGAAAGGTGTTACCTTTATATGGGAAATAGTCTGAATATAAAGGATTTTCTGCTCTGTCTGGGTTTATCTATTGCACTGTTTAGAAATATAATGTACATTAACACATTTAATAGGTGTTCTTCAGAGGAAGAAGAATAGAACTAATTTTCTCTTTCAAAGTTTTTGGAAAGTATGAGTTTTAGAAGTGTATTAAAAAGATGAATTGTTCATAAAAAACAATAAATAATGATATTGCATAAAAGCAATAGGAAAAGGGGAACAGAAAGCATGATGACAATGAAGATATGACTCTGAAAAAGATGGAGGGAAACATAGAGAAGGAAGATGAGGAGGCAAAGTGAAATGAGAAAAATAAAAGCAAATTGAAAGTTCAGGAAAAACATAACATGTCACAACCAGGAGAATTTGATACTGTTGTAAGAACTGCAATAAGGAGAGAATGTCTTCCAGCAAAATGGCTGTAGCTTGGCTAAAGAACACTGCTTGTTACAAGTGTAAATACTGCGAGGCAACGGGCATTTTCAGGACTGAAGTCTCCAAAACTGATTAACCCTATTAGAACATATTGCTGACCACTCCTCCAGAGCTAAGCCAATGCAAAGACTGAAAAAGTGGAATTCATTTGACCACACTTAGGTATCCACATTTGGCTGGTCATATGAGCCTGTTTTTACATGCTGCAGAGATAAATGGGCCCTGCTGGAGCGATGCATCTTGTACTAAAGCAGATGACTAACACAGACTTGAGGAATTATGATATGAAAGTAATTAAACACAAAATCTAAGATATCTGGCTGGAAATATAAATATAGGTAAGATAAACTTCACCCCCCTGACTTCATCAGGCTCTGGCATGGGTTGGAGGAAAAGCTGTGTATGACATTTTGCTAAAGCATTGTTAGTCACCGCTGCCTTCTGCTAGGGCCAGTGTAAATGAGCCATTACTGAATATTTATTTGTTATCATCAAAGCACAATTAAGCCTCTGGGGAGGCTGCATCTGTAATCAGATGATGAATGACTTACATTCTTTATCTCCTTTCTTCTTATATGCCCAAGTATGAAGACTGTAATCAATTTCTGTAATAGATTTTTTTTTTTTAAGTGGAAATACACTTGTTCAGTTGAAATGGCTTTTCCGGTAAGTACAGAGCTCTATTTCACTGAATTCTCCTGAGCTCTGAGGACTGCTGGCTCTTCATAGGAGACTTTGGGAAACATTTAGGTGAAAAACAGTCCAATTTCTTCAACAAATGTGGAGGAAAAGGCAATTTCTTTCTTCCTGTTCTGCTTTTCTGTAATACTTTAATGAGATCAGGGTGTTGAGTGCTGTTCCCCCTTCTCTTTTGAAAATCTGGAGATAGAATCTTCTGGAGAAAGATGAACTTCTGAGGGTGGTAGGTTGGAAAGCTCCATGGCCCCTTCCAAAGTATGCCAGCAAAGCAGAGACTGCAAGCAGACTGCCCCACTTCGTCCATGCTGACCATGAAGCTGGTATTGTGGGGAAGCCTGAGTTAATGTAAGCCTGACTTAGTTCATGTGGAATAATTAAACTGGTGTTGTGTGCCTGAGAACTAGGGTTAGCTAACTTTAGCTCAACACACGGCTAACTCTTATCTGATCTGTGCCTTGCTTTGCTCTGGGTTTTCATGGCACTGTGGCTTGTGTCTTTCCTAGGTTAGTTTTTTCTGTATCACTTTGCTTTTCAGAGGACGGACAAAACCCTCAGGCTTAACTGGAGGCAGCCACGAAGGTATGTCCACAGAGTCTCTGTCAAATCTTGTTGGGTGGACAATGCATTCTGTATCTGCAGTTGCATTTATAATTTATTACCTGACTTCAAACACAGCAACTACAGACAGGTAGCAGAAACTATTGAAGATATAAATGAAAATTGTGTATTTGGGTAAGGAGTACTGTGCTGTTAGAAAGTGGTATTTCCCGCTCCTCTTCTGCAGCTCATGTCTGTGTTAACAAGATGCTGACAGTTATCAGAGTGGCAGCAGTGAGGGGACTAGCAGTGAAAAGAGTTCTAGGAAAAGGGGGCAATTAGCAAACTTTGTTAAGCTTCTTCACATGCAATCAATAGTGCTAATGGTCATTGATTTTTTGTGTAGCATGCAGAAGGAACACTGCTACTATTTGCAGTTACTTTCTAACGCTGAATTTAAAATGTGGCAGAAACCACGGTTGTGATCCAGCAGCCATTGCTGAATTCTACAGGGTCTGGTGAATCTGGGTTATTGTGAGAGCCAGGCTGTGCCCAAGAACAGGTGGGAAGCATAATTTTTATGTAGTAAGGATGCAAAACTTTTAGCAAAACTAGCCTATGCTATCCAAAAAATGAGAGTAATTTAAGCCATGATCTCCTATGTTGAATTGCTCCCTACAATGGTAGAAAAGTAACTTTGAAACCTGCCCTCCAAGGAATTGCTACCTAAGTTGGTGACTTCTCTTGCATGTATGCTATTAAAAAGCTTAGACTATTAAAGAGTTTAGGCACTAGGTTCCTAGCACAGAGGTTAAATGGATCCATAATTTTTGTGTGTATAGCACTGCAAACATCCTTAGTGTGGACCTTGTAAAGCAAGGAAGACAAGGAGACCTTACATTTCAAATAGTTGTGGGTCTGAAAGAGGCTGAAAATGTCTCCTACTTAGTATCTTAACAGCTCCACTGTGGTACTTCTGAAGTGCTTGTTGGAGATGAAGAGTCTGGCTTTTTTGCAAGCTTTCTCTATGACCTTGAGTGTCTTGTCTAAGCCAGACCTGCAGAGACTGATCTGGGGTGCTCCCATACTGCAGAGCATCTCTGCCCCAGAGATTAATTCACAGAGCTGAGGGATGTGCAATGCAGAGGAGAAAAATGTGCTTGCTATCCCATTTATACCCTGAATTTTATGTTTCTTGAATGTGTATCACTGTATCTCAGGGAGACTGAATGTATCCTGTAACATCTCTGGATCTAGTCAACTACCATTCTTTTAAATATGAATAATACACCATTTCCTTCCTTTCAGGAAAGCAGGGCAGTATCTGCAGTACCAACTTTTTATGGAATATCTTAGTGAGTAAAAAACTTATCCAGACATGACAGATTTTTACTTAATAACATCTGGTCCTGGCAAAACCCCATTTTGTAATGAGTAAGTTATTCCCTGGAGGGAGAAAGAAGAGAAAAGGAATAAAAATCACATTAGCTTAGCTCTAGTATCTGAACCGAATTTATTTTTTTTTAATTAGTTTGCCCAGTTTCCTCGTCAGAGTTTCACAAATTTTTAGGCAACATTGGCCGTGTCCCAGATATTATCTTACATTTATTTGCAGGTATCACATTAATGCATTAAGGGAATAATTTCATTTTGTACTCACATGGTGAAAAAAAACCCAACCAGAAGCATAATTTCCTCTGTAGTCTTTTATAATGAGACATATTTCAGAAACAGGCAATTTTAAAGACCATAAACTCTTTCTCCCTCTAGCAAAAAGTCTGCAATTACTGATGAAAGGGCCCTTCTTTTCTGCACCTGCTAATGAACAGACAGCAGAACAAGCTTCTCTAGTCACCCAGTGTAGAGGTCATTGATTCACGCCAAATATTCTGCTACTCGTATATACCTGTCAGGAGAGGAGCAGCCTCCAAAAAGAGCCACTGTCTCCTTTCCTGTAGCTTTGAAGTATCCTAAATCTGCTTTTTGATAGTAGGTTAAGTTGCCTCTTCACCAGGAAGAACTTCTCCTGGAGGAGATGGCACTGCAGTCTGTCTGGGGCTAGTTCCAAACTTTATTTCCCTCATAGGTGACACATAGGGATGGGAAACCATTTACTGGAGATACCCTCTTGTTGGACAGTATCAGCCATATACATTCTGCAACTGGGAGGTGGTACCTTTGCTTTGTTATTATGTTGTGTTACTTTATGCTGCTTTTCCTTTTGTGTGCTTTGAAGCAGTGCTTTTGAAGTAGGAACCTATTGTCAGTACTTAAATGAATAGTGTTCTCAAGCTGAACCTTTCAAAAGGAATTTTAAAGGAGGAATTGGCCCAGAGCCAGAAGCAGAGTAGAAAAAAAGGAAAAGAGCCCCAGAGTAAAAAAGCAGCATGAGGCTCAATAGTGACTGGCATTGTGGGTACTGTTGAAAAAGGTGACATTTATACCTTAGTAGCATTTAAAGGCTGCAGTTAAAGGAAAGGCCCATTTAGACAGGCCCTGTGAATATGTAAGCAGCTCTCAGCTGACAAGTGCTGAGAGACTGATAGGAGAAAACAAAGTCATGCACATGGACTAGGAGGGATGATTATGATTAGCTGAAAGGTCTGGTCATAGTCCATCCAACTTTGACCCTCTCATGATCATTATGTAGGTGTAAATTGTTGAACAAAATATCAGCACTCCTTAAGCAACTCTATGATTATAGTAGCTGGTTGGGTACTTGAAAGGTTCCTGCAACCTCTGTCCTATCCTTGGAACTCATCCTATGAAATCCTGTCCATTCACAGAGTCACTTAAACTGGGAGGGACCTTTGGTGGTTCTGTAGTCCTCAAAGCAGGGCAGGTTACCTTGCTAGGTTGAGTTTGAATATCTCCAAGGGAAAAGACTCCACAGCCCCTACAGGCCTCTGTTCTGATGTTTGACCATCCTCATGGGGATTATTTTCCCTGTAATCTATCTGGAATCTCTCATGCTCCATCTTGTTGTTTGTCTCTTATCACTACGCATCACCTAAAAAGTCTGTATCTGTATTCTCTACATCTCCTGTCAGGTAATTAAGACAGCAGTATTCTCCCTACACAGTTAGCTTTCTCTTTTTAAGGATAAGTAAGCCCAGCTCTCAGTATCTCCTTGAATGCTACATGCTCCAGTCCCCTAAGCATAGTGGTGGCCTCAGTTAGATACAGTCTAGTATGTCAAATTCTTTTCTAGCATAAAGGAGTCAAAACCTGGAAGGCGCTCCAGAGCTAGTGTAACAATTTCAGTTCAGCTGCGGGATGGTGAATCTACCCATAAGATGTCATTGAGGTATTGGACCATACTTAACAAAATAGACTAGGCAGCATAAGGACACTGTAACAGAGGATTGTGGTGTTGCCCATTGATAAAGGAAATGGAGGGACAGCTGCTAGAAATGGGATTGGAGACAGACTGTGATCCTAGCAGGGGAAAGAGAGTGAGATCTCATGCTGGGCATGAACCCAGATTCCTACTAGTTTTCATGAGGTGCAAGCCAGATAGTTGCACCCTTAGCAACTGACTCTTA
This sequence comes from Actenoides hombroni, assembly GCA_024336885.1. Lineage (NCBI taxonomy): Eukaryota > Metazoa > Chordata > Aves > Coraciiformes > Alcedinidae > Actenoides > Actenoides hombroni. The sequence continues at coordinate 2,534,801 of WUAM01000095.1, read as the reverse complement.
CAGGTGTAACATTAATAATCTGTAACTGGCTACTTGGAAATCTGAGTACCTCTGATCCATCTTTACTGCCTGTAGGTTCATCAGATTTTGTCTTCTGTAATGATATTCCTAATTTAAGACTTTCTTTTGTTGCACTGTTTGTTAGAAGTTGTCAAGTCTGACTGACTGAGCTTCTGAGATAGCCCTGGGAGCAGCTGGGTCAGAGGGTCCATTTGCTCTGATTAGGTTATCAGAGTTCCTCCATTCCTTTGTGTTTACAGTGGCTAGTTTTTAATCACATAGCTGGACACTATTCTCTTTCCTTGTTGCTGTACTAATGGATGAACTCAAAATCAAAAATAATTTGCAAACTTTTCTCCTTGGAGATAAACCCCTTCTCCTCTATGCAATGAAAAAATAAGATTTTTTTTTTTTTAGAGCTCCAAGCAAAAATTTAGTGACAGGAAACTATTTAAACAAATGGGAAAATCCTTACTTCCACAATATTCTTGTTGGAGTTGTAGCATGGGATAAATCCATAAACCCAGTGATGTATTTTCCATGACATTGTTGATCATTGTTCAGAGTCCTATGTGTTAGGAGGTAGAACAGTTACTGAGAACAAGCATTTAATTACTTCAGCCTCATTTATTAGCGAGAGTGTTCACACCTCTGTTTCCCAAAATATTCAAGAATCAAAGAAGAGGGAACATTTTCTTAAAGTCTCAACTGTTTTTTCAACTAGATTTTCCCTAAGAGCACTTTCTCTCTTAGGCCTGCGTTCACTGTACCTGTTCTGGTTGCTTTCTTCTTGTCTTTTTCATCCCTCTTTTTTGTTTTCTTTTTCTGTAGTGGGTTGTTTTGTTTTTTTTCCCTACTGTGGTGGGTTGACCTTGGCTGGCTGCGAGGTGCTCATCAAGCCACTCTATCACTCCCTCTTCAGTACTGCACAGGGGAGAAAATATGTTGAAAGGCCCATGGTTCAAAGTAAGGACAGGGAGAGATCACTCAGCAATTACCATCATGGGCAAAACAGACTCAACAAAATAAATTTAATTTATTGTTAATTAGTAAAAGGGTAGGATAATTGGAAATAGGAACAAACCTAAAATAATCTTCCTCTCTCCCCCTTTCTTCCAGGGCTCAACTTCACTTCTAACTCTCTACTTCCTCATCTTCCAAGTGGTGCAGGGGGATGGGGAATGGGGAATGTAGGTTGTGGACAGTTCATCACACATCTCTGCCATTACTTCCTCATCACACTCTTCACCTACTTCAGCATGGAGTACCTCCCATGGGACACAGTCGGTCCTCCATGAGCTTCTCCAGTATGGATCCTTCCTATGGGCTGCAATTCTTCACAAACTGCCCCAGAATGAGTCCCTTCCATGGGGTATAGTCCTTCAGGAGCCTTCTGCTTCATCATTAACCTCCATGAACTCCAGGGGGACAGCCTGCCTCCCCATGGCCTTCACCACAGGCTGCAGGGGAGTGTCTGCTCTGGCACCTGGAGCACCTCCCCCACCTCCTTCTCCACTGACCTTGCTGTCTGCAGAGTTGTTTCACACAATTCTCACTACTCTTGTCCAGCTACTGTTACACAGCATTTATTAACCTTTCTTTGGTATGTTATCACCACCATTACTCAGCTTGGCCAGCAGTGGGTTTGTTTTGGAGCTGGCTGGCATTGGCTCTATCAGCCATGGAGGAACCTTCTGGCATCTTCTCACAGGAACCTCTCCTGGAGCAAAATCTTGACATACAAACCAAACATACTCCACAGATACAGATATGTGCATGTGTGTTTCATTAGTTTCTAGGGAAGTTCCTTGGACTATATCTTTTTTCTCACCTACTTTGTTGTAGGACTGTATTTTAGGTATCGTTTCTTCGTTTTCAGTTGTTACACTTACTCACTTCTACAGTTACTGATTAAAAGTGCTGCACTCGCTGGCCTCAGTAAAATTCAATACAATCTATATCATTATCTTCTGGTTTTATTGCTCTTAAGTTTAATGATACAAATCTTTCCTGTGAGGCACTGGAAAAATATTATATATAGCTCCTGAATCCTGACAGAGATAAGGAACAAAAAAAAATAATAAATCCTGTAATGTGAAGACACGGATCACTTAAAATGGGATATTCAGAAAAGATATGAAAGATGAAACATGAGAGGGCTGAGATTAATGGCTGAATTTTCAGAAGACTGTAAATTCTCTTTTTGGGACCTGAACAAAGTGACAGGGCTATTTAAAACAATTGAGAACTGACTTCCTTTAAAATAAAGCTTTAAATGGCATACTAACATCAAGACAGAAATCAATAATAAACTAAGGATCTGAATTCAGATTTTCTGACTCCTAGATAAATAAATACCTACTTATAAATTCTCTGGGCAGAACCGAAGTCTTTGGCAAAACCCCTGTTACCGTCAAGTTACCTTTCGTTCTGATTTTTTTCATGTAATACGTGACAAATATCCCAGGTATAGTGTATATTAGAGAAGGAAAAAAAAAAATCCTTTTTGGAAGGCAGCCTTTGCCTTACAGTGCAAAGTCCCTCACACTGAGAGCACTGTGGTGGTGAACAACTCACACTCCTATTAATGGAATATCAACCTCAAAGTTTCTCTCTGCTTCCCTGTCTGTGCTTCTCCCTCTTGTACATCTATCAGGAAGCCACAGTGAGTCTATAGGTAGTATTCTCAACAAAAGCAATGTACCAAACAGTATTTAATCTTCTAACTTTTGCTTACTTCCATTGTGGAGTATGTTTTGTTCTGGGTAGCACACAGTAGCTTTGTTGTCTCTCAAAAAGCTGAGTAATTTCCTTTGGTGGGGAATAAAATTGATTCATGGGCAAAAAATAGTTTTACTTCTCCAGCCCATAAAGCTTCAAAATGTCATATTTTGCTGAGAGAAGAAAAACATAAGAAAGGGGAAAACTGAATAGAAAACAAATATAGGACATCTTTGTCATGAAGATTAGAAAGAAAAAGGAGAATTTGCCTTAAAGGAAAAGTAGGAAGAAAAGAAACTTCACATTCTTACTCCCAAAGCATCAGACATTCTAGGAAAAAAACCCACCAAAACCAGCAGTCCTTGCTTCTTGTCTGGTGAAGTCAACAAGAGACAGAGGAAGAAAAGAGCTGCAGCCTGTGCTGGGAGGGTTGATGGGGACTTGCTGTGGGTCAGTCTATGTGATCACTTTTGCAGCAGTTACAGATGTTGTGGACATGGGCAAGAAAGGGTTTATGCATTTATAAGAGCATTCCATGGCATGTATCCTGGGACCAAGTCACTTATCACCCCTATCTGCTTGTGACTCTATGTTTCCAACCCTGGAGTGGGTCCAGGCAGAATAGGGATGGGAGATTTAAAATACCCCTGATTCTAGTGGTTGCTAAATCCATGGCATTAGGATATAATGGTGGTTCAAATGACATTAAAATGTCTCAGAGCATCTATAGACTAAACCAATCCCCATCTTTGGTGTCTGTCAGCTATCTTCTCCAAGGTCAGACTGACAGGGACCACTGTGTATTTTTTGCCTTTTTTCATAGAGCAGGATGTGCTGCCCTTTCCCACCACCATTCACTAACATCACATAATTGTTCCCTGATGCCGGACAGATTGCACTGTCTGTGCTTTCAACCTTGCCTGTTCTTTTTGTTGCACATCATAGTTGGATGGCTTTTCATATTACATCATAGGCTCATGAGAGGGGCTGGGAAGTGCTTTGCAAGCAGCTGTACGCAGGGATGCAGAAGGTAGCTCTGCTGTGAATCACCCTTGCTTAAGCATCCCTCTAAACATTGACAGTGATGATGAGGTGAGTGGCTTTGGTGGAACTATCCTCTACATTCCTCAGTACTGTGGGATTAAGCAATGTCATGGTCGTCCTGCACTGAAAAAGGTTTATAGGTAAAATATCAGGTGAGGCATGGCCACAAGGTAGCAATAATAACATCATCTGCACAGTCAGTGTGCTGAGCACAGGTAGACCAAAACAGCTTCTTGTAGCATGTAATAATGTTTTTAAATGTCTTTTCCTGACAGGGTGAGTATTATTGCCACCCTATGGTTTTAGTCAAGAATTGGCTAGTGTTGCACAGCCTACCCTTAGCTTAAAAAAATAGTGTTACACACCCTTTCACCCTAGGTTAAGCATTGTGCAAGCTCCAAAACAACCCCTCTGAATCTTTGGCCTTCAGCGTTTTTCATTCTTCCTTTAATTACCATTGCTGTCAAAATTAATTCTCATTTCACCTAAGGTTGTCAGATAAATCTGAAGTGTGATTCTCAAATGACATGTATTGGTGTGATTTAGTGAAGTTAGTGTGTTAATTTAAATTCACTGTCCCTAAAATTTTAGCTCTATATGCAGAATTTCCTTCCTGGTAGAGGCATTCAGTGATGGTCAGCACAGCCTTCACTGTTATTCCAGTCAGTAAGAACAAAAATTCTATCATCATTATTTCATTGGCATCTGGTATCTTATATTTTATTCTGATGCCTTCAAGTTGCAGTCATGTCTCCTAGAGAATTCACACTTCCAAATCAAATAGCACTATACTCATGGCAAAGTGATTATCATAATAATTTTACTGATCTTTGGATATGAAATCGTGCTGCTATGATCATCTTAACTTAAAGTCTAATACATCTTCTAATAAATTATTCTTATTTTTCAAATAAATTAATCCACAATGAAAATTAATTTGGCTGTGTCTAAAATTGAACACAGGGAACCATTAAAAAGGGAAATGAAAAAAAAAACCCAATTATCCATTGCTGGGTTTATAGTTCATCAGTCATGATATGAGCTTTACTCTCTCTTGAAACATCTCATATATGACTGGTGCATTCTCAGAGATTTTTCTGTTTTGAGGTACATATCTGGAGAAGAGGAGAGACGACTGCCAAGAGGAGCTTAGAGTACTGTTTTTATGGAAGTTTGTAGAAATGAGCTGCACCTATGTCCTTCCACTATGATTAGCTGAAAAGGTGTTTCAGAGTATCTGCACCATCTTTGGCATCCTCAGGCTGTCTTTGGGGCATGGACCAAGCTCACTTGTACAGGACAAACACAAGTGGAAATGAGATGTAGTTGTGTACTGTGAATTAGGACTTGCAAGAAGTGGTTTGGTGCATTCCTACTCACTCTTTGAGCCCCAAAGTCCTACTTTTTGTAGGATATTTGACATAGTAGGTTTTACCTAGGGACAAACTAAGGCTGTAGCTGCCAATGCATCTTGCACTGGCATCCCAAGATGCTGAAACCCACTGCTCCAAGCGGGGTGGTGTGTGGTTTTGTGCCAGTGCACACAGTGCTGCATTCTATTATATTTTACTAGATTTTACTACAGTCTTTTCAGACTACTGCATTCTTCCTCCATCAGCAGTCTGCTTTTGCTGTGTATTTTCTCCACTTTGCTGCTTCGTTTTTGCCCTGCCTTCTTTTTTTCCACTAGGACTCATATTCAGCTGCTCCTGCAGAACTTAGAAAGAGACACTCAAGCTCTCAAAACCTCAAGAGTCTCTAGTAATTTTTTTGTCTTACATAATATACACATAATTATACATGATGATATAGATAAGAATTTAATTACACCTTATTAAATTGATTTGCCATGTAAACCTGAACTATAGTATAATGCAAATGAAATAGGAAAAAATATTTGCTTTCCAATATTTTAAAGGGGATTCCAGGGCAAACAGAAAAAAATTCAAGCACACAGAAGAGTGCAATGCATCTTAGTTTCTCTTATGGGCAGTGCAGATGTCTACACTTAAGTTGTCACCTTGGGCCTTCTTTTTAATTGTGATGAGTAAAAGATATTTTTAAATCAGGATTCCTCTTTACTCTTTTTAAGGTCTCTTCATCAGATATAAAATGATCCCAAGGTGATCTGCTTAAATACAGGCACCTGCAGTTACAGGTGACCCTCCACTCTGAACTTCTCAAGCCAGATGTAAGCATTGCTGATCAAAAAAAATGTCCAGAAAGATGGGGCTGGCATTTGATTCTCTTGCCTAGCCCAATTTCTTATTAGTAGACAATGCCTTTTTTAAAGGTTTTTTTTTTCAATCACAAACACAAGGTGTTGATGCTGTTTCCACTGTCCTTCTACCGGTGAAGGACATCTATGTCTATGTCTTACAAGAGAGACGTGAGAACTGCTGACACTGGCTTAGCCCATGGGCAGATGCGTGGACAAAGATCACAAGAATGGCTTTATGCTGGTCTATACGAATGCCTGACCCAAAGTCGAGTGACATGCGAATGGAAATCCTCCTAGTATCATCACTAAGATTTTAATTAGACTCATTGTCTTGCTGACTAAAAGTGATGATTAGTTATAAATATTGACTTTAGCCATGCTGAGTATATATATGTATAACTGTCCATAATACATACACAAAATGTATGTATCATTAAGGAGGAGGCAATATGAATGGCTAATTCAATGATAATTTCTTTCGAGAAACCTGTGTTCAAATACCGCCTGTTCACAAATTTGGCAAAGGACTTAGATTACAAAACACTCTTGTCTGCTTAGCACGGTGACAAATGCAATACATCTGGTACATGACTAAAGAGGAGATTGGGAAGATGGTTCAGTGATTATAAAAAATAATTGCAATGAGACTTAACAGTTCTGAAGATCCCCAGGGATGCTCTAGTAAGAGCTGAGTTTGAACTCTATACCTGCACTGAAGAGGACATTGTTGAAAACTGGGCATTAATCCCCTCATTCCATTACAGTTACCAGGCAACTGCAAGTTTTGTGATAAAAGAGGAAAAAAATGGGTAAGAAAATAAATTCCATTTTTAATTGCATGCTCTCTGGACAGATACTTACACTTATTTCACTTTTATTAATAACACTGCTAAAAATGTATGTGTCCTACAATGTCTTGTCATGTGAGGATGATGAATCTAATACATCCTTTTCCTCTCTAAATTCTCTCCTACATTGGAAACAATATGGTGGGTTTTATTTATATTTCTGTGGTTTTTTTATTTTAAAAATCTTGCTCACTAACTTAGCCAATTAGTGGATGTCATTGTACATCAAGGCCAAGGAGATGCTTTTTTAAAATGCAACTGAAAAAAATCATTATACCTCTTACCTTCTTGTTGCAGCTTAATTATTTACATATCTTCATTTCACATTCAGTTAGGACAACAATAAGTTTCCCAACGAAAAGCTTAACAGTGGCATGTTTGGCCAAGTACAGGAACAAGATGGACAAGCTAAGTAATCATCCTAGAACACACTGGTCCCAAAGAGGACTCTGTGTTTACAGGGACCTGCATCTTCCAAAGGTAATTTGGAAATGTTTCCTATTGTGTATTTCAACAGAAGAGAAAATGTAGTTTCTAATTTACTTTCCACAAATAAGAGTCTTAAAATGTAGATGAGCACTGTAAACGCCATCTGCTTGGGATGTGCCCTGTATATAGAGATAATACAGGAAACTTCTTGCAGAAAGTTCTAAAATGTTAAACATTAATCCAAAAATCAGTGTATGTCCCTTTGCAGAACTGTTTTGTTTAGTGGCTTTTTAAAAGTTTTTTTTTTTTTTGTCTCCCCAAATTGTGTTATTGTGACAAAACATTTTTCTAATTAAATAATACTGGAGAGAACAAAGACCTAACAAGAAAATTGTTACACAGCTCTAGTGTAAACAGGAGAACAAGGAGTCAATTTGCTAATTGGACCATCACAGTGTTCTGCAAGGGCTTAGGAAGTAATTTGTTGTTTCCAAAGAAGTTTGGATTTTTTTTACTACAAATCTCAGCTGTGGAAAATCTGCACCAAAGTTCCATAACTTTAAATTGCTATGCACCCAAAACCAGATAACTCTTCTACACTAATTTCTCTTGATAGATAAAGCTGTTCTTGTAGGTTGGTACATAGAGTGATGGGACAAACTTTGTCTCTACAGCTTTTTTAAGAACTCCTGAGTCTCCCTCTTTTCATGAAACTAAATCACTGATAAAACCAAAAAACTTGTGTTCATCTTCCAAGATCTCCAAAGCCCTGATGCACTCACCTCTCTTTTTTGTGATGATTTTGTTGTGTCTCCTTTGTCATTCTGTACTTATTCAACATATTTATGGCCTTCTGATTCCAGGTTCAGGTAGTTTTCACTCTGCAGAATACAGATTTTATTTGTACAGTGTAAACATGCCCTTTGCTTTCTTCCAGTGCTCATTACTTATTTGTAGTAAACTATATGATAACCCTAAGCGTTATAAAGCACGCTTGGGTAGAACTATACAGAGTATTATACCCACTTATGCAGATGGTACTAATTCTGCAGATCTTACTATATAAATACAATATAGAAAAAAATATATAAATAGTGGAGTGAAGAGATGAAGTGACATGTCATACAGTGGCAATGGTACCAGCACAGGAAACAATTGCCAGAAGCTGTGGTTCCTGCTTTGCTCCACTGGCTGTGGCTGACTCCTCCTGCTTTAATTCCTTAAATATCACAGATGTTCATCTATTATCTCTAGTTTGTCACTTTTATACATAGAAAATGTGTCACAGGTGCAAGGGAGGATGTTTACTTGAAACTGGGCCAAGCATAATACTATGTTTAGGTGAATGTAGCTCAATTTTTGCCACTGAAAGGTATTTTGGGTTTGGGTTTTTTTTCTTCAGATATTGCAGGCTTGAAATGGGTCTGAATTTTAATAGTAATCCCAAAGAGATTTGTGTTAAAATGTGGTCTGATCAAGTATGAGAGCAGAACTTGGCCCACTGTCTTCAGTGGTTTTAGGGAAGGAAAGAATTGGTGTCTGTTGCTCGGATTAGCACTTACAAGATTAAGAAACGTTGCCAATAACACACATTTGGCCTGAGGATATAACAGTTCTTCAGAAACTCTGTTAATTAGTCCCACAGTACACTTCCGTGTAGTTAGTACAACCTTTTATTATGCTTATTTTACAAAATGCAGTGAAGCACAAAGGGTTAACTTATTACTCCATGGCTATTCAAATCAGTGGCAGAAATGGAAATGGCATTGGCATCGCCCTTGCCCTTGCCTAACTTCAGGGCCCTGAGGGCACCAATGGGCCTCACTAGTCCTGATCATCCTCACATGGGGCTCACTTCACACCTGCCCAGAGATGCAGGACCACATTTCAGCTCAGCCTGGGGCTCTCAGTTTGTGCTAAAGCTATGTTGTACTTGTTCTCGTCTCCAGCTCTGCTGCTCTTCTGGATGGACCTCTTTGACTCACACTGCAGACTTGTCTCCAGCCCCATCTCCTGGAAGGGCATCTTGGATGCATGTTGTAGCCCCATCTCCAGCCCTGCCTCTGATCCTGCCCCCTTGATGGACCTCTTTGACCCACTCTGTAAACTCGTCTCCATCCCCATCTCTGGCCCTGTCATGTTTTGCTGCTGACTTGGCTGCCTGGATGGACTCCAGCTGTGGTTCATTGCTTGCCATGTCTGGGGTGGTCAAAGGACCCTGTTACTAGTCCCCAGCTGTCTGCTCTGTTCAGGTCCCTCAGGACTGTACCTGGTCAGTAAGAGCATGACCTGTGCTGCGGTCACCCTCAGTTCTTGACCTCCCTTCCCTTCAGCAGCAGCTGGCCCTCCCTGCGTATATTAAAATACATGGGAAAATAAATAATTTGCTAAAGCAGTGTATGCTTGCATTATATTATCCTTGATTTTTTTTTTTTTTAGCTTCAAATTTCTTCAGTGGTAGAAAATGTTAAATTTTATTTAAGACACCCATTGTTTGGTCTTAAGATTTTCCAGACAGATAGTCAATAATGTAACCAAGGAAGCCAATATCACCACAATTATTGAAGAAGGGGGTGTTGGCTGTGGAGTCAGTATCTTCCTGTGGAGTCAGTATCTTCCAGATGAGTGTCTCTCCTGCAGGAGGACACTTCCAGTAGCTTACCTGATACAGATGTTGCTTGGTTCCTAAGCAATAGCTTGAAGGCAGCTCACTGAGGAAGACCAACCATCCACAAAAGGACATTTTACTCCAAGGCAATATTCTATTGAAGTATCCTGGCACAGAAGGTTCATTCAGCGGCGGTGGATGGAGAGCTGTATGTGGACCTGAAAAGACCATGTGTGATATCCGTGCAACACTTTTGCCTGAGCGAGATTTAGCACAGGCTTTAGTCAGGGCAGAAGGAATCTGTAGTTATTTTAACAGAGAAACAGCTCTTAAGTATGAAAATTCAGCACTTAACAGGCACAGCAATGGTTTGTGTGCAGCAAAGGCATTGCCCTAGTTCTGTGATTTTTTTTTTTAGTGTGTAAAAAGGGAGCGATTTCTATGATATTTGGGAAAACAACTCAACCCATGGGCTTAGTCTCTGCTTAGTCTATGGAAGAGGGAAGGGAGTTGGAAGTTGGACAACAAATGGATTTGACTGCATAATGTTTCAGTTTTTCCAGGGAAGCTTTCACTTCAAACACATAAAAAGATTAATCTTTATTGTTAGTTTCATTTGAAATGTTTTAGCTTTTCATTAAAGAGAATAAGTATTTTGTCAGAGTAGCAATCCCGTTTCTGAAGGCATTTTCTGTTGGGGAGACAGATAGGAAATTTTTTGGCTGGCTTCATAACGCTACTGTGTTCCTTAATGAAATGAAACCTCTAGTGAACACAAAGAAAATATTTTCTGGGGGGGGGAAAAATTCACTTCTAAATAAAATAAGAAAGTTTGGTTCAAGGTATTTTTGTGAACCTGTCCTGTTTTCACAGATGTGGAGGAATAACTGAGAAACAAAACAAAATTGCTTGACACACAAACAGGATGCAATTATTTATGCTTACTGGTGACTTACATGAATCCTGTCATTCACAAACACACAGCTTGACCATTGCAAAAAGGAAAATTTAGGATTTGGAGTGGTTTAGAGCATAAGCGTGACAGTCTCGTGCATTCCAAGGAGTTAAAAACAAAGGGAATACTGAGAATGGGACCAGCTACAGGTGTCCTGTCTAAAGTAGCATGGAACAAACCTAATAACTTCCGACTTTTCCACCTTGAGATCCCATGTTCTCCTCCCTGTATACTCCTGGGAAGTCTCAGCAAGATTTTAAGAAAAACAAATCAGTGCAGGACAGCACTGTGTTTTTTATTAATGTACTCACTATAGAAAAGAGTGAAACCAAAGCAAATGTGTTTGGTTTTTTTTTTGTTTTTTTTTTAAATAATAAAAGGCCCCCAAATAAATTAAAATACCACAAAGCAAGAGCAATAAGGTACTCTAGTTTTATAGGTCCATTACTATACACGCTTCAAAGCCTTAAAGGGAGCAAGGCCTTGTTGATGTGCATGCAATAGCTATAGAAAATATGCTCACGTGTGCCTTATTGCATGATTAAGTGCTATATAAATTATAGATGTACCACGATGGCACACAAGAGAATATTAAAAAAAAGAGTATTATAGGAAACCATAATTTCAAAACAGCTGTCTCCTTCTACAGATTAGCTGATGTTTTGAACTCCTGAAAGGAAACTAAACATTGTATGAGTGCGAGAAGCATCAGACAGCCAAAAGCAATACAATTAGTATTTCGCTGCTGTGGTTTTTAAAGCCTAAAATTGCCATGGACAGTATTGCTTGAGGGAAAAAGTTTATTTTTGAAACTAAGTCTCAACGAGGGGATATTTTGAAGTTGAAGGTGACATTTTTGCAGTTGAGATTCTATGAACAATAATAAAGATCAATGGTATCCACCTATTTATGCCTTTAATGACTCTCGTCAATTCAGTTTAAATGAGTGTAAAAACATTATGTTAATTTAGTAATTGGAAGACATATGTCTGCTTATAGTGGATTAAGAACCATAGAGTTGTGACAATGACTGGTCCGAGATGACTCAGAGAGTCAGACTGATCTGCCCAGGAAAAAGAGAGACACCCTTTAAGTCACTGGAACAGAAGAAAAAGTCCTTCTGGTATACAGACCTCTGACTGTCTAATTCACAGAAGCTGAACTGTGGCAGAAGAATGATCAATTTCCACAACTCCATTGCTATAATTGAAAGGATCTTGATTTATTATGCTGATGCTGAATTCAAATTCTGGTCTTTCCAGCAGCAAGACTTGCACCCAGTTTGAGTTCTTTTTGTCAAGTCAAGTTTGAAATAGTGTATGCCAAGAGGGAAGTCAGCACAGTGGCCACCTCTATGACAGCTCAGATGCTTGACTTCAAGTTGTGTGTTAGACATTGCTGGATTCAAAACCCGGAGTTCTCTTCCTTAGAAAACCTCAGCCTGAGAAAATTCTCAGATATCACAGTCTTCACCTGAATTTGTTTTGGTTTGTTTTGGTTTTTTGGGTTTTTTTTTCCCTTCTTCCAGAATTTGACTTCTGAGAAATACAGGGATGAGCAAAAAAAAGAATAATTAGTTACAATCATTTACACTTAGTTAACTGACATCATAAAGGATTTGCTAACACATATCTTGCTGCCCTCCACAGGATACATTCAGAATTGTCCATGGACTCTACTAGTCAAGAGATTCAGATCATAACAAGATTTCTTTTTTTTTTCCTTGTTTGTCATAGGAAAACTTAAATTGTGATATATATTTTTTAAAAGGAAGTAACAATGAAACAGTTCTTTTCAGATTGCTTTTAGCCAAAATGTCCTTCTAATGGCTAAATATATCAATAAAGTAAGTATTTCTGAAGCACTGACTTTCAAATTCATTACAGACAATGAAGTTCATTTCTTTGCAGCACATTCCTTTTTGGGATCACTGTTGCCAGGGATCTGTTTTGTTTACTTCTGGGTATAGGTCTCCGGAGACTCATCTGTAATGTGCTGATTTTTGTCTGACTGTCTATGAGATTTATCAAGGGCACTGGGGATATTTTGATAGTAGCCCAGGGAATATGGTCAGGGAGGGAATGAAGACAGATTAACAGCTTATACAAGGCAATAGCAGGAACTAAACAATGATTTACATGTGTCCTATGAAACAAACAGTACGTGTCAATATTGTGAATTGCAAAATGTGTTACTTTGATGATTCACGTAAAAATAAAAAGGCAACATTTCCAAATTCATTCAGTGGAAAAGAAAAAAAAAAGAGGGAAGATAGTTTTGTCTTGTGTTTTTTGTTTTATTTTTTATAAAGCCAAATATGGAAATAACAGAATTACCCTAAACTTTTCAGATCTTTTTTTGTTTTACTCCGCTCTGTAGCAGATGCTGACCATACACACTGCAGGGGACAGATAGTTGGCTTTCAGCACTAAAATCATGGGGATCTACCCCTGGACTAACAAATGTTTTTGAATACTTACTGTGACCGCTGTGGCCATCTGTAGTGATATCCAAAATATTCTTTCCATTCAGATATTTTTAAAAAAACATATTCTTTTCTGAAAACAAAGACCCATCTTCTGCCTTTGTTCTCTCACTGTATTTCAAAATAGACAAAGTACATTATATATTAGAAACCAGAGGGTCCTTGTAGATGACAGATTCTATATGACTGCACATGTTTACAAATAGTGGTTAGATTATATTAAAAATTGTCAAGTTGCTGACATTATTTTATGTTTGGAATGGTAATGGTTAATTCATTGGGCTAGACTCTGTTTTCCCTCACTGCTTATTGAGCTAGACTTCTTTTGGGTGAGGAGCAATGAAATGTTTCCTTCCCTTTTTGTCAAATGTTCTGAAGGAAAAAGAGAAAAGAAAGACCAGACTAAGTGCCAGTCCCTCAATTCAGAGTCTGAAACGAGCTCCCTTAGAATCAAATATGGTTGGCATCATTGCCTTTCCTGAGGAGACTGGGGAAGAGAAGATTTGGTAATAAAATGTAGGGATTTTTCTTTCTTTGGAGCTCATATCATGGGACTCTTGAACAAACTGGTGACCACTTTTACCAGGGATTCCAACACTATGTTGTGCTTGTGCATAAAGAGAGTAAAACACAGTTCCCTGTAGTAACAATTAGAAAATCACGACAGAGATAATTGTGTTTGAAAGGTTATCAGATTCTAAAGCTGGTGACATTTCTGCTCACTGTTCTTTATTTTTATCACAAAATCACATTTGAGTCAGTTGTTTGATCTCAAAGGCAAATTCATTCTAAGAATTTAATTTCAGAGGCAGAGAGGAAAAATTAAACTGAAAAGTTAAGCAAAAGTAGCAGCATTTATTTACTGTAATTCTAACTTACTCCTCCCCCACTTTCCCCGCCCCCCCCTTGTTTGTTTTGTTTTTTTCTTTTTTTTTGTTTCTTTTTTTTTTTTTTTTTTTTTTTT
>WUAM01000095.1:2480396-2512945 GCA_024336885.1 Actenoides hombroni | reverse complement strand
AGAGTAATCTAGTGTGCTTTGTAATAAATAATCTAATGGTGCAGTCACATCTGTAAAAATCAATAACCGCCCAGGTTTGGATAGATGGTATTTTGAACACTTAAATCACAAAAAAAATTGGTAATAAAGAATCATCCTGGTACTCTTTTAAACAAAAATACAACTTTCATGCACATTAATAAAAATGAAAGTAGAACATATTGAAATGATGCTTATGTCATACATATGTGGTTCTTATAGGCATAAGCATGTGATACAAAATGGAGTTCTGATACTGACTCTGAAAAATCTTCAGATTCTGAAGACTGACCTGAAATAATATTTGAAATTATAGAATGTATAAAATATATTCTTAGACATATGAAAATTAAAAGTTTTTTCAGAAAAAAAGGAACAATGAAGGAGCTGGGAGAACAAGGCTGAGATGGGAGGCAGAGAAAGAGCGTGTGGAACAGTTTCTGTTCTGTGCTCCTCCATTAGTGAGCTGTTCCACAATTAATGTCACCTTTGTAGGATACAGGATCCCACTCACTTCAAGATCACAAACCTTAATTAAAAAGTGAGGTAGTCTCTGCTGATTGATGGCACTATTTTTCTTGAAGACTGAAGACTGAGTGTTGTCCCTGAATTAGTTCCGGATTTCTTCCAGGGCAAGGACCAACACATCAGGACTGGGATTTATGCCATGAATGTCTGCTTCACACACTGCAATTTACTTGCAAATGAAAGATGAAGAAGAAATCATTCATGTAATTATTGAGAGCTGATTAATCTTCATGTTGCAAGTACTTGGATGCTTTTATTCCTTGGCAATATCTAATTATAGTGTATACAAATATTCAGCAAAACTCTACTTCTGTAGGTCAGAACATCTTCTGTCTTAAGATCTGAGACTTTCAAACTGAGAAGTGCAGTAAAATCAGATGCAGAATGACAGAGTCAAAAGATTAACCTGCAAGTATGCAGCTTATGAAATAAGCCTCAAAATTCTTTTGCACTAAAAATGAAATATATTTCATGATATAAATTATAACTTAGTCTTAAGTAAAGAATTGAACAAGATTTTAAAGAAATAATTAATCTACAGAGATAGACATTTCTCCCTTAGATTTTGGCTATATTTAAAGATAAGAGAGATACATTTGGAAACACTATATATAGACTGCTGTTTAAAATTAATACACTGTGTTACTAAACCTTATTCAGCAAGCACTAATGTTAGATAAATGTTAATTAGTGGCATTTTTTCTTCCAGTATAGAAGGTCAGATCACCTGTGGAAGATCTCTTGCACAGAACAGAAGGAACAGGCACTAGAAAAGAGGACTTTTTTTTCCTTTTTTTTTGCATACACTAATATACATGGCAATGAGAGACTGAACAGCTTGTACTGTCCTGGTCTGAGTTAGAAATGAACTAATTCTGTTCACTGATTTTTCTTTTCAGCTCAGTCTTTTCTCACTAACTGCACTTTCTGAAGTTAGCGGCATATTTTCACAGACAGTGTCTGCTTCTAACAGTGATAATGCTCAATGTTTACAGTTAGTACCAAGGGTTGGTATGCAGACCAAGGTCACTGGTGGATCTTATGTGACACTTTGGGGGGTGTAGAAAGTAAAAGACCGTACCTGTGGGGAGAAGCAGACAGGACAGGTGACCCCAAACTGACCAACAAGGTATTCCAGCCCATATACATAATATTCAGTATAAAGCTGAAGAATCACAAGGGTCAAGCTCTCTTCTTCAATGGTCAATATCCAAGAAGGACTCTGTCCATTCTGCCTTCAATCCCAATCCATGTGTTCCTGAAGGCAGTTCCAGAATCCGTGTCCTGAATCCAGTTCCCATCTGCTGCTGAGTCCAGTCTGGGACTTGCCCAGTGCCTGCTCCACAGCATCAGTGGTGACAGTGATGTAGTTGCCATCAAGGCAGGCTTGGTTTGATATTAATTTTCCATTTTATTTGTATATATTTCTGTCAAGGTTTAGGGTCAGGGCCATCTGCTAGACCTGTAACAGACACTCTCTGGTAATCCCTCTCCCTACCCAAAGGGAAGAAAAAGGGGATAAGGGAGAGAGACTTATCAATCAAAAAAGAAAGCTAGAACAGCTTTAATGTAAAAATAATACTAACATGGGATATATACAAATAATATATTACAAACTTTCCACTCACTCATTTTCATATGAAAGCATCATGTTTCCCTCTTCTTTGTTTTAATTAATTCCACAGGTATCTCTGAAATTAATTAGTTACATTTACGCCATGGCACCAATGAATGTGTCATAGCTTCTGGGGCCTGGTGCATTCCCAAACAGCTCAGCTCCATGTGTGGATGACACCACTCCTGTTTTTCCCATTACTTGGCTTCTATGTGAAAGATATTGACTGCACTTGCCTCCTCATAGCTTAGACTTCAGTACTTACTGATTTTGGTTTAGTTATAAAGGAAGACATAATCTGGATTCTTGGAGCATTTAGCAATGTGGAACTCCATATAAGTAATATGAAACTGTGGAAAGGGAACAGGCAGACGGAAGGGCTCAGATAATGTGCTAGAGAGATGCATGGAACAAAATTGTGTTACAGCATACCTGGAATACAGCATTCTGGAAATAGGACCTGAGACAGCACTCTGTTGGGAGATTTAACATGTAAACTCAACAGGAGTTATGACACTGAAGGAAATCAGTTTATTTTGGCAGAAATGTCTTTTTCTTTATTGTCTCAAACATCTGTATCTGGATTTTTCTGCTTCTGCTATACTACAAAATGAACCCCCCCCCTTTTTTTTTTATATTAGAAAATTTGAAATTCCTTATTTTCTGAACAACTAAAATACCATTGTGAGATTAAATGAATTGCTTTTGTCTGAGTATAACGGGGAGGGTATCAATTTTCCTAATTTTAGAAAGCACACAGTGTAAGAGTATGTAATTTAAAAGACATTTGCATCTGGATATTTCTCAGTCCTTCTTTGAGCTGTCTGCTAATGGAAATGTGTTGTGCAATAACCCCTTTCTCTTGCTTATGCTCAGCAAATATGAGGAGTGTTTAAAGGTGAGTTTCTGATAAGTAAATACTGTAGAATATAATCAAATACTTATATATATTTTCACCATTCAATAATACAGTGAAAGAACATGACAGTTATGAAGGATGTTTCACTTCGGAGGTGGGGGGGGAAGGTAGATTTTCTTAATTTTTAGAATAATCTAGGTTAAATATTGAGAATACAGTGTGTAGATTAGATAAGAGTTCAGGAAAAGTCAGGGAATCTGGATAGTTTGCAGTTGAACTTTAGGATCTACTTAGGCTTTTAAAGAATTTTATTTTTTTTCCTGTTTTTAATTATCTTCCCAGCTTCCAGAAAACAGTGTCCCAATGTTGTCCATCACTATTTGTGGTGTTCTTTCACAACATTGACAACATTGACAGCAGCAATGACTGCAGCTTGTAACCAGCAAATCTGTCTCAGCAATCAAAGATCATTACACAAAAGTCTGTTCTACTATAAGGACAGTTAACTCTAAAAGTATTATCATAAGTGAAATGTGATGGGTTTCTTTAAAGGCCCCACTTTGAAGTCATGTGAAATCTGAATTCAACTTTTAAAAACAGCAACATCTAATTATATTAAATCTTACTTTTGTTATTATTATTAATAATAATAATTAAAAAATAGTATTTAATCAGTCAGAACTCAAATACCAAGTAACTCAGCCCTATATCTGTTCTTTAAAAATGTTGGGGGTTTTTTGTCTTGCTAAAACAAAGAATTATAAATACAATGCAGTAACCTGCAATGGTTTCTTCAATGAATAACTCCTTAACTTTAAAGTCAGATGAATTTAAATGCCCACCTCTCTTTGAGGCTTTGAGTCTGTCTATTCTGCCCAAAGATATGCAGGAAGTCTGCAGTAATTGGCAGAAGTCACAAAATTTTTGAAGTTCACTCCAGTGCTTGAATCACAAAGCAGAAAAAAATACAAATATCGGGAGGTAATATGTGTTTTGATACTTCTGAACTATAAGCTGAGAAAAGAAGTGATACTGTTGATTCCCATTTCTGCAGTCACAGGCACTAGATTTACGTTGATGGTATTGGACAAACAATTCCATGATGGAAGGCAATAAAAAAAGTAACCCGGCAAGTCATCCTCATTATGTTAGTCTTGTCTGTGAATTAAGACTGGACTCTGATTATCTTGTGGCACCAAAAGGAAGTTTTCTTCATATAAAATTCTAGTAACTTATGGATGCCTATGAGGTCTGAAATTACCTTTTATCTTCCTTGGACCTCTTGAAGGCAAGAGTAAAACTGGTATTTTGTGGGGAAGTTTTACTATTCTTCCTTCCACTCATATTTAATTTAAGAAAATAGGCTCTTGCATCTTTTTCTTCCCTTCTGTTTCACTTATGCACACCTTGAAGCCAAGTGTCTCACTAATAAACAACTCAAAACATTTCTTTCATATAGTACATAATGTCTATGTACTTTGAAATTGAAGTTAAGTTGAAGCTCAACAATTCTGAATTTTAGTTTTGCTTTTTAAAAATTATAGCCTTTAATTTTGTCCCAACACATATCCTTGCATCTAAATATATATTAAGTATTGCTAAGCAACACTTAGGAGATGCTGTTTTTAGAAACTTCTGTTTATACAACAGCCACCCTTTAATATTAATCATGCAAATTGTAATTATGTTCTTCAATAAAATTCAGATTTTAGGCTTTCAGTGACCTTTATAGACATTTTTGTGGCAGCAGCAATCATCTGTGCATCAAGTTCAACTACATCTGCATAAGATGACTTTGTAAGATCTTATCATTTAAATCAACATGAAATCATCAATTGTAACTCCACTAATATCAATCTAACATAATGCAGTGGCAATTTGTCCTTGCTTGCTGCTGCTGGCAGACCTAAGCAGCAAAAAATTATTGAGACACATGCACAAGTAATCAGTTATGTCACTTTACTGATGCATTCCTGATTATCCTTTAATGAAGCAGAATTTCTGAAGAGGGAGTACTTGCCCCTAATGAATGTTTCTTCAGATGCTGGATTTGTTTGGCTTATACACCTGCTTTCCTTAAGTGACCTGCTATCCTTAATTACTATTTATAGGTAGAGTGGAAAAAGAAATTCTTGGAACAGCAGTGGGTCTAAGATCCTACTTTTCATTAGCATGGGAATAGACTTTGTGATCAAATACAGTGAGATTCTGAGATGTGAGTGAGGTCTTAATTTAAACCAAGAGAAAATGTGGGAAAAATACAATATAAGATTGCAATGCAAAACACAGGATTAGCAGCCACTCTGAAAGCCCACTGATGGCAGCTGAACAATCTATTTCTTGTTTTTCTCTCTCTTCAATTCAAAAGCTGGAGCATAATTTACCCCTTGCTAAAACTGTTCAGTTCCCATTAATTCCAACTGGGTAGAGGATTGATAGAATAGTCAGAAGTCTGGTGGGGCAGGGAGAAGGTAATGTTCAACAGCTCAATTACAGAATAGAACCAGGATGTGACTTGAATAGTGGAATCCAGAATCCTATTCTATTACAGTATTTCCTCTTGTGAGAATGGGAATATCTTGGCACCTGAAAAAGGATTCAAAATCATGACTTATCTAAGACAAAGAATATGATAAGCTAAGTGAAACATGGAGTTCTTTTTTAAAATTTTTTTCCTCCCAGATTTATAATGTATCTATGGTAAGAAAATAAAATTTTCTTCTTCAAACTCTGTGCAAACTAGATAAGAACCAATTCTGATCAGAAAATACGTGTAGGTGTATGCCTAAGCTAATAAACTCCTTTCTCCTTGTTCACAGGTGAATGAAGTCTACTGCTCTGTACCAATTTTTTCTATGCAGTAAGTTAGCATCTCATAGCTGCAAAATAAAAAGAAAGTGGTCTAAACAGGCAAAGTTGAGTACTCTTTCTGCATTGGTATAGCTGTATTTGACTGAGAATGATGCCACTGATGGGAAGTGTTCTTTCTTCTTTTGTGGGAAGACTGTTTGTTTTATCTCTGTCAATTATGGACTTTCATATTTACTGTTTCCAAGTCTGTGCCAAGTACATGATTGCTTCATTTGTAGTCAAAAGCATTTTCAATGCAGGAATAAACTGGAATATTCCCTAAGTTTATTGGTCACTTCCATAAGATCTACAGATTAATTTGGTCTCTTTATAATAAGTGCCCTTGGGAGTCAAACAACTGAAAAGCATCAGGGCAACTGCTATTGCATTCAGAAGAGATGATCAGTGCCTCATCACCTCATGTGTGGGAGTCAGTGTTATTTTCCAGAGTGTATGTGTCTATGTATGTACTTATGTGTTCCAGAAAGGGAAGAAAAAGCAAAGAACAGTTAGCTGGGTCTATCAGTCAACTAGTCCAAAAGTAGTAGGGTCTTTTGTGGTTCTTACTTCCCCAAGATATGGCTATAAGGAGGATGATCACAGTAGTAGAAAATGCACCTCAAAAAGATTCGTGAGTAAGTATGGGTGATATTCTGCACATACATTAATTGAGAATTTATGTCAGCTGTGGTCAGGGAGCTAAAGAAGTAAAGTATTGTGTTTGAGGATACTGTCATCCAGTCGGGAGCCCTGCTCAGAAATATCAGTTACCTCCTTCCTCCTTTTCAATCCAATGATCTCATATGCTGTCTCAGACAGATCCAGACTGCAGCACTCCTTAAGGTCCCTGGAAGATAAACGGGTTTACTGTCTCACTGAAGGCAGATGATGTATGTACTAGGGCTTGAACTGTTTCTATGGAATTGAGTACTTTGAAGTTTCAAATTTATACAATTGAATTCTAAGTATGGGATTGTGTGATAATCCCAGTAGGCAGCTAAGTACCACACAGGCACTTGTTTACTCTCCCTCAGTGGGATGAGGAAGTGAATTAGAAGGGTTGAGACAGAGACAGCTTAACAGGTAAAGCAATAGTTACATGCATGAGCAGAGCAAAGCAAAATAACAAATTCATCCACTACTTACCATCAGTAGACAGATGTTTAACCATTTCCAAGAAAGCAGGGCTCCATCATGCATAATGGTTACTTGGGAAGACAACCTCCATAATCCCAGAAGTCCCTCCCTTTGTTCTTCTTTCCCCTAGCTTTTTATTGCTAAGCATGGAATTATATGATATGGAGTATCCCTTTGGACAGTTGGGGTCAGCTGTCCCAGGTGTATCGCCTCTCAATAATGGTTTTGACATTCTGGGAGGAAGTGTTGATCTGCTTGAGGGTAGGGAGGCTCTGCAGAAGGATCTAGATAGGCTGGATTGATGGACCAAGACCAATTGTAGGAGTTTCAAATGCCAAGTTCTGCACTTTGGCCACACCAACCCCTGGCAGCGCTACAGGCTTGGGGATGAGTGGCTGGAAATCTGCTCAGCAGAAAGGGACCTCAGAGTGTTGATTGACAGCCAGCTGAACCTGAGGCAGCAGTGTGCTCAGGTGGCCAATAAGGCCAACAGCATGCTGGCATGTATCAAAAATAGTGTGGCCAGTAAGACCAGGGAAGTGATTTTACCCCTGTAGTTGGCACTAGTGAGGCTGTACCTCGAGTACTGTGTCCAGTTTTGGGCCCCTCACTACAAGAAGGACATTGAGGTACTAGAGCATGTCCAAAGAAGGACAACAAAAGTGGTGAGGGGTCTAGAGAACAAATCTTATGAGGAGCAGCTGGGAGAACTGGGGTTGTTTAGCCTGGAGAAAATGAGGCTGAAGGGAGACCTTATCACTCTCTACAATTACCTGAAAGAAGGTTGTAGAGAGGTGGGCATCATGTCTGTTCAACTAAGTAACAAGTGATAGGACAAGAGGAAAGGGCCTCAAGTTGCACCAAGGGAAGTTTAGATTGGATATTAGGAAGAATTTCTTCACTGAAAGAGTTATTAAGCATTAGAATGGCTTGCCCAGGGCAGTGGTTGAGTCCCCATCCCTGGAGGTATTTAAGAATCATGTAGACATAGTGCTTAAGGGATATGGTTTAGTCAAGGGCTTGTCAGTGTTAGGTTAATGATGGGACTTAAAGATCTTAAAGGTCTTTTCCAATCTAAGCAATTCTATGATTCAACTTGTGTACCACCAGCCTACTTGCAGGCAGGACAGTGTGAGAAACAATAAATACCTTGATGCTGTGCAAGCACTTCTCAGCAATAGCTAAAACATACCTGTGTTACCAACACTGTTTTGGTCAGAAATCCAAAACACGTGCACTACTATGAAGAAAATTAACTCTGTTCCAGCCAAACCCAGTATATCCCTGGAAGATAAACAAGTTTACTGACACAGTGCTGCGAGATGATATATATATTAATATTTGCATTGTTTTGTTGGAATTTATTAGTTTTAAGTTAAAAATTAAGAGAATTAAATTCTAAACAGGAAAAAAGCCTCTTGAAAATAGCTCCACTTCTGCATCCTTTTTATCACAAAAAATGCAATCATCATCAAGATCCTTTCAGATAGAAATCACTTCTTGAAAAGCTCTGTACGTGCTGCCTTGCATCCCCTTGCACTTTACCTTGTCCTGTGGGGATGGTGTTTGTTTTGGTAAAAAAGTAATAATTCAGTGCTCATGAAATATTTGTTTAACAATCCAGACATCATTAGCTGATCTTTTCAGGTTCAAGTCACCTGTATTGGCTCTGCCTGAGGAAAAGTTCATTTTCCCCATAGCAGTGCTCATACTGGTGTGCTTTGTATTGGTATCTAGAATGGTATTGATAATACACCAACATTTTGGCTACTACTCAGCAATGCCCACACAGCATCAAGGCTGTCTCTCCAAGATTCCACCCCAAAAAGACAGCAGGCTGGGTGTGGGCAAGATCTTGGGAGGGAAAACAGTCAGGAGAGCTGACCCAAACTGACCAAAGGGATATTCCATACCATATGCTCAGCAATAACAGCTAAAAGAAAGGATGAGACAGTGTCATTTGTTAGTACGATGTTTGTCTTCCAGAGTAATCACTCTGTGTACTGAAATCCTGCTTTCTGGGAAGAAGCTGGACATCACCCGCTGATGGGAAATAGAGAATACATCTTTTATTTTCCTTTGCTTCCCTGTGTGGCCTTTGCTTTGTTGAACTGCCTTTATCTCAGCCCACAATCCTTTAATCTTATTTTTCCCTCTCCCTAGCCAGCTAAGGAGGGGGTGTAATAGAGCAGCTTGGTGGTCACTTAGCATCCAGCCAAAGTCAAGCCACTACACTACCCTAAGCAATGTCTTTGACTCAATTTGCTGTAGAGTCATACAACAATCAACACAGGCAGGGCAGTTTCAAAGTCACGTAAAAACTCGGATCAGAATATTAGAGGAATTTTTTTTTTTATTAATCTTGGCTATAAAATTTCCATAAGGATAAGATCTGGTGGAAGGAGAAGTGATATATGAAAAGTTAAAAATGTCTTTCTCTAAACATTGCATTCCTGCCTGAAAACTTTCCAGGAAGTTATAAAAATGTATTAATTTCCTACTTAATTAGGTCACATTTTATGGAAAAAAAAAAAGCCCAAACATCCTAAAATCTCCCATTTCATTTGAAATATAACCCAAATCTAAACCATAACAATATTCAGATGTGATGTAATCATTGATTTAAAAAAAAAATCCTGCATTATCCTGATATTGTATTGGAAGAAGATTTCAAAATGAGTCATACGTTGTCCTGGTGCCCTATTGGAACAAACAATTTCAGGGTAGATTGAATTAATTAACAATCAGCTTTTATACATATAAATAAATATGTTTGTATTTCATATAAAATTAACTTATGTTTATAAATATTAAATGTACTTTTGAATCTTCATGAAAGGAAAGTGTTGATCTGCTTGAAGGTAGGAAGGCTCTTCAGAGGGACTTGGACAGGTTGGATCAATGGGCCAAGGCCCATTGTATGAGGTACAATAAGGCCAAGTGCCAGGTCCTTCATTTTGGTCACAACAACCCCCAGCAGTGCTACAGGCTTGGCGATGAGTGGCTGAAAAGCTGCACAGCAGAAAAGGACCTGGGGTGCTGGCAGACAGCCAGCTGAACATGAGCCAGCAGTCTGCCCAGGTGGCCAAGAAGGCCAACAGGATCCTGGCTTGTATAATGAATAGTGTGGTCAGCAGGAGAAGGGAAGTTATCCTGCCCTTGTACTTGGCCCTTGTGAGGCCTCATCTTGAGTACTGTGTTCAGTTCTGGGCCCCTCATTATAGGAAAGACATTGAGGTGCTGGAACGTGTCCAGAGGAGAGCTACCAAGCTCAAGAGGGGTTTAGAGAACAAGTTGTATGAGGAGAGGCTGAGGGAGCAGGGCATGTTTAGTTTGGAGAAGAGGATGCTGAGGGGGGACCTCATTGCCCTCTACGACTACCTGAAAGGAGGTTGTAGAGAGGTGGGTGTTGGCCTCTTCTCCTTAGTTACTAATTACAGATCCAGGGGAAATGGCCTGAAGTTGCAGGAAGGGAGGTTTAGATGAGATATTAGGAAGAAATTCTTTACAGAGAGAGTGGTGAGGCACTGGCACAACCTGCCCAGGGAGGTGGTTGAGGTATTTAAGAAACGAGTTTACACAGTGCTTCACGAGATGCTCTAGGGGCAGGCATGTAGGGGGCTTGGGTGTTGGGTTTTGGGTGTTGTTTTTTTGTTTGCTTGTTTGCTTGTTTGTTTGTTTCCTTTTAGTGGTCATGTATTTAGGTGTTCTTTGTTCTTGTAGGTATGGCTGGACTTGGTGAACTAGGAGGTCCTTTCCAACCACAATTATTCTGTGATTCTGTGATTCTTCAGCTTTCCTTTCTATACATATACATTGAAAAAGGTAGTGTTGTACATGTGTAAATTGGGCTAGAATTAGCTTGTATGATATGCTGTAGAATATGTTTTAGATAAGGAAAAAGTACTAAAGTATTAATTCTAGGTTTCTGTATATATGGTATTTACTCCCCATGCTGCCATAAGCATTGAGGTCTGAAAACAGAGAGAATGGTAATTCTTAAGAGAGTCTGCATTGGAAATACAATTTTCATTTTGATCACTGTCCTGCTCCACATATAAACCTTATTAAAACTCTTGTTTCCTGAAATGTGGCTAGCCTTATAGTTAAAATAATCAGGAAATGAGCACTGGAACAAATGTATATGTATAATAAGAAGGAGTAAATAAGAGCAGAAAAAACCTGCTGCTGCTGCTGCACTGCTGTCAGGCCATAGCTATAGGAATTTCACAGGTAGTTATTACTGCATTCCACATTCTGTTGGAATGAGATAGTTTCGAAATGCTAATAATGCTCAGATAGTAAAACTGAGTAGGGTTCCAGCTTTAATAAAGCAGGTAGTAATCTTCCTTTCACTCTAATGCATTTGCAAAGTTTAGCTACCACCCCAGAACAAATCACTGGAAATAACACTGTATTTGCCATCGGTTCATTTTCAGGATGGTCACCACTCTGGAGGGTGCAGTTGGGGGAGCAAAGGGTAAAAAAAGCATAGGGAGTGTGTAGGACATTGAGAATTTCAAAAGAAACATATATAAACCAAGAATTTATTGCTAGTATGATTGAAATCGTATGAGAGTAATCCAAGAATCAATAACCTAATTATTACAGGAAAAAAAGAAAGAATAGTTCAATGCGGAAAAAGCTTCAATAATATTATAATAATGGTAGAAATACAGTTTTAAATACTATTTTGTAAAGGTTTACGTGGTAATAACCTGCCCATTTTCTGCTTTCCATTCCCCTCGTGCAACATCCCATCCTTAGGGATGTTTGAAGACACATCCTTACCCACCCTTTTAGTATCCACTTATGGTCCTGTTATGAATTTTCTATATAAAAAACCTTAATTCCAGTGAAGAAGAAATTAATTTTTTTTCAGTGATAAGTTGGCTTAAATTTGCCTTTCTCTTTGCTCTTCAGATATCCCAAATTAACTGTGTGCTCCATCTGTTAAGTGGTAGGCCAAAAGACCAACTGGGTAAAAAGAAAGAAAATTCAGTAGGTTTTTCTCATATTGCAAACTCCATGAGAAAGGACCATTTATTCTTAAATGCCTGTAAGAGACCAAGCACATGAAGGTGCTTATGTGGCTGGAATCTCATCCAAATTACTTGGCAGGGGACCACTAATAAATCAGTTTAGACAGGTAAACCCACTGTTCCTGTCATTTGTAATTAAATTAATTTTCAATGATCCTATTTCTACCTGCTGAAGATATTCCAAGGTGTTCAGTGGTGAGTCTCACCATCTCAAACAACAGCCCAAAGAAAATGGACGACAAAATGCAGATAGAGTACAGCTCACAAAGGGCCTGAGAATACTTAGTGTGTTTTATGTTATTATCCCTGGTGAATTTAACTTTGATTATCATAGAATCACTTTCATAGAATTATTTAGGTTCGAAAACACCATTAAGATCATTGAGTCCAACCATACAATCATGCTGAATTGAGATATCTGTAGCTAAGCTAGTCATTCATTGCTCTCTTTATGATTAATGGAGAGAGAAAGGGTTGACTTTTTTAGGGTGCAGTCAGATGTCACAGTGCAATCCCTGCTATGAAGGAAAACTAACATACTCTTCAGGAAATGGGGCATTTGGTTCAAGCAACAAAAGTGTTTCACAAAGCATAGTCCTAGGTCCGTCTGCACAGGTTTCAAAACTCCCAATAAAATCATTCATGCCTACCTGCCAAGTCATTGTCTCAAACCAAAGCAACAAGCTGACACCTGTTCTTTTGTCACATTGCAGTTGGATTTCAGTGGGAGGAAAGAGGCTTATGGAAGCCAGCCTCACCTGTCCTTATTTGCACTCACCGCTCACACATGCAGGCTCCTGATCCGTGAACACAGGCTGAGCCTCTCATCTCCTTATGTTCAAGATGCTCCAGTTAGATAAGCGGAGCATAAAGGTCCAGTCACAGACAAGTTGCAAGGGGCTGTACAAAATGTCAGTGGCAAAGGTAGGATTAGAATTCAAAAGTCAACCTTAGCTAACAGTGTCATGGCTAATCCTCTGGAAAATGCTGCTGAATTAAAGCAGTATGTTGGGTGCCACTGTCAAAGGGATTTAGCTAAGCAATAAGGACTAGGCTTTTTCTCCTACCTTTTGTTTAATGCTTGGGTGGCGGGGGGGCCTGTAATTTTTTGGGAAAGTAGCAGAAGGGTTTTGGCTTGCAATGAGTTCTGTCTTTCAGATAAATTTGTGTATAAGGATGAGTCTTTGGGATGAATATTCCACAGTCTGCAGGCGTTTTCAGTTCTAGGAGCTAAATGTTGAAATTCACACCTCTGTGCTTTCATGGACATTTACTGTAGGAATTCAAACATCTTTTCTGTATATACCTCTAGCTCAAGAACAAATGTAAGAAAAAGTATGGAAGTTTTTCATGTTTAATAACTCAATGGCTCACTATTGCCAATTTAACCTAAATAACTTCGGATCCTAACTTTATTTTTTTAAAGAGTGTTTTCTTAAAGAGGGTTTGGAAAAAGACATATGGTTGTCCATAAGCTTAGTGAATCTAACACAGAAAAGTGTCCTGTGGTAGTGACACTCCCTCCAAATTGTCTTTTGTACACTGGTGCAAGAGAAGTGCTATGAAACTGTGACCTGACCCTAAGGGGGTCTGTAACCTCCCTCTCTGCAAATCTCTCTGACTTTTTCTTCTTAGGACTGTGTCTGGCTGAAAGGCAGTAGCAGTATTTATCCCACCACCAACATTAGTGAGTTAACGCTCTTTAAACTTCAAGCTGTGGAGATAAGCACATGAATGAAGTTCCATTGCAGATAGAAGTTGTTGGAAGAGCCAAGGGGTAGGTGGTGGCTAAGGAGTCATAAAAGAGGTACTGTATGCAGCGGTCTATGTCCTGAGAGCAAGCATCTCCCAATACCTGTGCATCCCAGAGGGCCCCAGAATGGAGGAATCCCAACATGCACAGTTATTAGGTAATTAGTAATTAGATAATTCAAAAGCATGGGCAGGAATGTGAATAAAGAAGGCAGATGAAAATCACTCAGAGGCTGACACACAAGAACATACACTTACTGGTATGCACGTTATGAAAGAAACTAAACAGTAATTTTTGTTTGTTTGTTTGTGGCTTTTTTGTTGTTTTGTTTGGATTTTTTTGTTGTGGGTTTTTTTGTTTGTTTGGGTTTTTTTTCTTCAGGGAATTAAAATCTCAGGCCTGAGGGTGATGTATTTACTATCTTGGTACTCTGTGGATGATTCCACTAGAACTTCCAGATTTCATGGAAGTTTCAGAAGGAAATGTATTTCTGGAATGAGGTGAAGAAGGCCTATAAAAGGGCAAAAAATCATAGGATTGCTTACTTCTTATGCTCTGAGAATAATATATTCATTCCCTACTTAATAGTACGGAGTAATGCAAATGTACAGATAACCAGTAAGAGACTTAGTTTATGATTGGGAGCTCTCGTCACAGAAAATCCTACTGCTTTCTTTGAACTATCCCAGTGAATGCTGACAGATGTCAATGACAGGGTGAACTGTTAGCATCAGGGCACTTATATGTAGTAGGATTGTGTGATCAGATATCTTTGTCATGTGCTATAATATGAAAGCTCGTACGTTCTTACACATTAGCCAGTGTCTGTGCTGGGGTTTTAATAGCAGTAACCTGTTACTTGCACATTTAAATGCTTTCAATCCCTGATAATGAGCCAGTGTGCTAACAATCAGATGGAAAGCACTGTGCCATTTCAGGTGTCCGTCTCCTTGCAACCAGTCAATTAATTGCAGCAGGAGTCCATGACGTGCCCCACTGAAATCATCAGTAGGCATTAAGAGTAATTGGGAATTTCACTTGTTATTTCAATTAGCATGCTTAATTCTGAATGCTGGCTGGATAGCATGGCGGGATAGAATCAAACATGGCATTTGCAAAGATGTGCTTTAGACTAGACTATTGAATTGAATTGCCTCCTGTCTGGATAATTATAACAACACTAATCATGGCATTCAGTGCAACATGACTACATTTGGGTCACACTTCAGCTCAGGCACGGTGTCTCTTTAGGGAACACAGAAGTAACAGCCATTGCAGCAGTGTGTTTCTCTGTTCTGCTTGCTGATATAATCCCTACAGTTGATTGTGCTAGCGCCACTGGAGCAACTTCTACTGGTGTACCTGGTGAAGGATTAATTCATGGAAGGAAATGAGGCTATAGTCTTGCCTTTTTTCCAAACTTCTGGGAATCTAGCACCCAAAGCCTTGTGCCTTGTTTTGGGACATTGAAGGATACTTCCCAGTTTCGAGGTTTTGTTGTGTATCTAGGTAGTCAATATTTGACTCCTGATTATTTTTGAATGTTAATTGTTTCATGATAGTAAGTTATTAGGGGATTTTTTATAAACAAATAGTGGCCTGGTTGATTTCCTCAGAATCATTAGTGGTCCTTGCATTTGACCACGAGGACTTTTACCATGTAATTTTGAAATTAAGCATCAAAAGGGTTAGCAGTTTAAACTTAGGAAAAGTAGTCAAATGTGTATTTTCCCCCACCAATGGGATTTAGAAGTTTGGCATGAAAGTAATGAAGATTTCATATCTTTAATTTATAGTATTATACACAACAGCCTTCTAGCTGAAAAAAATACCATTGCAGATGTTAGCTATTAGCGTTTCCCTAAAGAGTTATTTTCTCTCCTTGTAGTTTTCTTCCACCTGCCTTCCACCATTTTTCCTAAGAGACAGAAGAGGAAATGCAAAATCATTCCTTAAAAAGGCTTTTTTCTTTAGAAAATTGTTTGTTTTCTCTTTGGTAGTGTAGTGAACTGCCCCCTCCTGCTAGTGGTAGATGTCTCAGAGCTTTTACCTCTACAGGCTAGTGACTGAAGTAAGTGCTCAGCAGGTATTTTAGTACCAAGAAAGTTGACAGATTTTCAGAAAGTCTGGGAATTTGGTGTGCTGAGCTCCTTTGAAAAACTGACTTTAGTGTTTCTATAAAAGCATTTATGGCCTCTATGGAAGCTGAGACTTTTTTTGCTCTCCTGGCAATTGCTAGAATTGAACCCTTGAAAAATCATTTTCTAAATTACCTCTTTTAAAGCCTGGCCAAGCTAACAGGAGTTTTCTGTCATTGATGTATTTAAAATGAACTTAATGAGTCTAACTCTGGTGTTCAAAGGTAGTCATTAATTAGCTAATGCTTTAACATAAAATAATCAGTGGATTTAAGAGGATAGAAATACATTTAACAACTAATGATTGCTGGGATTAGGATACGGTACACCAAGGGAGGCTTCCAGTCTGCCTCCTGTTCAGTCTGCCCTTGGCTTAGAGTAAACAGGAACAGATTTCCTTGAAAACACTGTATGCCAAGGGGAAGACATAGTCTGCTGGGAACCTGCATTATGTCAGTCCATTCCCTGTTATCTGGGCTAGTGTTCTTGATTGTTGACCAAACCATTATACTACCTACTTCTTCAGACTTTCTCAAAAGGAGGACATTCCAAGCTGAATGTGATTTTGATGCTCAAGTTTTGTGGATACAGGTCAGGGTATATTTCAGGACAAGTATGCCAAAGCACCTTATGCTGCTGTTCTAGTAGGAGACGTGAACTGCTTGTGGTGGGTTGACCTTGGCTGTCTGCCAGGCACCCACCAAACCACTCCCCCTCCTCAGCAAGACAGGTGGAGAAAATGCAAGGAAAAAGCTCATGGGTCAAGATAAGGTTAGGGAGAGATCACTCACCAATTACCATCATGAGAGAAACAGACTTGGGAAAGTTAACTTGAATTACTGTCAGTTACAGCAGAGTAGGATAATGATAAATAAGAACAAATCTTAAAACACCTTCCCCTCACCCCTCCCTTCTTTCTGGTCTCAGCTCCAATCCCAAGTTCTCTACCTCCTCCCCTAAAACAGTGCAGAAGGATGGGGAATGGGAACTGAGGTTAATTCATCACTTGTCTCTGCTGCTCCTTCCTCAGCACTTTCTTCGCCTGCTCCAGCGTGGGGTCCCACTCATGGGAGGCAGTCCTCATTGAACTTCTCCAACCTGAATCCTTCCCACAGGGTGCAGATCTTCACAAACTGCTCCAGTATGGGCATTTTGATGGGGTGTAGTTGTTCAGGAAAAGATTGCTCCAGTGTGGGTCCCCCACAGTGTCACAAGTCCTGCCAGCAAACCTGCTCCAGTGTGGGCTCCTTTCTCTCCACAGGGCCAGAGGTCCTGCCAAAAGCCTGCTCCAGCCTGGGTGTCTTGGAGCTGGCTGAAACTGGCTCCATCTGACATGGGGGTAGCTTCTGACATCTTCTCACAGAAGCCACCCCTGAAGACCACCATCGTTACAAAAGCCTTGCACATAAACCCAATACACTACTATATATGCTCTCTTCCTATCTTGGAGACATCCAGCATGATCCAGCTGCTGCTACAGAAGACATCAACAAGCCGATGGTTGAATCTTCATTCATGAGCCATTTGGTCTCTTAAGCTCCTACCTTATCAAGGAAGAGAACTGCCTTAATTCACATGAGGCTGCAGCTCTACAAGAGAACTCAGATAAAGAAAACTTTAAAAATATATGCCCAAATAAAACTACTTAAATTAAAAGTTTTTTTATGCATAACATTTTAGCAACTTGTAAGCAGTTCCTGCACACTTTCCTTAGAAGATTCATAATTCTGATTCCTCTTAAATCTTAAAAAATAAAATTAATTTCTTGGCCAGTGACTCTATAAATATTTTCCAAGAACTAATTTCAATATTGCACAACACTTGATATAAATACTGAGGGTTTTTTAAAAATAACTTTTTTAATCCTTATTTAGGTTAATATATAGCTATTACAAATAACAGAAGGTATACAGAGTTCTGCATACCTCCTTAGGTATAACTGTCTGCTGATTTCCTTCTTTCTCATTAAATGTAGTTCACATGCAGATTGTAAACTGCAGCAGATTTGCATAAAGACCCAATGTACCTATTCTAAGTATCATAAAGTGCTGAGGCTGCCCAAATTTACAGTAACACGTAAACTGGTGTGTTAAGTTTAGGATTTAATTTTAAGCTTGTAACCCCTATAAGACACATGTCATGGTCTGTTTGGATCTCTCAAAATTACAGGACAATATATTCTGCAAATTAAACTCTATTTTATGAGCTCATTCAGAAAGAAAACAAACAAATATGTCAAAGTCTCAATCCCCTTTGTATGGACTAGTCTGAACATGTGAATTCATTAGTTCATCACTTAATTCATCATGTTTCCAACTCACACATCCTCTGTCTCATAACTTGCAACTCTTAACTCTCAACTCACATGTCTATGAGCAACACAGTTACCTGACTGACAGAGAGAGTGCTTATTCTTCCCCATTGAGCTTTTCAGTCAGTGCTACAACAGCTGTAACTGGCATGAATATTAGACACCATATTGCTCAAAAATTGCATATTCTGTTGGCCTTTACTCACAGAGGGACTGGTCTCTAATGCAAGTCTTCTTGAATGAACCTTTCATCACAGATTTAAGACAAAATTAAAATGACTAACTTAAATCTTCAGTGCTTCATAAGAGAATGACCCGAAAGTGGAAGAAAGCACATTTGTACATAGTTAGCAGACTCCTACACAGGGGCATTGAAAAAGTTTGCAGCATCTAATATCACTTAGACTATTTAGATGTAGACCACTTAGACTGGAAACCTGTTTTTCCATTATTTTTCTCTTGTTCCAGATTGGCAAATGTCATAGCTACTCTGGGAGACTGTTATATTAATACAACAGATCACTGATATAAAAAAGCCTCTCTCAATAACAGAAAATGCAGACACATATGGGGTAAGAGAATTAGAACAAGAAGTTTGGGAAATTTGGGAAGTGTTCAGCTAAACTTTAAATGCTAACCTTACACATCTTCTCTTACGCATGCTGCTTTGGCTGCAGGGCTATGTCCTCCTTTTAGGTAATCATAGGGGGAGTAGATAAAAGCATTGCCATCTTAGCTGCTACGTGTTGTTTCAGTAAGAGCATTGACAAGAGACTCTAGAAATCATTATGGTTCAGTTGCTTTCTGACTGCTGCATTCTCTGGATGTGGGGCAACTTCATCAGTCATCATTTCCTGTCAAATAGTTTTGCAAGAATTAAAAAATGGAACATTTTGGGATTTGCCATCCCAGTAGGAATCCTGAAATGAGGAATAAGCATGTGAAAGATTGTGCCAGGGTCTCAAAAATTCAGTTTAGATATTTCCATCTTGTATGTTTTTAAACAGAAAAGACAAAAACTTTTTTCAAGAGCCGTGTTGGGATAGTTACTCTGAAAGCAAGCAGCATCCAAACCTGCGTATCTCCTTTTGCGACTGCTCATTTGACAATAGCTCCATCTTCAAGTTCACCTAACTGCACGTTACCTCTCTTTGAGGCTTAGTCTTCCAAATTTCATCATATTATTTCTTCCAATGGTAAAAAAAATAATCTCACAGAATGAAATATCAAGAAATAAAGATTACATTGACAGTAATTTAGCACACAGTGTCAGTAATGTAGAGCTCTGATTGAAACTGGCTTTATGACAGAATATTTCTGAGAGTTGTAGCTGCAGTATTTCAAACACAGATCCAAACCCCTGTTGAGGTTCCCTTTCAGACATTATGTCCTGTGATCTCTTCACACCATTTCTTGGATTTCTCCTTTTTGTGGCAAATGCTTCACGGAGCCAAGGTACCTTGTTCTCTACAAGTCATCAAACACAAAAGAACTGTTGCTGCTTTGCTCCCATTGTCTTCTAGTATGACCAATTATTTTCCATTCCACAGACTGATTTTGGCTTGGCTGAGCTATTTTGTAACTAATTGCCTTGCTGGAAAAAATTATAATTCAATTAAGAGAAGTCTGAAATTATTTAATGCTCTACTATTTATATTGAAGCAGTGCTGTTGACTTGCGGTCAGTGGGAAGAATAATATGTGGCTGAAGTGACTGCATGAGGAAGACTGCTTTAATGAAGCCAACTAACACTAATGACTGAGTTTTGAGCTTGTACACTTAATTATGTTTTGACTCAGTTTCTTATTCTGAGGTTTGGAGACAGCCTGTGCCTTGTTCAAATGGGCACTGTAATTGTCAATATCCACATGTGCAACACATGCATTTCTATAGGCTATATTTAACTAATAAGTAATATTTGTGCCAACCAGTTGTACAGCCCCACAATGCCATGTGTTAATTTGGTCTTTTATATTTCTTTCCTGTTAATCTGTCTCCTGTTAACACATCCACTTCAGTAATTGCTGTTAATAGTATGTGTGGTGCCTTTCACATAATGTCAAAGTGTGTTAAGGACACTAACTGATAAACCTCATCCAGTGGTAATTATATACAGGAATAAAATGTGTTTGCTTTATTCATGTGGATTAAGAAAGGCACAGAGAGGTTAAGCTATTTCATCCATCAAAGCAGCAGCAGAACTAGCAATGAAACCTGGCAATCTTGATTCTCATCTTCCCAACTGCATGTGACACTCACTTCCAATCACTAAAATACCCACAATATCCCAATGCAATGATCCCACTCTTCCCCTTACAGCTTCCAATAATGTGACAAGTTGGCCTGATTTTGACACTGTCACTTAAGCTGGTTGAAAGATTGTATCAGAGAAACAAGGTGTTACTCCTTTACAGACTGAATCACGGAATCACAGAATGGTTGAGGTTGGAAGGACCTCTGAAGGTCATTTGATCCAATCCCTCTGCTCAGGCAGGGCCACCTAGAGCCCAGGACCCCTGTCTAGACATTTTAAAAATATCTCCAGAGATGGTGACTCTGCAATTTTACTGAGCAACATGTGTAAGTGCTTGTTCACTCTCACAAGAAAAAAGTATTTCCTGATGTTCAGAAGGAAGCTCCTGTATTTCAGTTTGTGCCAGTCGTGTTTGGTCCTGTCACTGAAAAGAGCCTGGCTCCCTCCTCTTTGCACCCTCCTGTCAGATATTTATAGACATTGATGAAATCCCTCTAAACAACCCCAGTTCTCTCCACCTTTCCTCATAGGAGAGATGCTTCAGTCCCTTCATCACCTTCATGGCCCTTCCCTGGACTCTTTTCAGTATGTCTATGTCTCTCTTGCAGTGACAAACCCAGCACTGGACACCATACTCCTGTTGTGGCCTAATCAGTGCTAAATAAAGGGCAAGGATTGATCTACTGGCAGTTCTTTGCTGGGGATACCATCCATTGTCTTTGCAGCATGGGCACATTGTTGACTCTTATCCAACCTGGTGTCCACCAGGATCCCCAGGTCCTTTTCTGCAGGTGCTTTTCAGTTGGGTGGCCCCCAGTATATATTAGTGCATGGGGTTGTTCCTCCTCATACACAGGACTTTGCACTTCTAGTGAGCTTCATGAGGTTCCTATCAGTCTATTTCTCCTACCTGTTGAGGTCCAGCATTCAGAAAGCATTTGATTCATATTATTGTGAACCATTAATGCAGGATGATGTTAAATTGAATTAACTCTATTGGAAAGCATTGGACAATCCATAGGCAAAGGGAACTCTATGACATGAGACTGTCCTGGTAGTATGAAATTTGCATGTCTGAGTTTTAAGTCTGAGACTTGCTAGCAAGAAAAAAAGCATTAAATCAGGTCTACATGTCAAACGAAGGGCACCAAAGGGGAGTTGAAAGGTGGAGAAGAATTTACCATAGGAATGGCAAATGAGAGTTGATGCACTCCAGCTCTGCTTCAATGCAGTAAACAAGGACAAGCTTCAAGACTCACATAAGTAAATGGAAGACAAAAATACCTACAACTCAGACATCAAGGCAGAGGCAAATCTGTTTTCCAGCATTCATCCTGTGTTCATTTTGGGTTTGTTTGCTTGATTGATTGCTTTAAAGAAAGGGATAAATGAAGAAAGAAAATTTAGAAGGCAAATTGGAGATTATTCTGGTGCTGGGACTACAAAACACGCATAACATCAACCCAAGATAACAAACTATCACTTTTCTAAAACCTTGTAGTACAAAAGTTTACTCTTCAAAGTGAGAGTACGGTCCCTTCAACTCCAAATGGTGTTCAGTATGGGAAAAGTCCATCCACACATAAATTTGAGGTGAAGCTGTTCTTGAAATGTGTGTATCTAAGTGCATATGTGGTTAAGGGGAAGAAGGAGAGCATGGTATGATGTTCTCATTTACATGAGGTTGTATTTTGGGTTAACTTATGGGGTTGGGTGACTGTGATCATTTAATTTTGGTATCAAGTGAGTGCTTGGTAAGGTCTTTGTGTACAAGTGGGTGTCTTTGAAAGGAGCTTTCCATTAAGAACACCAGTACTAATTGGCTTCAGTAGATTGTGAAGTTTAATCTGAGTAGATGGAACTTATGTCCTGGCAAGCTAGGAACAGTATACGGAAAAAAAGAGCAAAGGAATAGATTTTAATGCTATGAACACAAAGGCCCATTCACTTCAGCATCCTATTAATGCCTCTGAATACTCAAAAGATGAGGTTATTGGTGTGACCTTTTGTAATGCAAACCAATGTGACACGGATCCCTTACTCACTTATGTTACACAGTTGGCAACTCTCACCAGTCCTGGATCCTGATGGCGCTGGATGCTCCTTCTCTTTTGACCTTAGTAAGGAATGAGATAGAGAGAAGAAAATCCAGGCTGAGTAGTTTTTCCTACCCATGTTTGATTACAGAGGTATCCATTGTGCAGTGGGCCGTGACACACAGCTGAGAAACTCCTGGACTAGAAGATCCTCATGGTCTTGCAGTGAGTGAGGGGCAATCCCATAACAAACATTTACCTTGGCACTGAGTATAAAAAAGAGAGTAGCTTGCAATGAGAACAGAGTTAGAATCCAGCAGTTTCTGACAGCAGTGCAAGATTATCTGAACATCTCAGCTGGACTGCAGAAGGGAGAGCACAATTTTATTGTGTGCTTTGAAGACACATAATGTGCGAGGCGATAACTTCATTTATGGATACAGTCAAGCATGATAAGAGAAAACTACATGAAATGACATTTTTGTTTTGAAGAACCTAGACTAAACGTCCTTGGGAAAAAGAATAATAGAATGACTCTGAATATAATTTCTAGTGGCAGACTTCTAGTCTGCAGGTCCCAAAGTTGAATCAGATCTAGAGACCCTATGTTTTGGCAGCTGAAGCATAGGCGTTCTTTAGTAATCTGTTACATAGAGTTCTTTAATGGTCCATGTGAATAGTTGTATTGTCTTTTTTTTTTCTGATGATGATGATATTTGAAAGCTATTGAATTTTAATTTTTTTTTTGAGAAAACCAAAAGCAAAAATCTCTATCTTGTGTGAATGCACACAGATCTATCCTAGCTGTCAGAAAAGAGTTTTTATTTCAGTGATAAACTTTAATGTGTAAATCCTGAAGGTTAAAAGACAGAAGGCTCCCATCAGAAATAAACAGGACTTCCAAGTGTTTTCTTCTAAATCTCATTATTTTTAAAACTCTGTATTTGAGAGTTCTCAGCTGTGATTTTTCACACGAGGGTTGGCTAGACAGTTCATGCTGTTGACTGCTACTATCTGAAACCTAGACTAGAGACAAAGAGCTGGATTTTAAAATGAGCTGAGGAAGTTGAATGTGTCAGCATGTAAGAGTAGAAAGGCACTTTGATCACAAGGTCTACGTGCTAGGACTTCTCAAGTGCTGTTTGAACAGCTAAGCTACCCTTTGCTACAAAGTCAATATCTATCCTTCTCTCTCAGATATGTAAGTTTTTATTCACTTAAAAAAATAGTCATCACAACATGACACACTCTGTCTTGCTTTGTGGAATGTCTATTGGGAGTTTTTTATGGCAGTAGCTCGATTAACCTGTTGTGGTTTAATCTCAGCTGGCAATTGAGTCCCACACAGTCACTTGCTCACTCCCCCCACAGTAGGATAGAGTAGATAATCAGAAGGTTAAAAGTAAGAAAACTTGTGTGTTGAAATAAAGACAGTTTAATAGGTAAAGTTTAATAGGTAACAGTTTAAACAGGTAAAAGCCATGCATGCAAGGAAAGCAAAGCAAGGAATTAATTTACTCGCCATCTGCAGGCAGGTGTTTAGTCATGTCCAGGAAAACCGGGCTCCATCATGCAGAATGGTTACTTGGGAAGGCAAACATCAGAACTCTGAATGCCCTCCTCTTTCTTCTTCTTCCCCCAGCTTTATATGCTGAACATGACGTCATATGGTAGGGAATATCCCTTGGGTCAGTTGGGGTCAGATGTCACAGATGTGCCCCCTTGCAACTCCTTGTGCACCCCCAGCCTGCTGACTGGTGGGTTGGGTGAGAAGCAGAAAAGGCCTTGTCTCTGTGTAAGCACTGCTCAGCAGTAACCAAAACATCTCTGTATTACTACCACTCTTTCAAGTACAAATCCAAAACATAGTCCCATACCAGCTACTGCGAAGAAAATTAACTCTATCCCAGTCCAAACCAGCACACCTGTGAAGACTTGCAAGCTAAACTGCTATAAGCGTGCTGAGGATAAAACGAAAATTACACTGTAGGATTATTCCTGAAGGAAAACAGGCATGCCTGTTTTCTGCAAGACTGTGTGGGAATAAATTGGACTGCTGAGGACGTCCTTGAGGTATGCTTGAGAACGGCAAGGGAGGAAGCACAAAGCAGTGAAGC
Organism: Actenoides hombroni; assembly: GCA_024336885.1. Lineage (NCBI taxonomy): Eukaryota > Metazoa > Chordata > Aves > Coraciiformes > Alcedinidae > Actenoides > Actenoides hombroni. The sequence goes on along the minus strand of WUAM01000095.1, from coordinate 2,488,287 downwards.
AAGAAGATAAAGAAGAATAAAGTAGAAGATAACCAGGATGAGGGATGGTGATGGAGGCAATGTAGGATAGCCAATGATTTATTAGTTTAGGACGTGTGAATACTGTGTGTGTTTAGAGTAGCTAACCAATAGCTGTTAGTGGTAGCGTGTATACGGGAAGAGAAATCGTATATAACCCTGGCGAAAACGTGAATAAAGGGACCTCAGCTTTGGTCACATTGGTTGTTTGTGGCGTCCATGATTCCTCGGCATTACACTGTGTTAGCCCCTAACAGAGAGAAGAAATACTCTGTCAAAGACACTGCTCTGCATCTTTTGTCTTTCTGAGCTGGACAGCTATCATCTAGGATTTCTGTCCTGAATCATTTTCCATTACTGTCCATTATTGTCTTTCTAGACAAAACTGTCTACTTCCCTGAGTACTTAAAAAGATAAAATGTGCCTATGAGTGTGGACCATATCAGCCTAGACATACAGTTTCACATCAGAGTGGGTAGTCAGAACTGAGCCATGCTGGAGATCTAAATCTGACATTTAAATGAAACTTGAGGTCAGTGAGGCTGTATTAACTGAAATCAAAAGGCAGAGGAATCATCAAGACTTCTGTGATGGGAGGTTGATAAATTTTAATGGCTCTTCAGTGAGTTCAAGCATTTTTTAGAGGGGACTTAACATCTCACAATAATTGCATCCTTATGAAGTAGAAATTACAGTGGCTGGCTTGCAGGAGAGTGATGCCAGCTATTTTTCATCTCATATTGTAGAAGAAAATGAATCTTTACAAAGTACATTCTGTCAGTCATAGACAGTTTTGATTAACATCCTATTTCATTGTTGAGTGTTGTATTTTCTTTTTTTCATAGAGTGTTACATTTATTATGGAGAAAAAAGGTTGATGTTAAGGGTAAAAGATACTAAACTACATTATTAAAAATAGAAAATTATAGTGTTTTAAATTGGAAAATGTTTTAAATTATAAGAAATTACAGTGTTTTGAAACAGAAACATGTTTTGAAATTTTCTTTTTGTGTGACCTCTTACCATGGTAAAATAACTGGATTAGAACAAAATAAAATGATATAATTCCTACACTCACATCCCTTCTGTGAAGGCAGGTTTTAGGCAGCGGTTGTAAATATGCCCCGATGACAGCCTGAAGAAGGAGATGCTTCAGTGGAGTCCATCTTCTCCACTCAGCTGTGTGAAGAGGTTCCTGGGCTGGAGCTGCTGTTCTTAGGTACCTTCTGCTGCCCCCAGATATGGCCATGATGCTCTGATTAATTTCTGAATTCTCCGTTTTGGCCACGGGGCTCCATTGCATCCTGGACCATTCACTTGGTCACCCCATGCCTGTGGATGGAGCATTGAGTCTCCTTTGCCTGGCTGAGAAATGGTTCATGAATCTTTGAGTAGAAGGTAATTGTGCACAGCAGTGAGCTGGGTGTTCAGCAGAGAGGCCAGCTGTCTTCTGCCTACAGGAAATACACGCTTGATTAATTCTACAGGTTTTAACTTATGGCCTCTGTACTCTTGACAGGTGGCAGCATGTGGACATGGCTTTCATATTTTACAAATATTCTGTAATTTGGATATCCTAATGACTTTCTATTTCATTCTCTTATCAAAGTTTCTTTCAATAATCTCATTCCTGTTTTGCTTGTCTGATGCAATAGTCCTGAAGGCACTTGTCTGTATGCTTTTCATACATGATGTGAAACTCATGAAGGCTTGAAGCCCGTAACTTTTTTATCCTGAGCCCCTCTCCTCTCTAGACAAAACCCAGGCAGGTGCAGAGCCTCATGGTGTTGGATGCTCTACAAATGCAATACCAAAACAAGCTGCAATTCCAGACACTGAACTTCTGAGGAAGAAGGCAGCTGAATCTGGAATACACTGGGGACTCTGGTGCACAACAGAGATCAACAAACTGGAGAAAGCGAAGTGAAAGATCACTAGTATGAAGAAGGGTATGACTTATGAGAAAAGGCTGTGAGAACTGGGTATCTTTAGCCTGGAGAAAAGGAAGGTGATTTAGTTGCAGTTGTTCAGTCTCTTAAGGAAAATTATGGAGAAGATGCAGCCAGCATTTCCTCAGAGGTGCATGGTGAAAGGACAGAAGCCAATGATGAGAGTTACAAGGGAAACTCTGATTTAACATAAGGGAAAAAAAATCCTCACAATGGAGGTTGTGCATCATGGGTGCTCTGAGAGGCTGAGGGACCTCTGTCCTTGGAAATATTCAAAACTCAAACTGACAATGCCCAGATGTCTTTAACATTGACTGAGGTGGGTCTAAGTCCAAATGACTTCCAGAGGTCCCTTCCAACCTAAATATTTCTAGCATTCTGTGACAAATTCCATGTTTTGCAGGAATTACTGGAAAAAAAAATAAATAAGGTGTCACTAGTACTGGAATTACTGAGACACCACTGGAAGTGACACTGGAAATGTCACTTAATAAGGTAGTACCTCAGAATTTTGGCATGGGTGTAAATAAAGGATTGCATCCCAGTGATAAGTGGAAAACACACAGTGCTAAAGGGGAATCAAAAGCTGCAATAGCAGTAGTGAGTTTGGAGGACCATGGAAAGAAATTATTTGCTTGCCAGCTGCTTAAAGGAAAACAATTGGCAGACAAAATCAGACAGAGTATTACATATATTACAAGTTCATGAAAACTTTTGTTTTCATGGATACCTGTGAGCACCACCTAAGTGCCACAAGGAATTGGCAGGTTAATGGGAAGATCCTGCAGAAACCAACTCCTCTAACAGTAGTCAAGTCCTGAGTGACCACTGTTAATTTACCAGTCTGTTGTCAGTAATTAAATTGCTTTTCTTCTTGCTCAAGAACTCAGCACAGCCAGGAATCACCTGTTGGCAAGGCTGTATGTGGGCTTCTACCATCTACAGTGAGGAATAAAGACTATTACAGTACAGATAAGAAACTTCCTAGCAGCAACAAGATAGTACCTTTAAATTATGTCTTTACTTCTCTTTAATTGCATAGAGATTAAAGTTTTTAAATAATGGAAAATAGATAATTTCATTTTGTACTGCATACAGGCTGTTGCTCTCAATATATATTGCTTGATGCATTAACCCTACAAAGATTTTTTTCAGACTAACAAAAATGCAGGCAGAAAAGAAACATACCTTAAAAAATCCATTTCATTAGGACTCCGTCTTCTTGATCTAACCGAGTTCTTGACACGACCCACTGAAGTTCGCATGTTACCCCTGGAAGTGTAGCAGCTTCCTGTGGCAGAGCGTGATAACTGCATAGGAAAATTAAGCTGGAATTGTTAATTGGAGTTGCTTTTAGCTAGCAACGATATAGTAATAAAATCATGGTCTTAGCACACTATAGTGCTAAAGACTTGGCCAATGAAATATAAGTTAATAATTTGGTTGTTCTACTGCAGGATCTTTAAACATATTGTTCAACAACAAAATTTGGAGAAAGATTGTGAAGTCAAAACATAATGTGTATGAACTGTCATAAAAGGCATCTCTAAAGGGTTTTCCTTTGGGATTTTCCCTAGGGTGAAGTGAATCAATGTCACCACATTGTAGTTTAGGAAGATAGGCAAAGCAGTAACTATGCATGCAAGCTGGATCTTGTCCTGTTTTGTCACTCTTTGGTACTGGCATGGGAGGCAATAGCTTTGATTTTGGAAAAAAAATAATTTGCTAACTTGTGTCTGTCCTCCTATTCAATAGACCTCGTATCCTACTGTAATTTAGAGGAACTGCTGGCAAAGGAACAACTACTTAACAGATAGCTTATAGTCCATAAAGCAGGAAGCAACAGAAATATAAAATGCCTAAAGTAAAAAAAAAGTACAGCTTTTCTTCACTGGACTTTCTCTCCAGTGTTATTGTTTGTCAGGGGCAATGGGTTATCTGGCCATTGTTCAGTCTCATAAAGAGAGAAGCAAGACTCACAAAAGTGAGGAGATACAACACAAGAAGTGCTTACATTTGATAAGTTAGGTTTTACAATGTAGGAACTGAGAATTTCAGCTCTTGCCTGATAATCCTGTGACAGCAGTGAACCATTGCCCTGTGGTGACCATCAACCCCCTAAAACTGTCAGCAGTGCCCAGTTCCTGATCTGAAATTGCTTCTATTTCTGTGTCAGCAAATGTGATATGTCTCTTAAAACATGTAAAGACAGGATTTCAAGAAATTATAGTAGAACCATAATAGATAAAAGCAGGAAGCCAAGTCTAGTACTGGAAAAAAACAGGGCTATGAAAAGTCTCTTTTTATGTTGAGAATTGCACAGCAGATACGCTGACCTACAGTAGTTATCCCGCTGTTTAGGAATTTTATAGAGGTCCTATTTATTGGTTGGAATATAAATGTGATTTTTTATGTTGTTGTTGTTAGCATGTTTTAATTCTTTACTAGACTTGGTTTTGGTTAGTAATAAAACGCAGGATAAACGGTATTCAAAATAAAACTGCAGAAATATAGCAATAAATGCTAATATAAATAAAAATTATTAATCTAGCCAGTAAGAACTGAGGCCCAACCATTAGATTAAGAAACACTAAGAAAACGAAAATCTAATCGAAAAACATGTAAAAACCATGCTTAAAGTAAGCTTTCCTCAAAGCATTCTCCAAACTGGAGAACTGCAATATCCAAACCACAGACTGTATACCAGCTCGCACGCGAGGAAGCTCACTCGCCGAGGGACCTGCTCCAGGGGGCGAGTCCGCGCTAAAGAGGGGTGACCGCCACACAGAGGGGTGGCCAGCAAAAGGGTAGGGTTTTGATTCTTTTTTTGGTCTTTTGGGGTCTTTCAGAAGCCGGGTGCGTGGCTCGCTTGTGCCGGGGGCGGGCAGCAGAGGCTGTGCGGGCAGAGAGGTGCACCGCTGGGTTTTGTCTGAACAAAGAAGGACTTGCTGGGGGTGTGGAGGTTGGGGGCAACCTTGACCGTAGTGACCACGAGATGGTGGAGGTCAGCATCCTGTGTGGAAGGAGTAAAGAAATAACTAGAATGACAACCCTGGACTTCAGAAGAACTAAGTTTAAACTCTTCCAAGATCTACTCAGTGGAATATCATGGGTCAGGGCTCTAGAAGGTAGGGATGTCCATGAGACCAGGTCAATATTCAAACCTACTTCTTTAAAGCTCAATATCCATGTATCCCTATGAGTAAGAAATCAAGCAGAAGAGGCAGGAGACCTGCATGGCTGAGTCTTCTGCAAAGTCTTAAATGGAAGAAGAAAATTTACAGAATGTGGAAAACAGTACTGGCCACCTGGGAGGAATACAGGAATGTTGCCAGAGAATGTAGGGATGCAACAAAGAAACCTAAGACCCACCTGGAATTTAATCTGGCAAGGAGCATCAAAGACAAAAAGAAATTTTTTTTCAGTATATCAACAGGAAAAGGAAGAGTAGGGAAAATGTGGGCCTGCCCTAGTGAGGTGGGCACCCTGGTGGCAGAAGACACAAATAAGGTGGAGTTATTGAATGTCTTCTTTGCTTTGGTCTTCACTGCTAAAACCAACTCAGATGAATCCCCAACCCTGGAAGTAAGAGAAAAGGTCTGCAGAGAGGAAAACTTTTCCTTGGTAGAGGAGGACCAGGTTAGAGACCACTTAGCCAAACTGAACATCCATAAATCCATAGGCCCAGGTGGGATGCACTCACAAGTGCTGAGAGCTGGCAGATGTTATTGCTATGCCACTCTCCATCATCTTTGAAAAGTTATGGAGAACAGGAGAGGTACCTGAGAATTAGAGGAAGGCAAATGTCACTCCAGTTTTTAAAAACGGCAAGAAGGATCACCCAGGAAACTTCAGACCGGTTAGTCTCACCTCCATCCCTGGAAAGGTGATGGAACAAATTGTTCTGGAAGTCATCTTGAAATACATGAAAGAAAAGAAAGTTGAGATAGGTCAACATGGGGAAATTGTGCTTGACCAATTTGATAGCATTCTATGATGTCATAATTGTCTGGTTAGATCAAGGGAGAGCAGTTGATGTCATCTACCTTAACTTCAGCAAGGCACTGTCTCCCACAACATCCTCATTAGGAAACTCATAAAGTGTGGGTTAGATGAGTAGGCAGTGAGGTGGATTCAGAGCTGGTTGAGTGACAGAGCTCAGAGGATTGCAATCAATGGTACGGAGTTGAGTTGGAGGCCAGTAGCCAGCGGTGTTCCCCAGGGATCAGTACTGGGTCCGGTCTTATTTATTATATTAATCAGTGACCTAGGTGAGGGGACAGAGTGTATCCTCAGCAAGTTTGCTGATCATACGAAACTGGGAGGAGTGGCTGACACACAGAAGGGCTGAGCTACCATCTGCTGTGACCCAGACAGGCTGGAATGTTGGGCAGAGTGGAACTTACTGAGGTTCAATAAGGGCAAATGTAGGGTCCTGCACCTGGGGAGGAGCAACCCCATCCATCAATATAGGTTAGAGGTAGACCTGCTGGAAAGCAGCTCTGAGGAGAAGCATCTTGGAGTCCTGGCAGACAATTAATTAATCATGAGACAGCAATGGTATTCTTCATCACAAGGGCACAATGGTATCCTGGGGCCAGTAGGCCAAGGGAGGTCATCCTCCCATGCTTATTCTGCCCTGGTGAGGCCGCATCTGGAATATTGTGTCCAATTCTGTGCTCCTCAGTCCAAAAGAGACAGGGAACTATGGGTGAGAGTCCAGCGGAGGGCAATGAAGGTGACTGGGAGACGGGAGCATCTCGCTTCCAAGGACAGCTCTCGAGCTGGGACTGTTTAGCCCAAAGAAGACAAGACTGAAAGGAGACCTTATCAATGTTTATAAATACCTAAAAGGTGTCTGGAAGGAGGATGGAGCTGGACTCTTTTCACTGGTGCCCAGTGACAGGACAAGGGGGCAATGGGCACAAACTGGAACACAAGAAGTCTCACCTCAACATGACGAAAAATTTCTTTCCTGTGAGGGTGACGGAGTGCTGGGATAGGCTGCCTGGGGAGGTGGTGGAATCTCCTCTGGAGATATTCAAAACCCACATGGATGCAATCCTGTGTAATGTGCTCTAGGCAAACCTGCTTTGGAGGGAGAGTTGGACTAGATGATTTCCAGAGAGTCCCTTCTAACTCCAGTTCTGTGATTCTCCTTGTACTGATTGTTTCCATACCTTGTGAATATGATTTAAAAAATGTTTTACTTTGCCAATGAAGCTTGTCTTCATTTTCTTCCATAATGCTGGGGAACAAGGTGAACTAGGGTGAAAGAGGGGAACTGAGAGTGCATGGCTTCTGCCATGGCCATGAGTCACTGCCATGAGAAGATGTCCCTAGAGCCAATGCATGTGAGAAGTGCTGTGTGAGGCTTGCTCTTGCCTGATTTCAGGGAGATGCTCCCCCCAGCTGGCATTAACAAGTACTCTTCCTGCAGGGAGCAGGTGGGTGAAAGTCATCTGACTGCCCTAAGCACTCCCCAGGGTTCACATGAAGGCAAAGTGCCTTCTGATTTCCATCTCCCCAAAGAGGTGTCTGACCACAGTTGCTGCAATCCCTGCTGTTTCTACCTCAACTAGTCAGTATAACGTGCTTTCCACAGAGCTATGTCTTGAAATCCTCAGAGTGGGATATTTTACAAACATTTGTAAGCATTTGCAAGACAGTGCATTTTGCAAGAGCCTCCTTGTTTCAGGGAATTTCTTGAGAGTGCATAACACAACTGCTCTGAACTGCAGTGTCTGATGTTGGTTACTGAGAAGAAAAAGGATGAGGTAGCATAAAGTGATCATCGAATCATAGAATTATAGAATTGTCAGGGTTGGAATGGACCTTAAAGATCATCTAGTTCCAACCCCCCTGCCATGGGCAGGGACACCTCCCTCTAGAGCAGGTTGCTCAGAACCCCATCCAGCCTGGTC
>WUAM01000095.1:2451483-2478033 GCA_024336885.1 Actenoides hombroni | reverse complement strand
CATGTTTGTTGTGGGGGGGGGGGGGGGGGGGGGGGGGGGGGGTGGGGGGGGGGGGGCAGATGGAAGAAAGGAACAGAGGAAAGTCTCCAGTTTTCATTTCCACATTCTTAGACAATTTTGTGGAAGTGTATGTTTGGGAAACAAGGCTTGGGACAAGCAGCAAACAGTGGATTCCTTACTTTAGTTTTTTGCATGCATAAGGTAATGTAATAGATTGGATGGGGAATCAAGAGAATTTCTGAATGTTCAGCCAAATCTTTACAGTGATGAATGTACTGAAAATCAAATCTCCAGCAGCAGTTAAAAGATTATTCCAGAAGGTGATTTTTAAATTTTCAGACAAGTGGCCAAGATGCTCCTAAATTTACCTTGGCATATCTCAGGCTCCTCCAGTTATTGTACTGGATTTGCCTCCCTTAATCAGCGGAGCACTTTTTTTCATACCCTGATTCATCCCCTTACATCACATCTTTTTTAAGTGTTCATGGCTTATATATCCCAAGTGATGATGCCAAGGAGTTAGGCTAAATGGTCCCAGAGATACCTTTCAATCTGCCAAGAAAAAGGGGGCAATAATTTGAGGTTTGGCCTAACTTTATTGTTCTCATGAACTAAAATTAAAACACATTGAAAAAAGAGGATATACATGAAGGAAAATTGAGAATCAATCATTCACTGAATTCTCAATCATCTCTGGTGTATAAAAATACTCCTGAAGGAATTACTTTTTATCCCATTCATTCTAATTACAATATTAAGCAAAGTTATAATGATGAAAGTAATCAAGAACTATCTTTACTCACTGTATAAGGTACCCATCCTTACAAAAAGAGCTATCTCTCTCAGCCTTCCTCCCTCATTGTCCATGATAAGGAAATTAAACTATTGTTTTGAGCAGAAATAAAAGCAAGTGACACGTTACAGTTAATGAAGATATTGATTTGACACTTGCCCACAGGGAGAACTAAGCAGAATACAAAGATTAATTATTTTTAGCTTTCTTTCCTTGTAAGACTTCATGATCTCATTCACAGCGAGTAGACCCTGGCTTTGCAAGCTGCAGCTGGCTGCATTGGGTTGGCAGAATCTCATCCTTAGTCCTTTGGGGACCAGGGGATTTTGGTTCCACCACAGAATAAAAGAGTGGGGAACTGATGCAAAATGCTGCCTCAGGAAAGCCAGGACTGTGAGCCCACCTGAGGCCTACAGACTGACTAGATGGCACTGAAGTTTATTCTAGTCTCTATCCTTGGAGATATTCAAAACCTGATTTGGTATCCTGAGCAACCTGAGAGATCCTTTCCCATTTCTGTCATGCTGTGATTCTGTGATACGTTTGGTGTCAAGTGGAGATGTTGATATATCTGAGAACTTTAGTTCTAGAGGCAGTGGGGAAAGGGAAGGTGTGCCTGTCCATACTCCTTGATTTGTTTTTTCAAGAATCATAGATTGGTAAGGGTTGGAAGGGACCTCTAGAGATCATCGAATCCAGCTGTCTGCTGGACAGTTTTGGCAGAGACTAGAAAGAATACAGGAGAATAATTAGCCATCTCAAGTACTGTAGTGCCCCACTAATGTTGTTGAAAAATTATCACTCTTGATCTTGATGAGAGATGTGTCAGGTACACAGCTTGTAGATATTGGAGTGCTGCTGTTAAGTCCACCTGAAGCTGTCTGTGCCCTATGCTGAAGAAGCCCAGCTCCCGCAGCCTCTCCTTGTAGGTCTAGTGCTCCAGTCCTCATTGTCTTTATGGCTCTCTGCTGAACTTGCATCAGTGGGGCCAAAACTGCAGGCAGAATCTAGATATGGTGTAATGAGTGATCTCATTTTGGATTGCTCTCTTGTGGATTTAAGTGCTACCTTGAAGGTTAGATTCCCCTTGCCAAGATGGGGTGCAGCCAGCTCTCAGATGGTAGCCTACAGCTTCGGAAATCCATGTTCACTTCCTAGTTTTGCAACAACTTTGCCTCACTTTGAGAAAAACACTTACTCTTTCCCAAGCCCTGGTTCCCATTTAGGAAAGTGGGATTATAATCTTGTTTTCTTTCTGCCTGCTGTCAACCTTCAGATGTGAGTTTTGCAGATCAGATGGTGATGTGTGTGGACAGTGTCTGAGCACCATGGGGTTCCAGGCTCCCTCGCAGTCACTAGCCTTTGGGCAACACAAATTGTGAGTTAATTAAAAATGAAAGGCTGTGCAGTTCTGTAAATGAACACTTGCAGAGTGGCCCTGGCTAATCTGAAAGCACTGGGGATGCTTTTTCCTATACAAACAAGTCAAGATTCCTCTATTCCAGTCTTTTTTCTGTTTTTTTTTTTTTCTATCTGACTTTCATAAACTGCTCACTTCCCAATGTCCTAGTTTTTAAAAGTGGATATAGTATTTTCTAGTTTTGCCTTTTTAGAACAATGTCAGTACTGCGGAATACAAGGTAGAGCAGAACTCTTGCTTCATAGCTAATAGGCAAAGAGCTATCACAGACTGAAGCTGAGTTTATACAACCATAAAAGATCCTTAATAGACATACCTAAAGGAATGAAGATTATTAAGTTCTCTTAAAAGTTTGATACATGATTTAACCATTCAGGATAGTCAGCCTGCTATGCATTTACAATCAGATTTTTAAAGTTCAAAGCTGGAATTTTCAAAAAGTCTTCCCCAGCTTGCTTTATCTATGGTAAGAGGAGTTTTCCACTGATTTAAACTAAATCCACAACAGCCTAAAACATCTCAGCATTTCAAAAATCAGAATGGTCTGAAGACTCTTTTTCCTGTTCAGCTGCTGACTGAACAATGCCACCAAACACATCAAATGGTTAGAAACTGATGTGTGTTGCAGAGTCTGCATGGAAGGGCTTCTCACCACCAATTCTACAAAAGCCTTCCAATATGAGTCACAGGCACAAGCTCTCAACTTATTATAAGACCACATTATGAATGTCATTATGAAAGATATATGAGAAGGCATGTGGGATAATGAGGGACCAAATTCAATGGCCCAGGCATATGTCCTGTTCTTTGCAGCTATCTCCCGCCCTTTGCATGACTCTTGTTTCTAATCAAATTGCAGCAATTTGCTGCAGTCACTGTTACCTTTTTTTCCCAGCATTAATTTTGTTGCTCTGGGGAAAGCTTTTCCACACAATTGTCATGGGCTTTCAGGTTAATTTCAGGTTAATGCGTTTTTTTGATGACTAAAATTAATAAAGCTACTACCCTGTTTTACTAGTGTAAAAGCCCAAAGAAGAAAAAAAGCAAGCACAGTAAGTTATTATTAGCTCCTTTTCTCAGAAATCATTGTAACAGGGAACTCTGTAGGACAAGACTCTCTTTTTGATGTGCATTTGTACTACAGCACCTCACTCTCTCTGGATGTGACTGGACCATGACTGCTAGTAGTGCCATGACTACTGAAGAACAAAATCTCATAAAGGCCAATCAGTTACAAAAAAAACCCAAAGAGACAAGTTTGAAAGCTTGTCAGGATGGGACTTACAGAAGGATGTAAATGATGGGTTAAAAATTTAATTCATTTTCTTTCTTTGTTTTGCTATAAAAACTCACAGCCACTTATCACCTCTGTGTCAAAACAGGGAATGGAGAAGAGCAATCATGGTTCCCCACAGGGCTGCAGCTTCTCTGCTGTTCCTCTGTTTAGCAAGTGTATCTAGCTCACATGTGCTGTCTTTGAGAGGTTGCAAACTTGAGAGACACAGCATCTTGCAGCTTTACAGCCTGGTGTCTCAGCCAGAGCTGACTTTCAGAACAAATATACATTTAATCTACAAGCCTGGGTCAAGACCTGAGCTCTGTCTTTAGCTTGGTGCAAAAGAGGCAAACAAGACCTGTGGCTTTTTTCAATTATACCACTAGCAGTTCAGCCTGAAAGTACATCATTTGATTAGATGTTTTTGCCTATACATCTCTTCTGTATCTAGTGTACTCATTTGTGAGCAAAGACTTGTCCTGCTATGTTCTGGAAGCCTTGTGTAAAGTCTGGTCTGTATCAAATTAAAATAATGATGATTTACAGCCCAATACCTCCCATATCAAGATAAAGAATGAAAAAGAGAAGTTAGCTGATGTAGTTGGAAGATCTCAGCCCACACCTTTCTCACTGGTGAACAGTAGCAAGTGAGAAGTTGATATGACCTAATTTGCTTCCATGCTGGTGAACTGTTAGTTCCCTACTGGGAGCACCTCTAGATGGTCAGGGTTCAGGTCCCTCTCATTTTTTATTCTGGAAGATAGTTTGAAAGTCTGGCTGATATTTAGTATCTAGCAGCTAAAGAAGACAGGACAGAAGTACACCAGCAGAGCTCCATCAAACAAGCTTTTTATTGCCTCAGATGCATCATGGAGTAATAGTAAAGCCTTTAATAAAGTTCAGTAACTGCAGCATTAGGTAGTACTTCAATATCTTTCTGTAATGCATTGAAATTGACTGCATTTTATTGCAATCCCAGAAGTTTTTGAGCTGAAAACCCAGAAAAGATATTGCTTATGTCATAAAGACATGACCAAACAAACAAACAAAAAAACCCCAAAAAACCCCAAACCATGAAAAACTTGTGCAATGGTCAAGGGAGAAAATGCTGTATAAAGAAGGTGGGTTTATCCACTAGTATGGTGGTGAGTTTTTTGGGGAACAACAGAGAGTCTGATACTTTAAAGAGACCAAACACCCCTGAGAAGCCTCATGGTATAGAGCACTGGAAATAATAGCCTTTCTTTTTTCCATCTTCTCCCGCTATCTGATGGTCCATTCTCTGTTTCTAAATCAACACCTGATATCACACAACTCTCTATCTTCAGTCTGTTATCTCATGGAAGTTTTTTTTAAATATCCTAATATCTAATTGCAGTCCCTTGCAGAGATGACCTGAAATGGCACTTTTGGAACTGCTGATGTATAAGATGTCTGATAATGTAAAGAACATAAAAAACCACCACAATTATTTTGTTGAGAGGTGGGGTACGCAGTTGGGAAGGTTTACCAAGCAGCTTGGTCTGGAGAAAGTTTATTGTGGGTCCCATGTGTAGCACATGAATAAAGATTTGGAGTCCTTTAGGATGTGCTGGCATGTGATGTTTAATCTGTTGTTTTAGACAGGTATAGCTATGTTTTCCACATACAGAGAAGAGGTGAATGATTCCCTCTCTACAGTTCATTTATAAACACAAGCTTTTATTTTTATTTTGCTTTAGCCAAGTAGTAAAAAGTAGAGGCAAAGTATAATAAATTTGGCTAAGGAGCTGATAACTGTCTGACAGAGCATTGACCACTGTCCTGCACTGTGAAGGCTTTTGAGTTGGGAATGACAATGCTGGAAGCTACTCATGGAACATGTTTAATTTTGAATCTCTGCAAAAAAGTAGTGCTTATGTTTTCTGCTCTGCAAGCTCCCTCCCAGGAGTTCAACTTGTAGAGCCTATCCTTTAACAGAGTCAGGAGCGGTTGGAAACAGCCGCACCAACACATGACCAGCCGTGAAAGAGGACAGAAGTGAAAGCCAGTAGAGCACATTTCTGCTCCAGTTTGCCGCCCAGGCAGGAAGCAAAGGTGAGCTGAGAGTGTGCTGGGTCCTTCTTAATGTCATGATAAACCCATGAGACCATCACTGTAATTCCTTCTTTATTCTTTCTTTTACCTCCAGTATTGGCTGGTCCAGTGAAGACCAAGATCTGAGATCTGTTGCTGGAGGCAATTTTAAACTGTCTCATTGCCTTCTGTTTTTATCAGCATGTTCTTCAGCATTGTTCATCCAGGAACAGCAACATCTTTCTGAATGTTATTCTGTGCCTCAGAAGTAACATGTCAAATGTCACTCAAAGCCTGACACTTGAACACTTAACACTTCTCCAGCTTCAGTACAATTAAGTCTCTGTCCTATGAAGCATTACCCTGCCTAATGACCTGAAACACCAAGCACCAGCAATTAACTCACTTAATCTTCTTAGCCTTAATACAATTTACTTCCAGCCCCAATCCTTCCTTTGATCTGATTTTCTGTCAGACCCTATATAAAATTTGCAAGTGACTTTTTTTCTGTGTGGACTGAGTGTAAAATCTTCATGTAGGTGGAACTTAGGTCCCTGCAAAGAGTGTAAGGGATCATCTGTCCAGTCATCCCTCAGAGTTTATTAGTTTCACATCTCTTTCTAACAAATGATGTGGTAGGAAGGTCTGACAGTTTTTCCAACTTCTTCAGCATTGCTCTGATTTGAGACTCAGCTGTGAGAGAATGTTTATCAAGACCACTCCCAAGAATCCCAGTGTGTATTTAATCATTGTAGCCGAGCACTGATACAGCAATCACTAACATCTTAAAAGACAGACAGATAAATAGCAAGAACTCTACCTCTGTGTTGACATTTAAGTAGACAGGCTGAACTATAAGAGTGCACAATTCAGTCCTCAGACTTTGATGTATTAACATCACCTTTTCAAACCTGAGCTTGTGGCTGAACTCTTGTCTCTCAAAACTTACTATTAGATTTCTGGAGTCTACCTACTTAGAATTGAAAGATTTAGCTTTAGTCTGTCAGAAAACACATACCACCTACTGCTTACTAACAGAGCTTGTTCTTGGTTAGACATCTCAGAAGTAAAGGAGAAGAATAGGAGTATGAAGTCCCTCCTAGCTTTTCTAAGTGACAGCAGCCAAATTCCTGAGAAGAATAAATGCTATCAGAGCTGTGGTCTGCACCCTAAGCTGAGTTTTTCTAAACTTGTTTTTATTTCCTTTTCCTCAAGTCCTCAGGATGGAAACTGAACTCATACATTTACCCAAGGCTGAGTCCAATCCTTTCCATTTGGTAACTGTGAAGATGTTTCAACAGCATGTAATAATGTTTTATGTTCACCTGCTTCTGCACTTCCTACCCTCAGGCAAAGGTGCCTGATTGGAGGACAGGTTGCCACCAAGCAACTAGTGTGCCTGGAAGGCACTTGGAGGGATGTTGATTCTTCCTGCTGTGATTCCAAACTCCAATTCTCCTTCAAGTTCTTACTCCTGAAGGAGACTAAAACCAGATTGTCCTATGTGATTTCATACCACATTAGTTACCTGTATACAGAGAAAGATTTTGCCGTGTTGTCTGCCATCTGAGGTCAGATACGTCCAGAGCATTGTAGAGCTTCACTTGGATCATTCTTTGTTGAGCTACTGATGCTGACTCTGAATGTTTCAACTGCCAGTATAAGTGCTAGTGGAACTGCTGTCTAATCCAGACAGACATAATCCACCTTCTCTTAAACAGTCTAAAGTAGATCTCTTATAGTCCTAATTGTATGGAACGAATTCTGCTAGGAAGCTATTACATGGACAGTTATGCCCATAGATGTGAAGAGTAGTGACCAGCTGTTTGGCATAGGCCAGGGACAGAAAAATTTCCATCAGTCAGCCACAGCCAAAGACAGGATGTGTGATACATCAAGCTGAAACACAGGAAGTTCCACCTCAACATGAGGAAAAACTTGATCATTGTGAGAGAGACAGAGCACTGGAACAGGCTGCCCAGAGAGGTTGTGGAGTCTCCTTCTCTGGATAATTTGAAGATCCACATGGATGCGTTCCTGTGTGGCCTGCCCTAGGTGATACTGCTCTGACAGGGGGGTTGGACTCGATGATCTCCAGAGGTCCCTTCCAAACCTTACCATTCTATGATTCTATGACAATAATCTTACGGAATTTTGCGTACAGGTAATATATCTAGATCTTTGGGGAAAAGAGTCTGCTATTGAATGCACAACAAGGTTTCAAACTGACTTTGAGCTATAAACTACTGAAAAATCAGGACTGAGTGGTTGTTGGGATATAATCTAGACTAACAGGTATGTAAAGGAGAACAGGAGCCCAACTTTAAGATAATTCCCTTCCTGATAAGACTAAAGGTATTTCCCTTAGTTATTCTGGCAGCCATTCTTTTTTCTTCCTTAGCAAGCTGACACTTTATTGAATTATGTTCCAAGTCCTCCACAGATCAGCTCTACCCACCACTGACATCTGAGTTGAATTTATTAAGCTTTTAGCCTGCGTTATGTTCCTCAGACATGGGAATTGTTTCTCTTTTAGATGTGATTTTTCAGCCTGAGGTCTCTGCATCACTGGAGACTACAGACTTCTAAATGGTCTGCAAAAGAAAGCCAGTTTTCAGTTAACTTAATTGGTTTTGTAGGGGTCAGTGATTTTCTTGAAAAATGTTTTGGAAGTTTGAGGTTCTGTCATAAGAAAAAGACAGAAAACCAACTAGCATGCTTTAAATTACATTAGACATATTTGTTGTTGTAATTTAGTTTTAATGAATTTTAATTGATTAATGTAATCACTTCAAGTCATTCATGTAGTTGCCTTACTGCTAGGTGTCTGTATTAAAGATGTTTGTGTGAAATTAACTTGACAAACTACTCATTATTTGAACTACTTTTTCCAAGCAAAGTGCTGATTTAAGAATATGGAGAAAGTTGACAGCACCATGTCAAACAGACTGTTAGTTTTGATGGATGTAGAGACTATGCTCAAAACTAACTGGTCCATGATCTATGGAGTTATCCATTGCTTTCCAAATCTCCACTGTCCACTACAATACAGTAATGTAAATTTGAGGTGCTCTTTAAGAGCAGACAAGGATAAGAGAGACAAGGATCTGCTAGAGTCCAACGGGGACCTATGAGGATGATTAAGGGACTTGAGCATCTCCCCTATGAAGAAAAGACTGAGAGAACTGAGGCTGTTTAGTCTTGAAGAGAAGACTGAGAGGGTCTCTTATTGGTGTCTATAAATATCTGAGGGGTGGGTGTCAAATGGAAGGAGTCAATCTCTTTTCTGTAGTGCCCAGTAATAGGACAAGGAATAATGGGTATAAATGTGAGCATAGAAGGTTCCATCTCAACATGAGGAAAAACTTCTTTATGGTGAGAGTGACAGAGCACTGGAACAGGCTGCCCAAAGAGGTTGTAGAGTCTCCTTCTCTAGAGACTTTCAAAACCTGCCTGGACGTGTTCCTGTGTGGCCTGCCCTAGGTGATCCTGCTTTGGCAGGGGGGTTGGACTCGATGATCTCCAGAGGTCCATTCCAATCCTTACCATTCTATGATTCTATGATTTGCTGTCAGTCTTTCCTTACTGATGTTGCAAAGCTACATTAATGTTGCTAATTAATGAAAGTCAATCTTTCATTATCAGTGTTTCAAAGTTTTAAAATCCTAAACATTTCCATAGATTTCCACATGTCAACTGCCTACCTGATTTAACTGGGTTCCTTGCTGGATTCCCTGCAGAAAAACCTCCTCGTTCTGTGGGCAAGCAGCCCCTCTGAGTCAGTCAGGGAGAGCTGCCTACTTCTCTGTATGATTCAGATTTGTGTGGGAGCGTCTTTAAATGATGTGTAAAAGGCTTTTGCCTCCATCCTGATGACATAATACAAGGTTTTAACTTACCTACTGTGGATGTGCCGTATTTGTTTCCAAACGAACTGTGAACAGGCTGCAGATACTATACATCTTCTATGTCGTTACTTAATAAATCTAAATGGCTGTAAATAAAAAGGACCTTTCTGAATTAGCGAGTAAATAATAACTGCTCTAAGCCTTTTTGCCCCATCAGACTTCAGTTACAACTGCACGGTATGTCAGAAAACATTTAATTACCTTCCAGAGGTCTCTGTAATTCTGCTTATAATTACTACCTTCCAGAGATCTCTGTAACTCTGCTTGTAACGACTATGCCTCCTTATTACTCCTGTACAAAAATTAATCCTCTGATGAGTTTTTGTTTTGGTTTTGTTGCTGTTTTTGATTAAACAAAACAAACAACTCTAGGAGGGGTCTTGCTGTCTGTCCATCAGTTCTTCTTGCCCAACAGAAAATTTGATGTTGCTTGACTCGTTGTTTTCAGGTCTGGGTATGTTGCTGCAACTTTGGCAGGATCAGATCTGACATCAGCTGATAGGGTTAAATTCTAAATTAAGACACCAAAATTAAAATTTTCATGTATGAGCCTACTGTCTAAGCTCAGATTCATGAGAGATCCACTCATAAAACCCACGGAGCACTACAAGCAAAGTGGCTGATCAGACACAAAATGTTCAATTGCCCAACCTATGCAAAGGTGTTCTGAATAATCTGAAATGTCTTAAAAGTTTCTTCAAAAATGCACACGTTTCCCACAGATGCTTTGTCATACATGCTTTAGAATACAGCCTCAGATATCTCAAATTATTTGATAGCTTTAAATACCTGTTGTTAGGCAACTGGGTGATATCTTGGTTATCTACTGTAGGGTGAGCTGAACTGGTGTACAGATTCCTCTGTGTAATAAGGTCTCGGACACACAGATCGCATTCAGCTAGCTACATAAAACCCCCTAAACTGAGATGTCTTAAAACTGGTATCTTACCCTTCCCATAGAGAGTAATAATTTTGCTTCAGGGCTTTGAAGTAGAAAGGACCTATGCTATGAAACAGTCACAAAAACCAAGTCAAGTTATATATGTTTTTAGCTTGTTTCAGTTGGACTTGTTCATCAGCATGTAAGTGACTGAAAAATACCAGGAGTATTGCTTTGAATAGTCACCCTAATTGTTGTTTGCCTCTGTATTCTCCAAGGGAGTGTGTGTGGTGATAGACATCGTGCTCTACGAGGGATGATTTCTAAGGCTTGTTGTACTGGGGCAAGTTGGCTTCAATGCTGAGCACTTGGAAGTCACCCTTGAGTCTTCACTGGGGCTTGTAGAAAGGATTTCTCTCCCAGATGGTGTTAGTGCAATCCACTTCTAGAAAGGTTTTTTATGGCACTAATTGCAAAGGGCAGGAGAGCATGGCCTATAGCAAGCTGCACCTATGCGTGACAGAAATGAAGAACCTTAGGAGTGACCAAGTAGGTGTTTTTTTAATTATGGATTCAGCTCTCTTTCCTGATCATAATAAATAGTACATTAATCTGAAAGAAAATGCAGACACCTTCATGAAACTGAGATATCATTTAGCCTGCGAAATACTCTCAGTTTAAGATTAAAGATGTGTCCATGTGTTTAAAAACTTAAAATTAGGATGAGAGAGAGAAAGAAATAGGTTTGATCCTACTGGATTGGTAGTGTTTATTTATTATGGTTTTCTACCAACACGATTCTAGAATTATCTGCTTCCCTGGAGTTTCTACTTATCCATAAAGGAAGACTGGACCTGATATTTCTTATCAGAAGCCTGTTAAGATGAAGGAGTGTAGGTGAACCAAAATCAAGCTTAAACCAGTGAACCTGCTTACTGCATCTTGAGGACTGTCTAGAGACTCATCATGCAGCTTACAAATGTGGCCCTGTGGCAGCTATGAGTTACCAACAGGAAATGTGCAGGACCCTACATGCCTTGCCATGATGAGGCTTCTAGCTTGTTTGTGGCTTCATGGGGATTTAAATGGTCTTCTCCAAGTGCCTTTCATAAATACCACATACAATATGAGACTGACTGGCCTCTATCACAGTGTAGCTAATTAGTTAACAACTCAGCTGTGACCACAGGTATATTTTCTTATGCTGAAACCCTTGTCTTTGTCTTTTCTCTATGTAACTGTAAAGACTTCTTTATATATAATCTAGAAATAATGTCATTCCAACATGAAAACCTTCATCATGATGTCTGGAGATCATGAATGAGTTTAGACGTTTGACGTTTAGAAAATAACAAATTGACATTTAAACAAAGTGTAAAATAATAGTCTGCTGCTGAAGTTCAAAGTTGAGGATGTGAATTTTTTACAAAGGGCACTTGCATCTTCAAAGAAAAAAATCATGGGCTTTTGAAACCCATAAAGTAAATCTTGCATCCAATGACAGTCCAGTAAATATAAATGAAAAGGGTTATTATGAAGAATAACAGGAACTCCATAAGCGACACAATAGTTACCTGAAATCTGATGGTGTCTGAAAAAGGTCTTTTAGGCTTGGTTTACTCAGTCTTTCAAAATAAGCTAGTTACTTGAGTTACCAGCAGATCCTCAGTCAAATCTGAACTTTTTTTCTCTACGTGAAGAGAAAGCCATTATATTTCCAGCAGCTAAAGTCTCTGAAGAATGATAGTAAATTATTCAGCCTTTATTGCTGTCAGATCTCATATAGCAGAGAAGAAATATGAATCTTAAGAACAATATATTATCCTACTTTCCTAAACATCAATTGGGTACCTGCATCTTTTCCTGATGCTTCACATTGCAGATTAAGAGTCCTATCAGTATGTCTAAAGGCAAAAGAAACCATACAGTAAGTATAAGGTGATAAACACCTTCTTGATGAGTGTTTTCTTTTAATAGATTTTAAACAATAATTTTTCTTCATTTTTAAACAGCATGTCTTACAATTTTTCCAACTAACACTGTGAAGAAACTGCTTAAATTCAAGAGACAAGTGAGCCGTCAGCCACTTGGAAGCAAAGAATTTGTTAACTAGTTGTGGTCTAATGAAAGAAGATTATGCTTAGCCTCCAAAAGCACACAGACCTTTTATAAGACAGGACTCCTAAATAAATAACTAATTTCTCAATGCAAAAAGCTCTATAAATTAAAGGTACATATTTTTAATACCTATAATGTGGTTTTTTTACAATATAAATAGGTAATGATATTTTGGGGAAAACTAAAGTAAGCTTCATTTTTTACCTTCATGACCACAAATGTACCTTGGTATCTTTGTCTTTCCAATGGAAAAAAAACCCTAAAACATTATTTCCATGTGATTTTATTGAGAGATAAAATAGGGTGAGATGTCATTTGTGTTACAGATTTGTTAATCCCTTTGTCCCATTTCTGCCAGTGTTTTAGCTTTGTATAATAAACTATAAGACATCCCATTCAAACTACTTATGAGAAACATCTAGAAAAAAAAAAAAAGAAACAAATTGCTTCCATTTTATTCTGATTGTTTCTAACACTTGTAATTTTATTACTGATCTCATGATAGTTATATGTGTTCTTCAGCATCCAATCTCACGATACAAATGTTAGTAGCAGCACTAGAGCAGGAAGACAGTGAATGTTGCTGACATTAAGGAACTCTGAGCCTACTTAACTGTTTTCTGAGCAACCTGATTTTGTAGACACCTGCTTGTCTTCCTGAGGAGGGTGTGAGAAGTACATAGAGACTCCAAAGTGCCTATATTTGTGAATGTGGTGGGAATAGAGGCCATTTCCAGAATTAGAGTCGCATTACTCTGAGAAGCAGAAATATGTCATTCATGTGACCACTTATCTTACAGCAGCTTACAAGAAATTTGTCTTCATAGTCATTATCATTTTACCTTGTACTTGGATCTCTGCTCTTTAAGGCAGTATTATTTGTAGTGTCAGCAAATCCTGTAGAGATCAATGAAAAAAAGCAAAGGCAGAAAATCTGCTTACCTTGGTTTCATTTTCAGTGAGCCACATAGGACTTGTTATGCCAACAGAGATTCCTGCTGCTCTGGAGAGTATGCAGTGTATTGCATGGCATGTGACATCTAGGAGATTCCTATAGCATGGATTGAATTATGTGACCGTAGAGATGCCTTTTAGGATTTTTATTCATATGTCGTGAATAAAAATTGTGAGACATTTAACCACTCTTTTCATTAGAGAGCGCTTTTCTGGGATGAATCTGAGTAGCATAAATGTATTTGTAATTGTGTGCCCAGGTGGCCAAGAAGGCCAATGGCATCCTGGCTGGTATTAGAAATAATGTGTCCAGCAGGACCAGGGAAGAGATTGTCCCCCTGTACATGGCACTGGTGAGATTACACCTCGAGTACTTTGTTCAATTTTGGGCACCTCAAAATAAGAAAGACATTGAGGTACTGGAGCAGGTCTGGAGAAGAGCAACTAAGCTGGTGAGGGGCCTGGAGAACAAGTCTTATGAGGAGTGTCTGAGAAAACTGGGGTTATGTAGCTTGAGGAAAAGGAGGATGTATGAGAGACCTCATCACTGTCTATGATTACCTGAAAGGAGGTTGTGGAGAGGTGGGTGCTGGGCTGTTATCCCAGATAATAAGTGACAGGACAAGAGGAAATGGCCTCAAGTTGCACAAGAGGAAGTTTAGGTTGGACATTAGGAAGAATTGTCAAGCCCTGAAACAGGTTGCCCAGGGAAGTGGTTGAATCACCATCCCTGGCTGTGTTTAAAAGTTGTGTAGATATCATCCTTAGGGACATGGTATAGCAGTGGACATGTAGAGTAGGGTTAATGGTTGGACTCAATGATCTTAAAGGTCTTTTCCAATCTAGATGATTCTATGATTTTTTAATAAGAACAGCAACAACAACAACAACAACAACAACAACAAAAATTCCCTGTCTCCTGTTTGCTGCATAGTGAACTAAAGACAGAACAGATCATGGATTGCATTCATGCTCTTTGGTGACTTCTGCAGCTTCAAATGACTTTCATTAACAAGCTATGAAGAAGACATCACTGTTGCTGATATGGTTTTAAATTATATTTGGCGGAGAGAGACACATTCAAATTTACTGTGAAATTCCTTCCTAGATCCAAGAAAAATAAGCATGAGGGAGAACTGGATGAAATATTTGTTTTAAGAATATGTATGAGATATGTGCTTTAATATGCAGACTGTGCTTTAATACAGATGACTTGAATACCATATCAATTTATGATATATGCTAGAGAAGGCTATTAGAGCCATTGTATTCACTTTTTCCATTTCCAGCTGAAAGTTGGGCATTGTAACCAATGGTCCAAAAGTATTCAGAACAATCACTGCAGTAGCTTTTTGATAATTCATATCTGCTAATTATATAAAATACTCTAAAATACTAAATATTTGTTTGAAATCTAGCAGCAGAACGGGCTTTCATGGTGTTGCAGTGACACCCAATTTAAGATTAGTGACACTTCAGAGCAAAGGGAAAAAAATCTTTTGATGTACTATGTTTAATGATGTAATGTTGCTTGAAATTCCTATTTCCTGCTGCGCTGTTGTGTAAAGTGATAGACTAAGAGTAATTAATCCTTGAAAGAATCTAGCACTATGAATACAAAATTTGCATGGATTTCCAATGACAGCAATTAAGGCATGACAAGAAGGCTGCAGTTGATTAAAGGCTGAATTAGGGCTTACTATTTGACAAGCATTGGGATCACTAGCTCTGGGCTTTGTGAATTATCATATATAAACTAAGGTATGTAGGATTGGTGAATACGTTACAAAATGGAAAATCTATCTTCTATTTCTAAAGTTATATATCTTGCATATATTTCATATAAATATTTCTGGTTCCTTTTTAAACAAAATGAATGGTATAGGGAATAGAAAAAAGGTTTGTGGCAGTTATTCTGGTCAAGAGCAATTTTTGGCAAGGATGCTTAAGAGACACACAACTGCTTGAACCAGGCTGATTAAATGGGCTTTTGCTGAAGTTCTGCTTGAAGTAATGAAAAATGCAGGTTATGATAATAACATTTTCAATGTCAAAAATATCTTTTAGAAGTCCCTAGATTGGTACTGAAATATAAAAGGAAAAAAAAAAAAAAAAAAGCTGATCTTTCTCTTTGATTGATTCATTGATTCATTCACAGAAAGATTTACTTCTCAACCTGCCCTATCATTTGATTAAAATGTCATTGTCAAAGAATACTAGATGGCTTGGCAATACAGTCTCTCTCCTGCTTGGCTATGCATTCAGTTTGGATAATGAAGAATATCCTGTTCCAACTAACCTTTCTCCTTGTAGGAAGTCATGCAAAATATTGCCTGCTTCTTCCAGTCGCAATGTCAGGCTGCTGCAAATGGGATGGAAAGGGAATGGCTTCTTCAGACTCTTAAGCACAGAGACTGGAATTTGTGCAATAATCATCTTCACATGGGATGTAAAATCCAGGAGTGAGGAAGGTGAAAGGCAAAAAGGAATGTCTCTATAAATACGTTGGTATTAAAAGGCAGGGCAAGAAGCATGAGGACCCACTTGTCAGTAGGGCAAGGAACCCAGTGAGAAGTTACAAGGAAAAGTCTGAGGAACAGAGTGGTTTTTTTCCTCACTTCTCACTTCTGACTTCTCACTTCTCACTGGTAAGGCTTGTCCTCGGGCATCCCAGGTCCCTTCCAGCAGGACATGTGGGAGTAAATCAGTACCCACAGTAGAGGAAGAAAGAGTTAAGAGTTATTTAATAAGAGTTATTTAATCCTCTTGTGCATAGGCAGGTCCATGGGACCAGATGGGGTGCATCTAAGGGTATTGGGGGAGCTCACTAATGACATTGTGATGCCACACTGCATCATTTTTGAAAAGTCATGGTACCTGGGGAGGCAAAAAAAGGCAAATGTCATATCATCTTTAAGAAGGGCAAGAAGAGTGATTCATGGGACTACAGGCTGGTCAGTCTCACCTCAGTCTCTAGGAAGGTGATGGAGCAAATCCACTTAGAATTCATTTCTAAACTCGTGAAAGTCAAGAAGGTGACTGAGAGCATCCAGCGCAGGTTTACCAAGTGGAAATCATGCCTGACCATCCTCACTGCTTTCTGTGATGAGGTGACTGGTGCTGTGGCCAAGGGAGGGTAGTGGATGTTGTACACCTTGATTTTAACAAGACCTTTGACACAAACTCCCGTAGTCTCCTTATCCCTGAATTTTTAAGATAAGGGGGCTGTGTAGGTGGACAACTAGTGGACCTGAAGAGCTGTGATCAGTGATGCAAAGTCCAGATAATGGTCTGTAACTAATGGAATCTCTCAGGGATCAATGACGGGACCAATGCTGCTTAAAGTCTTCAATAACAACCCAGATGATGGGACAGAGTGCATCTTTAGCAAGTTTGTGGACACCACCAAGTTGAAGAAAGCAGTCAATATACTGAAGGGCAGGACTGCTACTCACAGGGACCTGGACAAGCTGAAGAAATAGGTTGCAAGGAACATCATGAAGTTCAGTAAGAGCAATATATTGCACGTAGGATGGAACAACATCATATAAGAATACACTTTTAAGACAATGTACTGTGTCCTGGTTTGAGCTCTCCAGTGCAAGATAGGTATTGATATACTGGGCTGAGTCCAACAGAGGCCACCAAGCTGGCCAAGGACCTCAAGCACAGGCCACATGAGGAAGGCTGAGAAAGATGGATTTATTCAGCTTGGAGAAGAGAAGCTGAAGGGCAGGACATAGTGTTATCTACAACTACTTGATTTCAGAGGATGATAGAACTAAAGTCTTCATGAAGGTGCGTAGTGATAGGATGGGAGTCAATGGGGGCAAGTTGCAATATGGGACATTCCAAATAGATAATAGGAGAAAAAAATACACCATGAGGTTGATCAAATACAGATGTAGAATGTCCAGAGAGAGGTTATGCAGTCTCCATCCTTGGAGGTGTTCAAAGTTGACTGAGCATGGACCTGAACAACTTGATCTATTTTGGAGGGGATGGGACAATTTGACTTCTGGAGGTCCCTCCCAACCTAAGCTATGATTCTGGGATTCTAACAGTATTGTTGTATTACTGAGATTGTGAGGAAAAATTTACAGCTATTCATATGCTTATTACCACACAGATTTGAACACTTCAAGCCAGAGGTAGTGTTTATTTTAAAGTCTCAAAAATGTTTGTGAGGATTTTCTTTTTTCCTCTTTGGTAATAACTGTTTAAAAACAGAAAAAGTGCTGACATGGAAAGCAAGAGGCTGTAAGAGAGGTGGTTCTTCCTGGAAAAGCCTCTTTTGTCAGTTGTGGAGACTACTTAAGGCTCTTCAGCCATGTAAAAAAATTCTTCTCCTTAAGGCTGTGACCAAGCTGCTTCTGACATGAAAAAGGAGGAGCAGGAGAAAGAGGTACAAATGCAGGAGAAAGAGGTACAGATGCAGTGAAGAGTCAAAAAATAGAGCCCTGGAAGTTTTTGATGAGAAGGAGAGGACAGTGACAATACCTACTAGAGGAACCACATTTCTGTGAGCAGTAATTGTGGTCTTATCCTCCCATAAACATTCTGGACAGCAGCAGGCTTTTCAGAGTTCTTCCTGGGTCCGGCATATTCCTGTATCTCTTTTGAGTTCACAGTAATGAAGCAAGCTCTGTTTTGTAGACAAAATAAAAAGCATCGAAATTCATCATTGTGCAATCTTCCACATTTTGCTCTCCTGTTACTCTGTGTGCATCTTCAGTGTCATACGGGGACTTCTGAAAGTTAGGAGTTGCAAAGTGCACTTATCTTTTGCAAGATGGAGTGTCTTTTGCTTTGGAACAGGCCTATATAATTATTATTCTTTTTTTTTAACTTTGCAAAGCCTTTTGGTTTTTTTTTTCCAGGATGAAATAGTTATATCGACACTAAATACATCCAAACAGGTGTTTTGCCACAAGGTTTCTTTGCGAAGCAGTTGAAAAATATGGTCACATGACTTGCTTTTACAAGCTGTTGGTTGGTTGGTTGGTTAGGTTTTTTGTGTGTGTGGTTTTTTTTGTTTGTTTTTGGTTTTTTTCCTTTTCTAAGGACAAAACCTCACTGTTCATTAGTTTGTAATTAAAAAACACATCTGGCATCAACAGACCTCACTTATCAATGCCTATAATATCAGTTGTCATGCATTTAATTGATTTTGTCACATGACTGTGGGTAAAAGGGAACCTTGGTAGGTTTACAGAAGAGTAACATTAGTTGGTATGTATTTCAGACCTAAAATACATTTTTTAAAATGCTGTTACTATAGCCAGCTCTTCTTTATTCTCCCAAAGGATGATTCTTTATACAGCAGTTTAAAGGCTACATTCTGCAGCCATTGAACTCTTTGTAGTTTTGGTTGCACAATGTCATGAGATTAACTTGTTCTGTGAGTGGACACCAGCAATATTCCATAAGACCTTCCCAGCTTTTCCCAAGGACTAAAGCCCTGAGGGCTGAACACAAAGGTCTGTACAGTTCATGAATGTGACAGTCCCAACTCTGTGACCAGGTTCAGTGGAACACACAGTTGGTCATGTTCTTTGTGGTTTCAACCTCCAGCTCCAGTCGTTAAATGCAGAGTTTTCATTTTTTGACAATGCATTTAATGTGGCTCTTACCCCAGGGTAAATTTATGCCACATTTAAGTGTTTATAAAATAATTGATTTTAAAATAATATATTTTAAAAATGTTTTTTTAGATCATTGGTTGGACTTGATAATCTTGAAGGTCTTTTCCAACCTAGAGGATTCCATGATTCTGATTCTATGATTCTAAAGTAATTTTGTTTCTCACTACAGCTGGAGATGTTACTAACAAGATAATGAACAGGAATCAGTTATGTGTTCTACAATTGACATCCATAGCAATTTCTTTGCATTCCCATTATAACTTGAGGCAAAAGAATGATTTATTACTATAGACCAGGTGAGCAAGATCCAGTTAAAATAGCAACATATCAATAGATGACTGGAAATAAGTTGACTTCCACACTTTCCATTAAATCTGTAAGTGCCTTTAAATGCAAGGAATTGTCCAGATCACCAAAATTATTTTATGTACATATTAAGAAATATATACAATCTTCCACAGATATTTATTCATTGGCAAATTCTCAGACTTGTGCAGTTCTTTAAAAATATATTCAGGAAATAAAAGTAATCATTTTTGTCTAAATGTCTTCAAGGAAGAAGTGGAGTGACATAAGTGTATTTCTGCCCCTGAGAATGAACCAGGCAGAATTATTCTATTCAGTCATTAATTTGGTGTGAAAACTGATCTCACTGAAGTCAACAGTACTAGTACTGAATCTTTAGTTTTAATTCTTCCTTGAAAGTGAAATTTTCACTTGCACAAAGAGGATAAGGCTAATGCATCATTTCAGTCTAATTTAGACTTTACAACGCTTCCACTTCCCTCTCAAAAGAAACAGATTTTACAACTTGTCTTCCCCCATCTATGTGAGGGTAAGCTTTTGTAGTCGGAGTTCTGTTATAAGAACAATTCTAGAATGCATTTATTTCTTTTCATAAACAGAAAATACAACACTTATTAATCAAGATAATATTAAATGCTTGAAAATATCCCAATTTTTTTGGAAACAGACTTTGTCCCTGAGGTCCTGTTTTTGCCTTCACTAGTTACCTTGTGCAGGACACAGGGTCTACCTGACTTTCATCCTCCTTTTTCTTAAAGTATCTATATTTGATATGCTGGTATAAATAGTGTTATATAATGGAAATAATAATTTCATCAAAGATGCATAAATCTCTACAGAGATTATATATTCTTCATGACTACTTGCAAACCATGTTATAACCATATCACCTGTCTTGATTGTTAGTTTCATTTTAAATTGAAATTCTAATTTTTTCTTCAAATAAAAACTGAAGGATAATGGATTTTGAGTTAGAATAAGAGAAGGGAGAAAGTTAAGGCTTTTGATGTAGATAGATGGATACATTACTAATGCAAAAATAAAATATTGATACATGAAGAGGTTTCAACATGCAAGACCTGCATTTATTAATCTAAATTAATATAATTTTATGTATTTGATTGATTTCCAGGTCAACTCAAATGCAATGCTTTGTAGTAATACATGGTATAAAAACTAACTTTAACAGGTGTGAGTTATTATCCATACATCACAGCTCAAAAAGTATCAGTACCTGGAACAATAAATAGCTCTGTTGGCTTTTCGGACATCATGCAGAGCAGGACCCCATTCACTAAATATTGTGGTAGTAGAATCCAAACCTCATAATTTAACACTGTTCCAAAAGTCTTCCATTATTTGTGAGGAAGGATCAAATTTTGGAGCATTTCTTTCTTTGAACAATGCATTACTGTGTTCAAGTACTGTGTTCAGATCTGGGGCCCCCAGAGTAAGAAAGACATGGATCAGTTCAAGTGGGTCCAGAGAAGACCCATGGAGATGATCAGGCTGGAGAACCTGCCCTGTGAGGACAGGTTGAGATAGTTAGGGTTGTTCAACCTGTAGAAGGCTCTGTGGAGACCTTATAGTGGCCTTTCAGTACTTAAAGGGGGCCTACAGGAAAGATGGATGGGGACTTTTTATCAGGGAGTGTAGTGATAGGACAAAGGATAATAGTTTTAAACTAAAAGAGGGTAGATTTAGTTTAGAAATTAGGAAGCAATTCTGAGGGTGGTGGGGTACTGGAACAGGTTGCCCAGAGAAGCTAGGGATGCCCCCTCCCTGAAGTGTTCCAGGCCAGGTTGGAGGGGGCTTTAAACAACCTAGTCTAGTGGAAGATGTCCCAGCTCACAACAGGAGAGTTGGAACTAGATGATCTTTAAGGTCCCTTCCAACCCAAAACATTCTATGACTCTATGTTGTAATCTATTCACATTCTATTACTCATATGAGCTTCACTAAGGACAGCTGAGGAGATACTAGCACAAGGAGTCTTAGAAGTGCAGAGATTATTTGTAAAATGAGTTCATAAAAATTTCAAATCTTCTTCCTATTATTATGCAGAATGATAGCTGCTCACTTCTATGGCCAAGCTAGTGGTTTTTAGATTTGTTTTATAGAGCTAAAACAGTAGTGAGAAATTGATCCAAATTCTGAACTCTATTCTGACTCATGTCAACAAGTGGTAAACCAAGGTCAATCAATTTACTTCTAATACTAGTTCATCTACAAATCAGACAACAAATTTTGACTTTCAAGTCACAATTTTGTGTACTCAAAGTCAGAAAAAGCACGATTGTCAATGAAGGAAAATCGATGTCCTTTCCTGCAAGTTTCCCAGAATCTTGAAATTCCTGATTTACTCTGGGGAAAGTTTCACATGTAGACATACATGTGTTTTAGTTCTGTGTTCAGTAGCTTGCTGTGGAAGTCATGAAGAAAAACAATACATACCAAAACTGTATCGAAGTTACAAAATTATGTTCTAAGCAGAACCCACATATTAATGATTGCTACTTTTAGCTACAATATTATCAACCACCTGGTTAGATTTGTCCCATCTCTTACCCCTGTTCACAAAGTTTTCAGCTTTCATCATGCTGAGTCCTAGGGTACTGAACTTCAGAGATTATGATAAATTATCTGAAGAACATGAAAGAAGCTAGAAGAATCATCACATTTGTTACCTTGCTGTACTTTACACAGACTTTTGGCAAGCAAATAAAACATTTAAAATGCTGTGGTTCCTTGATGTTTTTATGTAACTATAACAACATAAGGGTGGTTTTTAGTATGTCTTTATGGCTTCAGGAGCAGTGTATTGGCTGTACAAATTAACATTACTACAGTAATATTTTTCATAATATCCTGGTCAGGAAATCCAAACTGGAACTCATCATTTTCCTATTTCAATACCTGACATGGGTTTACAAGAGGCCTCTCTCTTCTCCCCTGAACAGCACTACTAAGAGTAACATGCATTTCAGGTCTAATGATAAAATAACTTAATTGGCTGTGTGTTTACACACATCTCCCTAATCCGATTTAAAGATAATACACACCACATTGTGTGAATTATTATGATGCTGTGGGGTATAACCCAGACTTCAATCTGATCTGTATGGTCATTGTTACAGTGAATACCTGAAAAAGAAGAAATACAGTCTGAATTTGAGCTGAGTTTGAAAAGAAAGTGGAAAAACATATTTTTATCTCATGAACTGTGCAAATATGAACTATAGGTAGACTAATTATGGGATTAAGATCACCTGTCTTTGACTTAAATCTATCTACATGAGCTGCCTGATCTCCATTACAGTCAGTGGAGATAGAGTCAGTGAATTCTGTCAGTCAGTTCCCCTGACCAATAAAGGTGGCTGTTTCAAGATAAAACTAATCATTTCCCAGAACTTCATGGACTACAGTGGGAATTTAGAAAATAAATTGTGTGCAAACTCCTACATTGGAGACTACCCAAGTTAGGCAAGTTGAATCCCTGTCTAGCTATCCAAACTGAGATGTTTGAACTAGTCATCAAAGTTCCTTCTAAAGTCCATGAAAAGAGACCAGCACCTTCACAAAGCAATTAATCTCATCCTTGGATATGTGTTTATCATCTCAGATGGAAGGAAACCTTTCTCCACTGTAGGGACCCTTGAAGGTTCGTTTAGATTAGACACCAGCAGTGGATTTTGTTCGAGATTAGATGCAGACACATGAGACAAATATCTCAGCTACCAATATACTCAAAAGGGCTTCTACTTTTGGTCTAGCATCATTTGAGATGATCTAGGATATCCTGCCTGGTGTTTAGTTGCTGCTCCAAACAATCACGGGTCATATGCCAAAATTTCCAGCCTGCAAATGTGTAATGTATGCTAAAGTGCATTAAATTACATTGGATATATATATTTAGGTAAATAAATTGAATACAATGAAAATCCAGTCCTCTCTAAAGGAAGAATATTACATAAAGTAAATGTGTAAGAACTCAACCATTTGTATTGTATTATCTACCATAAAATCATCCACAAAAAGAAACAGAGTGAGTACACTGTATTCCCAATCTCAGTGTATGTAAGTATGAGAAAATTGTGTGGAAAGGCTCTAATGTTAATACTTGCTTTTACACAACTATTCTTGGCTCCAATTTGCAAGTTTGATTCAAAGATACTACTACTGCCATCAGTACAAAGAACCCAAAACTCTCACTGAAGTAAAAAAAACCCACCTCATTCGTATGTCTGGTAGCAGAATTCAGCTCTCAGAACTAAACCAGCTTGACACTCACCTGCTGCTTTAATTATGAAATGCATTTTCAATTGGTATATTGTATAAAGTATGAATTGAGAGCAATGTGCTTTATCAAGAAAACAGTACTCCAGTCACAAAATGTCATCCAAGTGGAAAGCTCCCAAAAAGTAAGCAAAAATGACCTGAACATTACAGTATTATATTCTTGAGTTTCTCCATAGCAAACTCTTGCACTGACTATCACAGATCTACAAGGTATCAGTTTTCATTTGGTCATTGTTGTTTAAAGCAGGAGAAGGCTTGCTCTTCTGACCATCAGTTCCTCCTTTGGATGTGTCCTGGAAGAAAAGCCTTGGCATCCACAGTGACATTAAAATTCGTTTGTATTCATTGCGAAAATTCTGGTTCAGAAGTCCATATATTATTGCATTAAGGCAGCTGTTGAAATAGGCCATTAAGTAGCTTATAATGAATAACCATTCAGGAACTTTTGGTGCCATTTCCGTAGGATCAATGGCTACAGCCAGTCCAATGAAGTTTAGAGGTGCCCAGCAAAAGGCAAAAATCACAAAAACCACAAACATGGTAAGAAAGTTTCTGAAGTCACTTGGCTTCAGTCTTGGCTTTGTTTCTGACTTGACTCGTCTTCTAACTTGAAGCACTAAAACCCAAATTCGAAGGTAGCAGAAGCTCACAATGGTGATAGGGACGATGAAGTGAATTACCACAACAGCTATTGTATAGTAGGAGCTTGCAGTCTGAACAAATGTGCATGAATAGATGCGTGGATCATACTTTAAAGACCCCACAAAAAAATTTGGCACAGTTGCAATTACTGTTAATACCCAAACCAAGGAGACATACAGCATCGTGTTCCAACAGCTGTACACTTTGTCATAGGCAAAACTATGACATATATAGCAATATCGATTTATTGCAATTGCAGTGATGTTGAAAATTGAGCCTATTACACTTAGTCCCATCACAAAGCCACTCGCTTTACAGTGCATTTCACCCAATGTCCATCCATTGTGGAAAATAGCTAACAGCACCAGTGGGTACGGATACAAGGCCACCACCAGATCAGCCAAAGCTAGACTCACCACAAATGCATTACCTAGGAAAAAAGAAAAATACATAGACATAAGTCTGAAAGCAAGAACAGTTGTGAACAGGAAGAAAATATGATATATAATTTTGGATCTCTGCAATGCTAAATCATTGATGAAGTCAGCAAATGGCAGGTATATAGAACCAATAGGTCTGTATGGGAAATAATATTACAGTTCAGATTAGAACACCATGGAAATATTTGCAGTAACATGATGTTTCAAATCTGTTGGTGACTGAATTATACCCTCCTTTCTATTTTAATCTTAATAAACATGACCGTCAGCAAGCCATTACATAAGCCCATGTTGAGTTGTTTCAGTGTAGCTAACTCTACAGCTGAATCGAGTAAGGTGGAAAAGAAAAATATCTAAGCTGTGCAAGGTGGGCAAGCCATTATCATACTCTAACCTATCACTAGAACACTAACAGGCTTGACAGGTATCAAGAGAAGATTTATACAAAGCTTAGGTCTGTAGGGATTAGAAGGATGTGTTGGTTTATGTATATTCTAAATTGCTACATAATAGTTTGTAGTGCAGCTGTTTTCTGCATGAATGGCCTACCCATACTGCAGTTATTTTCCCACTGGATTGACTAAGGAAGAGTGAAATGCCTCTATAGAAAGGCATATTTAATTATACAAAGGAAAAAAAAAAACAAACCAGGAATGCAAGCAAAAGTATTCAAATTCATGGAAGGAACCTGGAGATCCTTTTCTGCTGCTGATGTTTAAAGAAATTGTAGTGCTAAGGTTGACACTTAATGTCCCTCTTTAAACAGTGTCCTTTTCATCAGTTGTAAATTTCTGGACGTTATATCTAAGGATACTTTAATAAAATAGTGAGATAGTAAACTATATTCCTGAAAAATGAATTGTGAAATCATTTACTAGGAACTTCCCAGGAGACAGAAAATAGAGGTACTAACTTTAGATTCTTGGCATTTAGCTAGTGTTAAACACATTTCTGGTTTGCATACCCAGGTTTTTTATTTACTTAAAGTCTTTCACAGAATGAACAGATATGCAAAAAAAATCCAAGTAGCTTTTAAAATTGTGTGTGTAACATAATTTTTTTTTGAAAAGAGCAGTTAGATGCTTAATTCTACAATTTATGAGCTTTCTAGTTCTTGTCTGGGAAAGAATTTATCCATTTAATTTTAAGTACAGAAATAATTCCATGGATAAGGATGTCATTAGATGGGAGGCATAAAACCAACAGCAACATAGGATTAAACTCCTTAAAAAATGTCAGAAGTTCACCTGTATACTGTTTGCTCCACCTTCTCTGCATCTGTAGCTTCCTTAACCCAAGTTAAGGAATAGGGAGCTCTCTTTCTCCTACAAAGTTTAGGGGAAGATCATGCTCATCAGAAGCTGCACAACCTCTAGTGAATTTAACAGATAGCAGGATTATCTATCTGTAGCTACAGAAACATGGCTCATCTCAAGCGTGGTATACAGCTTATTTTATACAGTTCCTTGATTATATCTTTAGCAGCCTGTCTCACACTCTTGTTTTACTTCAAGGGCCACTCAAGTGTTTTCATAGCTACTGTGCACTGTTACTGGATAGAAGGCTATTCCATACTATTTGTCTTAGGAGCAGGATATAAAACCAGTAGTATTGTGCTGGGTTTTGTGCTCTTCCAAGCCACAGTCACTCCCTGCTTTGGTATTGAGAGAGAAATAAACAAGAGTGTGGAGGGGATAAAAAAGAGAAGGAGAAAGGAGGAGAAGGAGGAGAAGGTAGGAAAAGGAAGAAAAGGAAGGAAGGAAGGAAGGAAGGAAGGAAGGAAGGAAGGAAGGAAGGAAGGAAGGAAGGAAGGA
>WUAM01000095.1:2432084-2451383 GCA_024336885.1 Actenoides hombroni | reverse complement strand
AGGAAGGAAGGAAGGAAGGAAGGAAGGAAGGAAGGAAGGAAGGAAGGAAGGAAGGAAGGAAGGAAGGAAGGAAAAGGGTTTCAAGGCTTCCTAGCATCAGCTTATACCTATACTGTAATTGTTCAGTTAAAATCAAGTGGGAGTTCAGCTCTTTCAATCATATTTGGAAATTTAAAGTACATTTGGCAAGAGAATTTCAAAATTTTGTTTGTAATTTAGGTCTTCTTGAACACTTCTATCTGCAATGAATAAGGACAGTTAGCAATGAACTTGTCAAAACCATAATATACCAATTTACAAAACAGGAGACAAATGGTGCAATATCTATAAAGGATTCAAGTGATATGTTGCTTTTATGGCTGTTTACAGCATCAAATGTTCACACTGTGCACTGCAAAGTAAGGTCCAATGTTTATTCATTTCTACATGTCTGACTGCAGAATGAAGTTTAATATTATATTACTACAATGAATAATCTACAAAAGTAGAGAGAAACTTCTAATTCATAAAAAATCTTTATCACCATTTTGAGAAATCAAAGCTCATAGATGTTTTTAGATGCTTGGATAAAGTAAATGTTCATTAATGTACCTAAGACACAGCATTTGGAGTAGCTATAATTACATTCATAAGATAATCAAAGAGGTAACTTTTTGCTGTCTGTAACAAAATAGAAACCCCAGTGTGCTCATCTACTTGGAATTATTATCATTATGTCCATAATTTACTTGATGGACTTTATTCCTAGATTTCAGTTTCATCAGACAGAAGATTATATTCATTTATAAGAAACACATTTTCTTATTGAAATGAAAAGAGTCCTTAATTACAAGCAGTAGCTACTAAAAGCCAAATATCTAGCCAGGGTCTAAAAAAGATACACATCTGTGATGTTTTAAAAATCTATAGTAGGGTGCATAAAAAAGAAATTAAGTTCTGATACTGAGTTTGTGTACAACAGAACTAGATAGATATTTCATGAAACATTCTTGTATATTGGTTTTGTTATCCCAATTAACTGGAAAAAGAGAACTTTCACACCCTCTTTTCATCTTGCTATGACTTGATATCATAGCAATTTGATCACAGAACAAACTTTTTGGAAACGTCAGAGCTAAACATCTGCCTTCTTAAAAAGCAATTGACTTCTAATGTCTCTACCAAAACAAGCAGCAATTGCAATCATCTTTTTAAACCTTTTTAAAGGTTTTGCTTCTTTCTTTGGTTTCAAACTGAGTAAAATTATTAATTATATATTATGGTGTTTTATTTTTCATCAGAAGTTTTGTTTGTTACACATTTAACAAGTGGTTATACACTGCACACAGATATCACACATCAGTCTCTTAGCTCTGTTTCTTCCTGGCTACACTCATGTTCGTCCTTGTGTACTCTTCCTCTGCATCCATTACTCTTGTCTTATTTAGCATACAAAGGCCTAGCTTCAAGACAGGAAAATTGTTTTTACATAACCTATTGTGCAGACTTGCATTTTTCTCTTCCTTCTCCTCTTCTACTGTTGAACTTGGGTTGGTGTGTAGCAACAAATATAAGGAGTAGGGACAGGATGAGTGTGACTATAGTGTATTGGCAGATTTTTTTTAAATACCAAGGATTGATACTCAGGATAGTTCTTTTATTCTTCCATTTCCATATCCTAACCTTAAGGGAAAACTCAGAGTTATTCATGTGGATTTCTTACTACATTATGTCTTCATCTTGAATGTTAGTTGGAAAGCTTTTTGCTGGGCTTAAGGCTTAAAAATCCCTCTAATAATCAGTATTGTTTATAGTTAAATACCCTTTTATACTGGTTGAGAATAATAAGACATAGAGTTTTCCTATGATATCACTCTGAAAACTACCTGTAGGAATTTATCAGTACTAAACGAAGAGGAGCAAGATCTTGACTTTAAAGAAGTAAGAATCCTATCATTCTTTAAAATGAAGCCAATCATTCCTCTGAAGAGTTCACTGTAATAGACATCCTCAAGAAGAAGTTAGATTGACAGACTGTCCATACAGACTAGGCATTTATCTAGTGCTGGCATACGCTTCAGCCCTCTTTTTTATTTCTCTGTCAGTCACCTGTAGTGTCTGTACTCAAAATTAAGTTAAAAAAGAGAGTTCTGGAAAGTTTCCAATAGCTTTCTTGTTGTGGTTGATATACAGACAGGATCTGTGCTCAGTTTCTAGACAGCCTTATAGTCAAAGACACAAGGTGCCACTTTGGGGATGCATAGTGGCATCCATTCTGAAAGTTATTTTTATATAAACACTAAGCATACAAAATGTTTTTTTGCATTTTTTTTTACAAAATACACAAGGTGAGTCTAATATTTCAATTCTTTTCTGTAAGTCATTTAAGGAAAAAAAACAAGTTTTACAGTCTTGATCGTAATTCCAAATTTCTGCAAGTAATATGCCACTTGCATATAAAATCCTTCTTCATCTGTGACATCACCTCTCTCTAATAAAGGTAACCATTATCCTGATACTAGGCTTGGTATGAAGTAGCTGATGGCTTATCATTTTTGCTTACTGACTACCAGCAATTTGTGGAAACAAATTATTATTTTTATAGTTTTAGAATCATAGAATCATAAAATCATTTCAGTCAGAAAATACCTTCAAGATCATTGAGTCCAGCCATTAACCTAACACTGCCAATCCCACCATTAAACCATGTCCCTAAACACACCATCCAGGGATGGTGACTCCATCACTTCCCTGGGCAGCCTGTTCCAATGCTTGACAACCCTTTCAGTGAAGAAGTTTTTCATAATGTCCAACCTAAACCTCCCCTGGCACAACTTCATGCCATTTTCTCTTATCTTATCACTTGTTACTTGGGAGAGGAGACCAAACCCCACCTCACTACCACCTCCTTTCAGGTAGTTGTAGAGAGTGATAAGCCCCTCAGCCTCTTTTTCTCCAGGCTAAACAACCCCAGTTCCCTCAGCTTCTCCTCATAAGACCTAGTCTCCAGCTTTGTTGCCCTTCTCAGGACCTGCTCCAGCACCTCAATGTCTTTCTTGTAGTGAGGGACCCAAAAGTGAACCCGACACTCGAGGTGTGGCCTCACCAGTGCCAAGCACAGGGGGATGATCACTTCCCTAGTCCTTGCTGGTCCCAGTATTTCTAATACAATCCAGGATTTTAATGGCCT
Source organism: Actenoides hombroni (assembly GCA_024336885.1). Taxonomy (NCBI): domain Eukaryota; kingdom Metazoa; phylum Chordata; class Aves; order Coraciiformes; family Alcedinidae; genus Actenoides; species Actenoides hombroni. Next base: position 2,448,214 of record WUAM01000095.1, on the reverse strand, counting down.
TCTTGGCCACCTGGGCACTCTGCCGGCTTATGTTCAGGTGGCTGTCAATCAACACCCCCAGGTCCTTTTCCACCAGGCAGCCTTCCAGACACTCCTCCCCAAGCCTGTAGCATTGCAGGGGGTTGTTGTGACCCAAATGCAGGATCTGGCCCTTGGCCTTGTTGAATCTCATGCCATTGGCCTTGGCCTGTTGATTCAGCCTGTCCAGGCCCCTCTGAAGAGGATCCTACCCTCAAGCATATCTACGCTCCCACTCAGCTTCAGATCATCTGCAAACTTAGTGAGGGTGCCCTTGATCCCCTCATTCGGATCATTGATAAAGATACTAAAGAGAAAAGGCCCCAGTACAGAGCCCTGGGGGACACCACTTGTGACCAACTGACAACTGGATTTAACTCCATTTACCACCACTCTTTGGGCCCAGCCATCTAGACAGTTTTTCACCCAGTGAAGCATTTACCCATCCAAACCATGAGCATACAGTTTCTGCAGGAGAATGCTGTGGGAAACAGTGTCAATAGCTTTACTGAAGTCCAGTTAGACAAGATCCACAGTCTTCCCTCATCCACTAAGAGAGTCACCTTGACATAGAAGGAAATTTAATGTTACTGCCTTTGATTATATTATATTATGGTAAATAATCTGCCTTTTAGGCCTCTTTAATGGCTGTTGAAGTTAATGGGAAAATTGCCATAGACTTAAAGGAGACATTAATCATATATAAGAAAATAAAGACCCCTTATTAACAAGGATATGGAAAACTGAAAACATTTGGTCCATGTAATAAAAGCAACAACAATGATATAAATGAAGAGATGGAATTATATTTGGATTGAAGAAGAAAGAGGATAAAAATCAAAATGAAAAAGAACAAAAAATAAAGCCTAAGCCCTTTTCATAGTTCCTACAACTTTGAAAAGAGCAGATCTTACCTTCAAAGAAAATGTGTTAATCCCAAGGCATGTTAGACAGGTCTCACTACAGCAAGTGGCTTATTGATATATTGTGTGAGTCTAGACCAACATGGAGATTGAAGAGGTTTATATAGCAGCTTGAAGAAACCAATCAGTCCTTCAGTCAAGAAGACTGTCCCTCTTTAATCTTCCCTTGTCTATAACTACTAGTTAGTAGTAGAAGCTATGCAGCTCTGATAAAGTATTATCTTGAACTTTCTTGTGCAATATCACCTTTTGAGAAACAGGCTTAAATATAATTTCCACGTTTCAGACCCTTTTGAATCATCATTAAAGTGAGTCTAAAAGTCTGGACAAAATAAAAGGGGAACATATTCAGCTAAGAGCAAACTGATATAGAATTGACTTCACATGTCTGTGTCTCCACTCCTGGTTGTATAAGAATATCCCTGAGACTGAAACCAAGGACCAGTTTGCTCAGCCAAACCATTTAAGCAGCAGGTTATTCTAAGAGCTGGCTTGAGCACAAACCTGAGCAAAGTGTGAATGGTTTTCCAGCTCACAGTTCAGGATTTTTGTAAAACAGATGTTTACTGTGATAGAACTCTGTAGCTGGTCCTACTCCTGGAGCTTCTTCATTAGCTGATTATCTTTCTCAACATCTGAGTTATCTTTGATGTGTTTTATGGAAGGATTACATAATGAGATAGAAAGTTATGCTTTCAGATCCAGGACTTTTGCTAAACTTCCAGGTGGCAGCTTTTAAATGGAGCACTGGCCACCTTATTGCTGGTTCTTGGTGCTGCAAGTGACACGTACATTTTCTGACCTATCATTTCTACTGGGCTTCAGTTCCTGTAATTCTTGCAGCTCATTTCAGGCTTGGTTGTGGGAGTTCTTCTTAAGGTTTGGTCTTTAATGTGGAAAAAAAAGCATGAGTCTGGAGGGACTAAAGAACTGGCACCAGGTAGGCAGGCAGAACTAAGGACTGGGTAGGTTTTTGTTTCTCTTTCCAGAGTGGCTCGGTGAATATAGCTCGAATGACATGCAGGGAGATGTTAGATGCTCCTGGAGAATGGCTGATGTTTCTTACTTCCTCACTACTAATTTTCATCTCTAGTTTTGACTTCTTTGATTAATACTTTTTACACTATTTAAGTTCTTGTAGTTCTTGATTTTTTGTTTAAATAGGTAACTTTCAAAATCACCTGTGTCAATGCTTCTCACAATCCATCAGAGAAAATAAAACCTGACAGGCTAATTCAGATGAAACTTCATGTCAGCAGGAATAAAGCCACCAGAAGTGGACACCAGCAGCAGGTGGAGCAGAGAATGAAATCTTTCACACACTGACATTTGAATTCCCTGTGACACTATAAGCCAAGACCTAGGGTAATCTTTGATTTACCGAGGCACATTAATCTAGTATAATCTTCAACAGTGTGTTACTAACAGAAGGTTTAACATAATACTCCAAGCAAGTGCCAGATGGGCTTTTGTTTTCTTTGAATATGACAGTTTAAAAGTGGTGATACACTCCTTTGCAGTTATGTTTCATGATTGAAGATATTGGTGGGATATACTGCAGACTTTGATGTAATGGAAAGGGACAAGCAGTATATCTTAACTAGAACCTCAATATTTTAGAGATTTTAGAAAAAAATATAGCATAGACAATGAATCAGTGCTGGTCTTCAATTTATGAAAGGTTCAGGTTATTTCGTTTTAGGAGATGTATGTTCTATGAAACTGTTTAGAGTCTTTGGCGCCTGTAACTATACTATGGTACATATAAGGAAAATTCTCTACCATCACTGGGAATAGAATAAAAAACCCCATAAAATCATTTAGGTTGGAAAGGACTGTTAAGATCATCAAGTCAAACTGATAACCCAGCTCTGACAAATCCACCACTAAACCATGTCACTAAGCAACACATCTACACTGCTTTTAAATACCTCCAGGGATGGTGACTCCACCACTTCCCTGGACAGCCTGTTCCAGGGCTCAAAAACACTTTCAGTGAAGAAATTTTTCATAGTATTCAATCTAAACCTTGTCTGATACAACTTCAAGCCATTTCCACCCACCCTGTTGCTTATTCCTTGGGAGAAGAGACTGCCCCACACCTCGCTATAACCTTAGGTTAATCAGGTAGGACCTGCCTTTTGTAAACCCATGCTGACTGGGCCTGATCACCTGGTTGTCCTCTATGCGTCACATGATGACACTCAAGATGATCTGCTTTATAACTTTCCCTGGCATCGAGGTCAGACTGACTGGGCTGCAGATCCCTAGATCCTCCTTCCAGTCCTTCTTGTAGATGGGTGTCACATTTGCTAACCTCCAGACAACTAGGACCTTCCCTGTTAGCCAGAACTGCTGATAAATGATGCAGAGAGGCTTGGTGAGCACCTCTGCCAGCTCCCTCAGCACCCTTGGGTGGATCCCATCCAGCCCCATAGACTTCTGTGTGTCTAAGCGGTGTAGTGAGTTGCTGACCATTTCCTCATGGATTAAGGGGCCTTCATTCTGCTCCCTGTCTCTATCTTCCAGCATAGGGTCTGGGTATCTAGGGAATAACTGGGCTTACTATTAAAGACTGACAGAAAAGAGGCTTTAAATACCTCAGCCTTTCCCTCATCCTTGGTCACTATGTTTTCCCTTGCATCCAGTAGAGGACAGAGATTCTCTTTAGCGCTCCTTTTGTTGCTAATGTATTTACAGAAGCATTTTTATTGTCCTTGGCAGCAGTAGCCAGATCAAGTTCCATATGGGCTTTGGTCCTTCACATTTTCTCCCTGCAGAATCTCACAACATCCTTGTAGTCCTGCTGAGTTGCCTGCCTCTTTTTCCAAAGGTCATAACCTCTTTTTTATTCCTGAGTTTCAGTCCAAGCTTTCTGTTTAACCAGGCTGGTCTTCCCTATCGGCTCCACTTTTGGCACATGGGGACAGCTCCTGCTCATCTAAGATTTCCTACTTGAAGAATATCCAGCCTTCCTGGACTCCTTTGCCCTTCAGGACTCTAATACACCAGAAGAAGAGTATTTAACAGCTAGCCTTTTATTGTGCTCTTACCCAAAGGCTTTGGGGGAGCTTTCTGTTCAGAAGAAACAACACCCCGTTGTGGGATAGTTTCGTGGAGAATCCTCTGTACACCTTTTTTTCAATCTGTGCTGCAGTGCAAAGAATGCAGAACTCACAGGAATAGAAGCTCAGCATGTAAAAAGGAGATTGAGACCAGTTTAGTGATTTACAGACTGTTGGACTGGGCCTGACTTGTGTTCTTGGCCCTACATCTGCAACTATGAATTGGTGCTGGAAGCTACATTTGCAGGAGCTGAATTTTAGGCTTGTAAGCTATGGGTCTCAGGTGTCAACATAGCCTTGCTGAAAAGAGGCACCTAAATTACATGGTTGATTAATATTTTTTGAGATCTTGATTTTGGAAGCTAGGTATAAATATAACCCAGTGACCAAAGTCTCTGTTTTTTCTGTGTGCTAAGGCTTCTTGTACTGGTGGTTAAATATGGGAGTACCAGTACTTGCTATGAGTAGAGCCTTGAGTTTCATAACAGACTGCAGGTGCCAAAAAATATATATTTCTAGTGCCGTGCCGTCAAAAACTTAGGAAAGGCTTAAGATTTTTAAATCCTAGGTGTAAAATTTTGTTTAGCTGTGGCTTCCTCTGGTGAGAGTAGGGGCAGTGGTGACTCTCTATTGCCACCTAGTGCACCAGCCACAACAGAGACGATACATCGCACCATCTAGCAGCGCTGAAGGGAAAAGCAAGTGGTTGTTCTTCCAGAGCTTTTGCCTGATTGCTAATCAGATTGTACTTTTATGGTGTGATAAATACTTTTCTGGACTTCTGTTACTTTCTGAGACTGCAGGAACTTTCCTGGTACCGGATGTTTTCAGAAAGAAAAGGGGAAGTAGAAGAGACAAGACAGACTCTTCTAGAGAATTCTCTTTCACCTAGTAGTTAGGACACTTCAAAGGTAGAAGAGCCTTTCTTTAAAAAAGCGCTTGAGCTATGTCTCCCATAGTCCCAAGAGACTGCCCTACTCACCAGCCCTGCTGCTCTTCTGGGGTTAGCCTGCTTGTCTCTTTCTAGGTTATGTTCAAGGATTTCAGCCTAGAACCAGAACACACAGATGATCACTTGTAGAGTGCTCTGCATCAGTACGTTTCAAGGCAAAAAAACCCCAAACTCCAAAAAAGCCCTTCTCATCATTTAGCAGGTGGGAAACTGAGATAGACAGGTGCAGGTACTTTCCCAAGACACAGCTGAAGAGTAACATTCTAGGTTCATAAGCCTTGTTCTTCTATGTTAGATAATACAATGTCTATTAGGCACAGTCTGGAAAAAATGACAGTGTGTGTTCAGTTCATTGCTCCAAAATGACACCATAGTGGCATACTGATACTAAGGGATGGAGCCAATAGAAAATCTAGAGCTACTAAGCAAAGCTTGTCAAATTCAAAGTAAACAAAAGGGGGTGATTGCTGCAATAGGTAGTAAACCTGTAGAACTCATTAACAGATGTGGCACATGCAAAAATTTTACCTGCATTCAAGGTAAGGCTGGAAAAGTACTTGAAAGATACATCAGTTGAAGGTTACTAAACAAACTTAATACACTAGGTTCAGGAAATGCTCTGAGCTGTAAGGAATCACAAGTTGAGAGAATAAAAGAAGTGTCATATAGGGTTGCTCTATTCTCTTATTTTCCCTGAGCTGCTTATCTCTACAATTAAAGACAGTATGAGGCTAGCTACACTGTTGGTCTGTACCAATATGATTGTGTTTATGATGAGGACAGACGGTTTCAGTGACATCATTCAGAAGCGCAGATCCTTCTGAAGCTCCCCTGCTGTGGTGATCTTAGAGGTACAATGTGACATGCTCATTCATGTCCTTACAAGCCACTTCTGTACAGAACCAGCCTGGTTTTGTTGACAGAATGTTGGAAGGGGCATGTTCTGTATGTCTAGCCGCTTGCAACTGAGCTGCATTATGCAGCAGGCTTGGGGGTGAAGATCATTTATTCCAGTGCCCTCATACTGAAGTCAGGATCTTGCCTTCAGGGTAGTCTAGGATGGCAAAAGGCCCTGTTGTTCCTGAGAGAATGTCTCTTTCTAGGGTACTATTGCTTTTCATGCAGGGAATGAAGCCAAGACAATTACTTGGGGTGCTTACCACTGTGGGCACCAGTGATGGCCCAGCTTCAGAGCCTCCAGTTGCTGAGCACAACTGAAAACAACAAAAAGGACTGTTTTTTCGCTAATTCATGAAAGAAGTTTTGTTTCCTGTATCTGTCAGTACATATCAGCTTAATTTTCTTCACTTGAAGTAATCACATCTGTTGATTGCTTCAACCAAGGAAGAATAGGAAACCTACATGAACAACTGCAAGTATGAAAACTCATTTACTGCTGACAAAGGGGCTACCAGGAAACCCTGTAAACCACAACAGGTGCAATCTAGTCCGAACCTATAAATAGCCAGGCAACCTATTATTGTTAATAACTTTTTTTTTCCCAGTTTCCCAATACTATATTGCACTTCATAGAAACAAAAACCAGTGAAATATGTAGTATTTTGTAGGATGTTATTTTGTTTAAAAAAAGAGAAAGGAAAACTAAAACATGGTTCCAATCAACTATAAAAGACTACTGTGGAAGCAAACAAAGAAAGGACATTTCACTGCTAAAATCTCTGGGCAAAACTTTATTGTGTCCTGGCAGCTATTAATTTATATTGTGTGAAAGGCTAGCTCATCTTCTATTACCTTCACTATTACCTTCTATTAGTTTCATCTTTGCCACTGTCTTTAGTCTGAATTTGTGTCAAAGGAAATTATGGTGTGGTTATTTTTTTCTCTCTTACAGCAACAAAACAGCATTCATGTCCTTAGAATAACTTATCTTCCACCTTCTTTAAGAAAGGAGGACAGGAAATTGAAGAATGAAAATAATTTTGTGCAAACAAAAACCATGTTTTGCTTTGTTAAGCTAGTTGTCTTGTGGTTTTTTTTAATATTCACTAGCAGATTAGTTGAATTAAAATTAAAGTTTTAAAAAAAACAACACCACAAACCAAAAGAGAAACCAAACCCAAACAAAACAACAAACCCCAGAATATGAAATAATTCTATTTTGAAATATAAGGCTCAGGATATTACAAAGGATATTCAAAATATTCAGCAGATACATCAAATGAGTAAGACTAGGACTACTGCAGACTGTGGGTCACACTCAGCACCAGTTAGACAAGAGATTCAGTTAATTATGATATGGTTATCTTGTAGCTTTGCCCTCCACACTCATTTAAACCTAACAGAGCATTTTGACCAGGGCAAATGTTGAGATCTCCTCTTATGGAAGTGAACATATGCAAGAGGTAATTTCCACAGTGGTTTAAACTGCTCTGTGGGCTTCCAGTTGAAGGACTTGCAGCATGTGACAGCTACACAATCAGAAACAAATACAGGCAAAAGCATGTGCATGCAAACTAGTTACAACTGCAAAAAGAAAACTAATCTAAGCCCATTATTGCTGCTATGTACTTTTACGGGTTCCTATGTTCAACTCCCAGACACAGCGAAGGATCCTAAGACAGTCTTGAAATTCTGTAAAATGGGATCTGATACCCTGCAGTGAATACAGAATATTGGAACATCTAATAGAGGGAACATTTATGTTGACAAGTTGCCAATGCTTTTAACATTCTCTGGAGTCCCTTCATAATAATCTTCTTTTCCCTTCTCTTGTCTCCTAGTTCACCAAGGAAGAAAATAGATGATACTTGATGAAAATGGCCATTATAACCTTTCAGTGCGGAAAAGTCTTACCCTTTTTGTTCTGAGCTTTTGGAAGGCCTCATCACTGTACCTGCAAAGGGAGATGAATGTCTTCAGAAGCTGTTGTCAGTCTGTGCCATCTGCTTCTTTTGGAAACAAGGTCTTAAAGCAAAGTACACTGATATGATTCATCTTATAATGATACTCAGAGGTTTTTAAACAGCATGTAAACAGATGAGTAAATAAAATGTTTTTACAAGAAGTGATTGTGTATTCTCTTCCAAAGTATTGGCTGGTTTCTGTTTCAACCCAATGCAGACAAAGTAATGACCGTGTCCTGAATTAAGGTATTTTTTGAGAACGAGTAAAAGCCATGTAAAATGGCTCAACGAAAACTCTGTTCTGGCTAGGCCTGTGAGTCATGATGTTGGTGAGATAGTTAAATGAAGGATAATAGACATAGACATATAATCAATATAACCACAGAATCATTTATATTGGAATTGATCTCTGGAGAGCACCTAATCCAGCCCTCCTGTTCAAAAAGGGGTCAACTACAGCATGTTGTTCAGGGCCAATGTCCAGTCAGGTTTTTACAATCTCCAACAATGGAGACTCAACAGCATCTCTAGGTGACCTGTTCTAGTAAGGAATGAGTATACAGAAGGTTTGTTGTTTTCACTAGGGAACACGGGTGTATGCTGTTGATTTTGGAACAAATGAGGGCTCTACTTGATTTACTAAATAGCGGGTATCCAAGATCATACCTCTTACTATATAGGTAGAGAAAGCATGTCATCATTAACAGCAAGCTAGAGTTGCTTGGTCAGAAGAGCAGGTCCCAGTGCAGGTTAGAGTAGGTGGAGCTTTGTTTTGTTTATGTTTGTGTCTTCCGATTCCTTGTGGCAGCAGAATCTGAACAGACTGACTGGACATAATGATCTGTGGCAAACAGAGAATCAGGACCAACACATGTTTACAGACCTGAGGGGAGGAAGGTGGACTGTGGCAAGGGCTGCACAGAAAGAAGGAAGAGGCACCAGATCCTAGCAAAATCATTTCTGGAAGCCAATTCCCACTGGCTTTATCATGGCCAGAATTTCCCTCCTTATCTAGATACTCAGATACTAGGTTCAGCTTACCCAAGTTGCAGAATCCTTTTCCACATGCTACTTTGGTGACCTATGAGCACTGTGAACTGCAACTAGCCATTCGGATTAACTCCTTGTGGGAGTCCTAGCTATAAGCCATGTGAATAACCTGGTGGCCCACAGTCCAGAAAGAGCAGTGGGTGACTTCTGAAGTACCAAATCACAACTCTTTGACTGGATGAATACACCTGCAAACTGGGTCAAACCAATGTATTTTTTACTAAATCAGGCTCAAATGAAAATTATTTTTGTATATAGTACATGAGAATGTTATATCTGAAAGTCATTACTTCACTATTTTGTTTGCTTTCCATAAGCAAGATATTCTTGCTTCATAGCTAACCAGGAAGCTGACTGTATAGCAAACAGTCAAAATTTTACAATATGGTCCTAGCCTGTCAGGCATTTAATAAGAATGACTAAAGAGGATTACACTGTTTGGATATTATCTAACAAAAGGCATAACTACACGACCACAAATTAGTTAATTTTTGCTCAGCTTTGAAGCAAAACGTGTCCAGTGCTGAAATTAGATTCTGGATTGTGGATTTAATGTTTCATACCTGGGACTATAATCATAGCTAAAACCTTTTAAACACTTTCAAGACACTTACCAGTAGATCATTTTTTCTAGGCAAATCGTTACAGGAAAACTAACTTTTTACAAGGCCTTCTTCAACATCTGATTGACATTTTACACATGTTACTTCTAATAACTGCAAAAGAAAGCATAAAAACCATGAAAACAGATTTAGAAAACAATCTGTTGTCCATGGCCTTGAACCCCCCCTATGAATCTAGTAACAAGTATTTTTAGAGGACTCAGATAGACTTTGTGTCTTGGAGTAGGACTGCTCTATATTTATACAACACAACAGTCACTTTCTGCCACTATATTTTATGCCAGTAAAATACCTGGAAACATAGAATCACAGACTTGTCGGGGTTGGAAGGGATCTTAAAGATCATTTAGTTCCAACCCCCCCTACCAATGGAAAGCACACCTACCACTAGAGAAGGTTGCTCATAACCCCATCCAGTTTGGTCTTAAAAACTTCCAAGGATGGGGCTTCCACCACCTCTTTGGGCAACCTGTTCCAGTGTCTCACCACCCTCATGGTGAAGAAATTCTTCCTAATGTCCAACCTGAATCGACCTATATATCAAGTTTGAAACTCAACTGTTGTGTAAGAATAGCAAATTAAAAGGGAGTTGTGTTGTTAGTCAGATATGGGAAAGAGAGAGGCCCTCAAAGAATTTCTGAACCTTTTAAATATGCTACAGTATAAGGGTGATTCATTTTCAATTTTGAAGAACTGTCATATGTTACCACAGACAAAATAACAGTATTTAAATGAGGTTATTTCCATTAAAATCTATTTAGTTACTTCTCTACTTCTTTAGTGGCCCATGCAAGTTAAGTGAACCTTTTTCTATTGTCATGAACATGTAGGAAACTTCTGATTTGCATAACACAGTAGTGTTGGGGCAGCTGAATTAGTGGTGGTGTACTACAAACAATGAGAAAACCCCTTCTGTCAGTCAGATCTGCTAGTGCTTCCCTCTCACTTCTTTCTTGTAGTTTGAATTCCTGGTTTCTTTAAAACAAACAAAAATGTTACAGTGTTATAAGTGTGAAGCATTCCATATTGGACTAAAGAAGAAATTAAAATGGGGTATTCAAAGAGGAAATAGTGAAATAAGTGAAGGTTTGTCATTGTTCAGTTTTGGATTAGTTGTCGGATTATTTTAAAAGGAACAATGAAATGAACTGTACTGGTTAAACTATGGGTTTTTTTGGTGCAACATTTGAGGATAATTGCTGCAAGAGGAGGATCCAGACATCATTGAGAAAGGAAAAAAAACCCAGGGACTTTAGTAGTGGAAATTATGAACTAAATACAGGTTCCACCACTTGAGAATGGAAAAACGAGTAACAGTCTTTGGTGTAGGCTAAGGCTGGGTGGTTAGAAACGTTTAAGGAGAAAAAAATGTAGCTATATTAGGCGGCTATATGATGTGCATGGTGAGAAGGCAGGGTTATACCAGACAGAGTATTTCCAGCAGAGAAGAACACTTCATTAACATTGTGCAAACTTTTGAGAAGACCTCATCTGGACTACCACTCACAGTTCTGATTGCTTTTATTAAGAATAAGTAAAACTGAAACAGATGCAGGGAAGAGATTCTGAAATTAGAGCACCCATAATAAAGAAAAAAAGTGCATTTTGTTAGGCTTGGCAAAATCTGTGAGTGAGAGGGAGGGAAAAGAGGAACTACTATGTAAGCTCAGTTTTGTTAGAACTACTAGATATGAAGTGGGTTAGTAATAATCTTAAAAGTGGAAATTTAAAATAGAGCCACTATGCAGGAGAGAGAGATGATGTAGAGAGCACTTAATGCATGCTAAGTTCATGTGAGGGTGTAATCTCATGACGGAGTCTTTGACAGTAGTGGTGACAGACCTATTCCCATTCATCTTTCTCATCTTGCTCTGCGTGCTCTGTGTTATGGAACCACTTGCAGTTGCAAGACACCCTATGCACAGTGGAGCCAGCTGTATGTAGATTTACCTAAGACTTTCTCAGCTGAGTTCCTTTGCTTTAATGCACAAGTGCACATAGGCTGTTTTAGTGCAGGTCTTACAGGGGGCTGTAGGACTGCATGAAAAACCTTTGTGGTCTGAAATCAGACTCACTTTTAGCAGCAGTGCTGATTAAGCACCCCCTGTGTCCTAGTCATTTGTTTCTGGTTTTGACTGTCTCAACACAGCTTTTTGCATAGCCATGCAAAAAAAAAAAAGGGGCGGGGGGGAAGTTGTTTGTGTGAGGTATTTGGATGGGTTTTGTTTCTTCTTCAGCACAACAGCTATAAGGGCTGCTGGTTTGACCAGTGCAGCTGATGAAGAAAAGCTGGTGAAGCCACAGTCTGAGATGGGGCAATGTTGTGTTAATACATGAATGGGATAAAAAGATTCTCTGAATGAGAAAAGAGGAAAGTAATGATCATTGTCTCTAGCTGATGAGACCAAAGATACTCTACGACCTTTTTCTGTTCTTTTGGAGGCAAAGTTATTATTTTTAATATACTCCCTTTTATTCTCGTGATTGAAGTGCTCTTTTTAACACAATTGTTCCTTCTTGCTGCTTTTCTTCTTGCTGTTGAATGATTTCATACCTAATTTAGTTTTATAATTTTTTCCCCCAGATTTTCTTCACTGCCTCCTGATCTTGTGCATTAGGTCTTTCTTCAGAAAGAAGACAGAAGGGACAAAAGATTTGGTCAGATATTAAAGGAGTCTGTTAGGAGAACACCATCAGTTTTTTCTGAACACTTTTGAACTGATGCTGTTGATGCAGCTGCTGATGTGTTGTATTTTTCTGTGAAGTGTTACAGACTGTTAGAGTATAAAAATAAAATTTTGGGGATTTTGATTCCATGCTTTTATTGCGGTATTTCCAGTGGGAATTTATCAGTGAACAAAGCTCTTCTTATCCTACCCCCCTTTCTCTTCAACAAGTAGGTTTTGTGCTTAGATTCCACCTGCCTGAAATCACTTCTTGTGGGAGATCTATGTTCTCACTTAGGGTGAGCCAGAGGGAGGGAGGAGAGTCATATTTGTCATCAGTTTCTTAAGTTCTTCACTGATGGACAGGTTGTTTCACCTCAGCTTAACAAACCAATTTTCTTTCTTCTTTATTACCAACAGTTAAAAACAGCACCATTTTCTGATACCTTTATAACTATTTGTATCTCAGTTAGAAGAACGTCTCATAATTTATCTGCGTATTCTTAGTACATACATGCCTTAGAAATAATTCTTTGTTCCTTCATCTGTCTGGAAATGAGACACATAATCAATCACTTTCTTGAAGGCTGAGGCTACTAGCATAGCATTTTAGACTTATGTACTGCTTTGGCAAAGTGAAGATAGTGTCCAATGTCTCATCTTGCAGCAAAAGAACATTAGTAATACATCATTCGAAATAGATTATCAAGGAAGAAGCGAGCTGAAAATGAAATCTGTACAGCCAAGAGCCTGAATTCTTTAAGAAGGCTGTTTAGGAAGAGTTACCCTTGTCTTCCAAATTACCCTTAATGAGTTGAAGAATAGGACAAAAAGGAAGATCTCATGACAGTGTCTTGGAAGAGCTGTTCTATGTAAGTACCTATTGTTTCTGTTTGAAATAGTCATCATACTTCAGTATCATCCAGACATGAACTTGAAATGATGTTCTGTAAATTGTCTGTATGTATCAGGTGACCCTTCCTGTGGAAGCATGCCCCTTGGAACATCACCCAGCAGCTCATGTCTGATTCTGTTCCAAAAAGTGTATAGGTCTTGAAGTACACTTACTATACCTGCTACAGCTGCAGTTTTTGGACCAACTCTTTTAAGACCATGAAACTTATTACTAAATAAGTATTGAAAGCAGAATTTACTTGTCTGTATGCTGACATGAATAATTATTTGTAAATGCTTGTTTTCAGAGGGTGAGGTAGTTTCTGTTTTCTTAAAAAAAAAAAAAAAGAAAAAAGTAAAATGATGGTGTACTTTTTGACAGCAACAAGTGGATGTTCTGACAAAATTTGTTAAGCACGTCCCTTCAGAGGTACCCTCCACCCTAAATATTCCTGTAAGTCTAGGAATAAAATGGGAGAATTTACAAGGATAAGGTCAGTGTTAACAGATAATTACAGAATTCTGAAAATGAAGGGTGTTGTAGTATATGTGAATGTTAAAATATTTTCTGAATAGCTTGCATGTGAAGAATGTTGCTTGTGATGGGTGCTGAAATTTTTATTTCATGGTAATAGAATAGAGAATCTAGTGAGCATCTTATCCAATGTTCTGCCTTTTGCATCCTGGCAATACCCCAGCCAGTCAAGGTAAAATGAGAGTTGTTTACAAACTACGGATACTTTACATTAAAGATATTTTTACCTATCAGCATCTGTTTATAGCATATGTATGCCTAAGATATTTGGTAGATAGATACCTCATATGTTAAAATGTAGAACGACTGATTAATTCATTCTTGCTTTTGTGCTTGATAAGAAGAAAAATCAGGCCACAAACCAATTCCATTGATAGATGTTATAGTTCAGTTAAGGATAGCTTAGTCTCCTTTGCAGGCTGGGGATAGGAAAGACAGGATAGCAGAAACACACAAACATAGAATGGTAGGGGTTGGAAGGGACCTCGAAAGATTATCAAGTCCAACCCCCCCTGCCAGAAAAGGTCTCTTTCTGCAAGCATTTTGCCTTTATAGTGACAAAAACATGCAAACAAGCTTCTGAATTATACCAGAATATCTTAAAATTGAAAGTAAATATTTTTACAGTATGTTGCATAAATTCTAAGCATGCCTTAAGGTTTTCTTGAGGAATGTTTCCCTTTTACAAGCGCTGGAGTGGGTACTACTTCTGTAGTTTCCCATGGAAGGAAAGAAATGGTTAAAGAAAAAAAAAAAAAGGAAAAGTAGTCTGGAAGCTCCTTCTGTGTGCTGCTCTCTCTTTTACTCTGAGGTAGCTCTCCCAACATTTTGGCGCCAAACATAATTGCATGGTGCTCTTTCAATACTACTTTTCTTTTCCTCTCTTTCTGTGTCAGATAAGACTTTGAGGAAGGCTGAAAAATGGGGTTCCAATAACAATGCAATGAGGGGAATGCTGCTGGTAGGGTGGTAGGTTGGAAGGAGGATCTTGCCTGGGTTTCTAGTCCACACTAACAGCCACTGCTTCTGACCAGAGTTGCACTGAGCTCTACAGTAGAAAGACTTGAGTGATAAATGTCACCCTGGATGTCGAATTAGCTCCTGTAGTGCACTGCCTTGATATGCTTTTTTTTTTTTTTTTAGCATGTTTCCCCACCCTCACACCCCATCAGGTATTTCTACATCAAATAACTGAGTTTAAGTTACTCTATTTTTAATTTTCTTTTGACAAGTATTTCCCCTGAAGTTTTTGTTCTATGTATAAAAGCTTGCTTATGCCTTCAAAATAGGCTACAATTGAATATTTTTAAGCTGTAACAATCATTTCTTACAAATCATGTTTTGTCACTCACCTAATATTTTCAAAATTCTTTTAAAGTTATTAGGTAAAAAATACCTGCCGTTTCAAAATCTTTTCTTGACTTTAGTTTCACTGTCTTTAAACTGTTTCAAACCTTACTGTTTTTCTTGGTAACCTTTCTCCAGTTATTTCATTATTAACAAAATCATTAGAAAAGAAAATATGCGTTGTACTCTATATTATCTAAGCACTATTCAGGTGTTCAAGCAGTCATGTCTTATAAGAATGACCATGAAGGCAAAGAAAGACTTGTGAGTTGGTTTTTTTTTTCCCCTACTTCAGAACCACAGCTTCATTACTCAGTATACTCTTTTTTTTTTTTTTCTTTTTTTTTTGTGTTTGGTTAATATTAGGAAGTATTTAGTCATATTGGGCTGAGATCCAGTGAACTACTGTCTTGTACTTTGTGTGTTTTATCCTAAAGTTGAATTAAAACACAGGTCTCATTTTGAAGATATGAACTGTTGAAGCACACTTGTGATAGAAATGTTGCTGCTTCAGAACTCGGGGTTTTTTGACTTGTACTGGTATATCTAATTTTCTGAAGAAGTATCAGATCTTCAACCGCAGTGCTCTTCTGCGCTGTAGTTGCAATAATGCAGTGTTCTAAATATTCCTTTGAGAATAAAACAAAATAAATGTCTACCCAGTATTGCCAATGATGGCTTTCTAAATGTGGGTGCCTTCTAATCCAATGTGCTAGTTCACAGAGAGGTTTGATCACCATTTTAGGATGCAATTTCATGTGCAAATAAGCTGATATAGTGACTAATTGCAGCTTTAATTAATCTTGGAAATACTTGGTTTTTGAAAGAGGTTCGCTTCACTCAAAGAAAAATTAAAGAATTATAAATAAATAGAAGAAAATATAAATATATTATAAATTATATGGATTAATGAAGAGGGAAAGAGATCTAGCTCTTCAAAATGTGGTTGTAATTTGCTTTCTTTCCAACCATTTTTGTCTATTTGGACACATTGTTTTGGAAGGGTGTCACAGTTTAGGGTCAGGGTGGCCCCTCAGACCTATAATAGATGCTCTCTGTTAACCCCCCTCCCTCCCCAAAGGGAAGAGAAAGGGAGTAAGGGAGAGAGACTTAGCAATTAGAAAAGGAAACTAGAACAGCTTTAATGAAAAGGAAAATAATAATAATAAAAATGGAATATATACAAATATATA
>WUAM01000095.1:2405193-2422546 GCA_024336885.1 Actenoides hombroni | reverse complement strand
TTAGTGGTCTGATTTTCACTTTTTTTTTTTTTTCTGTCATAATTACTTGCAAGGTTTACTTCCTTTCGCTGAAGGATTCTTCCTTTGTTCAAGTAATTTTCCTGACTTGTAAATGAACAATACTAGCTTTACACTTTGCTCTTCTACTTTTGGAATTATTAACAGGTTAACAAAGTTTAAATTTATTATTTTATAATAACTGGTAACTGTTATACTGTTAGAACTGTTACAATAGCTGGTTACTATTTGAACCATGTCTCACAGAAAAGGGGATGGAATTGGTGATGAATTTACTGTTTCCTCTCCAAGAAGACAATAGAAGTGTAATTAGAAGTATGAAATGAGTCATCAGCACATGAGTGAATAATTCCAGAAGTGATGTAGGAAGAGTTGGAGTACTGATCATTTGGAGGTATTCTCTGAGAATAGGTTTCATATCTTCATGGACGCTCTTCACCTAAGCATATGGGATGCCAGCTTGCAATCCAAGCTGGCAGAATGAATAAAAAGAACTTGAAACTGAGAGATGGGAAGAGAGCCTGAGAAGGAATCATATAGTTTCTTCATTTAACACCCAGGACAGGGGGGAATTTGGCTTCAGGAAGGTGGTGGCAACAAATATAGAATATAGGAGCTTAAAGACTGAGGAGTTTAACTGGAATGGTAATAAAAAAAAGCAGTAGAGGTGGTAAAAGAATTGCAGCAACCTATGCAACAAAACAGGGGATCCAAAATCAGTGAGAAATTTGAATCAGACTTTATGGACATCATTCTGTTAGAATGGATTTGCATCAATCAGACTTTATGGACATCATTCTGTTAGAAGGGATTTGCACCAATGATCCGAGAAGATACATATTAACTGAAAGGTCTATAGTATTTATAAAAGGAAATTAAAAAAAAATTAAAAAAAAGAGAGAGAGAGGGGATGATATCCTGGTAAAAACCAAAATTACACTGCGGAAGAGTTGTAAAGACAATGTATAGGCAAGTACAGAGAAACCTGCAGTAGGATGAGATCACCTCTGTTTTAGTAGGAAAATACTATCAGAAACAATGTAACGATGGGACACTGTAGCTCCTCATATGCAAAGGAGATAATAAATATATTAATGGCTGTTCTGGATTTCTTCAATATGGAGTCTATTTGCCAAAATACCCAGGCCTTTGTTTTGACAAAGAATGAAGACATGCCCAAAGAGGCTGTCATAGAAAATAAGCTTGTATAGAAAGCAGATGAGATTAGTTTGTTTAAATTAAATGGAAGAATAAACAAAACAGACATAACTAAGAAGAGGTTTTGCACATTTTGATAAATAAAAGAATCTAATTAGGAAAGTGAAACCAACTGTATTGAGGATCTTAGGGACTTGAATGTGGAGGAAGCCTGGCATTTCTTTATATTAAATATACAAAAGTATTATCTGGAATTAGCATACAAAAGAGGGGAAAAAAGTATAAAAAAAAGCTCCATATGTAGCTAGAGGAAAAGGTGTCTCAGTAAGGATAGCAGGGACAAGAAATAGGGCTAGAAGAAACAGTAAAAGATGTATCCACCAAAGAAAACTACTGGAGGGAACAAAGTGGATAAAATGGGAACTGACCAAAAAAATCCCTAAACTTCATCAGCTTTACAAAGACTGTTAAAACAAATAAAATGCCCTTTCACCACATAAACAGAAGGAAAAAGGAGTTACTGGGGAGAAAGAATCTGAAAATCAACTTAAAATGGCTGCTTGTCTGAAGAAAGATTGCTACAGGTTGTAATAAGGACAGTAATGGTAGGTTTGGGGACAAGGTTAAGTAAGGAATTAACATATCTACAATAAAGCAAAAATGTCAGAGAGATTGAATATACCTGATGGAAGGAATTTTTTAATATCTGTTATCTCAGAAATGGTGTCATGGGTTTCTGAAATGACAGAGAGCTACATGTGGGACCTGTAAAAAGGGGCGAAATGTGTTCTCTGGTCCTCACTGTTAGTAGGGAAGTGCTGATTTTTCTCAGGCTGTGGCACAGAGCTTGGCTTCCATATGCATCCCAAGGAGGAGTTTTGCCATGACTCAACTGCAGCTGCAGTGCTCTCACACTTTACTATCCATTTCCTCCTCCCTTGCTATGCTGCTGGCACAAATGCTGTTTCTTTTTGCATGAATGGTGCTAGCAATAAGTCAGAAAAAACAATTAGTCAGAGAGAAATGAGAAAACTAAAACAGTGTTGCTGCCACTGGAAGATTTATTTGTCTACCACAGAGTATGTGCTAACATGGCATTTGTATTTAAGATGTGAATTGGCTGCAAAGGAATTCTTCAGACTTCTTAATCTCATCTTAATTTTAGGCAAGGCTGTAGAAACAAATCTGGAAGGAAAGGAAAATTAAAGATGCAGATAAGGACAAATAAAATAAAATTCAATGTGAACTTATACAGATTGTCTGTACCAACTAGTCTGATCCTCTTTATTTAATAAAAGCTGGACTTGGACTTTCTGGCACTGGGAAGTTGCTCTAAACTGATCTAGCCTTGAAAGCACATATGCTAAGGTACCACACAGTCTGTTGCTACCACTGCCTGGATGGTGATGAAAGACAATTGATGGGCCAGAGGGAGGTAACCTACATTGAACTAATTTTGTCTGATTCAGAAGTATTATGTCAGAAAAGACAAAGAGAACTAATGAAATTTTATGATAATGCAAAGTTGAGAGCCAATATTGATACAGGGAAATGTCAAAGATCTTTTTTTTCCTTGAGAACTAAAAGAGCAGAAAGTGGACAGAGTATAACAGAATGAGGTATGAGGTCAGGTACTGAAGGAATAATAACTATGTGGAATAAAAAGATAAAAAAATAAAAATAAAAAGAAGAGCTGCATCAGGAAGTGACTGCACCAACAAGAGTCATCTTTATGATCCTATCACATAAAAGGAAGATGTGCCTCCAAGGCATACCAGGTCCATTTTGTCCATCCAGGGAAGGACAGAACAGAATAGAATGTTAATATTATTTTCTTGAAGATACTAGTGGTACTTCACCTGCATTAATGTGAAGTGTTCAGTTTTCTTGTGTTCAAGAGAGATGGATTCAGCTGGGATAGGTGAACTGAAAAGCCTAAAACAGTCAGAAAAATTAAGAGCTTGGTTAATTAGAGGAAATTAAAAGCTTTTGGCTTGGAAAAACAAAGGTTGAGCAGTAAGAACGTATATATTCCCCGTAAATATGGCACAGGTAGATAAATGATTCATCCAAGTTAAATGACAATTATAGCTCTACAGGTAAAAATGTCCATTATAAATTAGCAACTAATAAGCACAAAGTTAAAAGGAAAAAAAAAAATGTATAAGCCATAGTATCATTACAAAGAAATAGAAGAGCTTTATTTTAAGTGTTGGGCTCAATGAAGTTTTGTGAATGTTTAAGTCATGTTCCTGTGAATTTCTTAACATTGGACAGCTTCAAGGGTAGAGATCTTGAATGTGAGAGAGAATGTGAAGGCCAAACACATGCAGTCCCAAGGCTAAGGAATCCATGAATGTAGGGTACAAGAAGTAAGGAGTAGCAAAACCTGAAACAGTAAGGGTGGGATCCCACACTCTGCTCATCAAAATATATTCTCATCAGCATCACTACTGATATTATAAAGACAATTTTGCCAAGTGGTTTCAGGATGAAGGAAACATATTGAACTTTTCAGTTGTATCAGTAATGATTTTTCTTTTATGTCAGTCTTACTTGGATCAATGTAATCTCTTAGAGGACAGGCAGTGAGGATGCAAATGTGCAAATTTATGATCTTACTGGTGTTGCGGAGTCTTGGTGGGATGGCTTCTATAACTGGGATGTGGGAATGGATGTATACAGGCTCTTTAGGAGGGACAGGCAGGGGAGACAATGAGAGGGTATTGTCCTCTATGTCTGTGACCAGCTGGAGTCCATGGACCTCTTCCTGGGGATGGATGAGGAGCCAACCAAGAGCTTATATGTCAGGATTTAAGGGAGGACAGGGACAGGTGACATTATAGTGGGGGTGTGTTACAGGCCACCTGACCAGGAAGACTGAGTGGATGAGACGCTCTAAGACAGATAGTAGCAGCCTCACATTCACAAACTCTGATCCTCATGGGAGATTTCATCCACCCTGATGTCTGTTAGAAGGACAACACAGAAGGGCATAAGCAATCCAGGAGGTTCCTTCTCCAAGTGATAGAGGAGTCAATGAGTAGGGGTGCTATGCTAGACCTTGTTCTCACCAATAAGGAGGAGTTGTTGGGGAGTGTGAATCTCAAGGGCAGCCTTGACTGCAGTGACCGTGAAATAGTGGAGTTCAAGATCCTTACATCAGTGAGGAGTTTGCACAGCAAGCTCACTACCTTGGACTTCAGAAAAGCAGACTTTTGTTTCTTCAGGGACCTGCCTGGTAGAGTACCATGGGATTAAGCCCTGGAGGGAAGAAGGGCCTAAGAAAAGTAGTTGATATTCAAGGATCACTTCCTCCAAGCTCAGGAATGATGCATCCCAACTAAGGAAGACAGACAAAGATGCCAGGAGGTTGACATGGACAAACAAGATGCTCCTGTACAAACTCAAACAAAAGGGGAAAAAAAACCCAAAACAATGAACCAAACAAAAGGAAGCCTATAGAGGGTAAAAGCAAGGACAGGTAGCCTGTGAGAAATACAGAGAAATTTTGCAAGCAGCCAGGAATCAGGTTAGGAAAACCAAAGTCTGAGAGAGTTGAATCTGGCTGGCGATGTCAAGGGCAACAAGAAAAGCTTCTGTAGGTACATCAGTGATAAAAGGAAGACTAGGCAAAATGTGGGCCCTCTCTGTAATGAAATGGGAGACCTGGTTACCTGGGACATGGAGAAGGCTGAGATACTCAATGACTTTCTTGCCTCAGTCTTTATAAGCAAGTGCTGCAGCCAAACCATCCCAGTCACAGAAGGCCAAGGCAGGGAGTGAGAAAATGAAAAACTGTCCACTGTAGGAGAAGACCAGGTTCAAGACCATCTAAGGAACCTGAAGGTGCACAACTCCATGGGACCTAATGAGATGCATCTGCCAGTCTCAAGAGAACTGGTGATGAAGTTGCTAAGCCACTATCCATCATATTTGAGAAGTTGTGGCAATCCAGTGAAGTTTCCCCTACCTGGAAAAGTGGAAACATCACCCCCATTTTTGAAAAGGGAAAAAAGGAATACCTGGGGAATTACAGGCCAGTCAGTCTCACCTCTGTACCCAGCAAGATCATGGAGCAGATCCTCCTGGGAACTATGCTGAAGGCACATGGAAAAAAAAAGCAAGTGATTGGTGACAGCCAACATGGCTTCACTAAGGGCAAATTATGCCTGTCAAATGTGGTGGCCTTCTATGTAGGGTTTACAGCACTGGTGGATAAGGGAAGAGCAACTGATGTCATCTACCTGGACTTGTGCAAAACATTTGACACTGTCCCACATGACATCCTTGTCTTTAAATTGGAGAACTATGGATTTGACAAATGAACCTCTTAGTGGATAAGGAATTGGCTGCATAGTTACACTCAAAGAATTTCAGTCAACGGCTCAATGTCCAAGTGGAGACTCGGGGTGAGAGGCATTCTTCAAGGATTGGTATCGGTCAGTGCTGTTTAACATCTTTGTTTGTGATACAGATAATGGGATGGAATGCATGCTTAGCAAGTTTGCAGATGACACCAAACTGTGTGGTGCAGTCAATATGCTGCAGGGAAGGGATGTCATCCATTAGGACCTTGACAGGCTTGAAACGTGGGCCCATACAAACCTCATGAAGTTCAACAAAGCCAAATGCAAAGTCCTGCACAAAGGTCGGGGCAATCCCAAGCACAAATACATGCTGGGTGATAAATGGGTTGAGAGCAGCTTGTGGAAAAAGACTTGGGAATGTCAGTTGATGAGAGAGACTTTTTAGAAGGGCAAGTATTGATAGGACAAGGGGTAATGGCTTTAAACTGAAAGAGGGTAGATTTAGATTAGATGTAAGGAAGAAGTTCTTCACTGTGAGGGTGGTGAGACACTGGAACAGGTTGCCCAGGGAGGTTGTGGATGCCTAATCCCTGGAAGTGTTAAAGCCCATGTTGGATGCAACTTTGAGCAGCTTGATCTAGTGGAAGGTATCCCGGCCTATGATAGGCAGGTTGAACCTAGATGATCTTTAAGGTCCCTTCCATCCCATGCCATTCTATGATTCTATGATTCTAATTTATAAAAGGAACTTGACAAATTACTAGAAGAATTACATGATTGCTACAATGAAATAGTCCCTCTTGATTCTCTTGGGTTTTAGTAGAGAGAAATAAACACTTTTATGGGCTGAATTATACCATCCTACTGTAGATGTCAAAAATAAGTTAGATTAACTATACCCTAAAAATGCTTACATTTCTTAATTGATTATAAAGGGAGCCCAAGGGAAGAAGTTCAGAAACATGAATCTCCACTGTAGTCTTCTACAACAACTGTCCTCTGTCCCAGTGGACAGGAGTAGTAATGAGGGAGGAATAAAGGAGAGAAAGAGAACTGATGTGGCCAAAGAGATTAAGAATAACTGAAACCAGCATATAACAAATGAGAAAACAGAGAGAGGTGTGGAGTAAAGGCTACAGAAATGGAAATAGCATGGAAAAAAAGAGTGCAAGTCTTGATTATATTGCCAAAAATATTTATTTAGTAGACAGGCAAGTACCAAAATTACAATTCTATGTGCAGGAATGTTTCATTTTGTACAAATGTACATAGAGGAAGTATTGCGCACCTCTACAGCTGCACATACATTAAATAGAACTAAACATGTAAGTACACCCCTGTTCTTAGAGGTAAAAGAAACATGAATTTTGATCCAAATGGTGTTGCAACAGCACCTTGTCATTCAAATGGAAATCAGGGTCTCATTTGTGCTGTGGTAGCTGTTATATATAGAAAGGAAAATAGTGGAGAGAGTGTAAGAGGGTTGACACAGTGCACTAAAAAACCCCACTTTCTGCTAATGTATTTTTTGGCAGTGCACCAAGGTTAATATTAGGCCTTCTGCCAAAAGTCAAAGGGTCCCAAGTTGTCACTACTCTTTGAAATTATATTGAGTTAATGTGCCTAATTCTCACCTGTTGCTGATTTTATGCTGGTTTTAAGGCCAATGAAATACAAATAGTTTGCTTTATCTCCCTCCAGTGGGAGATGCCTTGCCAGTTTCCAGTTTCTGAAGTGCTTCCTACTGGGTTCTTACTCCAGTCCGTAATTTTCTGGTTATAGTTATTGCTATACAAATGTATCCTGAAATTCATAAAAGTATCTAGGGGTTTTGATTGACTTGATCAGATACCTTCAGGATACTTGACCATCCGGCAGATTTTGTTGAACACATGAAAACTTTAGCACTTCAAAAGTTTAGCCTTTTCAATGCTGCCTTCAACTGGGCATGCTTAATTAAAAACACCCAAAATCAATAGTGGCTTTTGAAAATTCAAAACACATTTGACATTTCAAATAGAAAGACAGGCTAATTTGTTATTTACATATACAAAATTCTTTTAATTTTGCAGTATGTTGGACAAAGTTCCTCCCCTCCCAAATTAGAAATTATAAAATCATTAATTGATGTAAATTAAATCACTTTCAGAGATCAGAATTTGCTCAGTCTCTCACAGAAAGACTGAGTGCAGTTATGTACAAAGACAAGCATGTTGATTCATACCAGTTATGCTATGCATTACTTGGAAAAACCTTCACAAATTTTCCCCTCCCCCTCCAAAACCAAATTTAAACGTGGGAAAGAGGCTTCTGTATGCTATGAAACAACCCTTCTGTAGTAAGGCTGGCAAAATTCCCACTGTTTAAGGAGTGGATAAGCAATATCTAAAAGCATCCATCCTACCCATTCTCCACTTCTCTCCTGCTGAACATAATATTTGCCAGCATAAAGGCTAATGGGTCATTTTATTTCACTCTATCTTGTGCCTCTGAACAGAATTAAAATATATTTTCCTTTGATCGTGCTTTAATTTTAAGGAAGGTGGTGCATAATTACATTGTTTGCAATGATCAGTTTTTTCCAGGAAACTTAGGACAGAATAGTGTTGATAAATAGTGAAAATATGCTAAAGCTCTTCTGCTTTCTGAAAGGAAGATTACTATTTGTACTAGAGAAGTGGGTAGAGATGTTTAATTTATTCCTAATACACCTATGGCTTATTTGAAGTCCCAAACTCTCATCCTTGGTCAATAAATAAATAAATAGCTATGTTTTGTCCTTGCCTGACATCCCTTATTAGAGGTCTAACTCCTTTCATGCCATTTTTCCTTGCCATTTCACTTTTTAATACATCTGCTCCCCTTGGAAGTATGAACATGTTGCTTCTGGTTCGCTCAGAAAGGAAAACCTGGAAGTCCACTGCTTGTTCATCCATCCTGGTTGGAGATTAAGGGCTGACAAGCTCTGCCTTAGCTCTCCACTACCTCCTCATTCCTTCCACCATTCCACTCACATCAGTTTGCAGTTCCCTCCCACTCTGTTCCCTCCTTAAGAAATTTTCTCTGGAAATACATCTGTGGACATTTACCAAACTATTCTCTTTCAGCATAATCCTCAAGAGTCATCTCTCCCTGACGGCAAATGAAGAACTGGCAATGTAAAAGGTATTTAACCACATGAAGATTAGTCAGCAGGAACTCCCTGCTATTCTTCACAGTACTTATCAAACATGAAAAGATCCTTGGGACAGGGCCAGTGACATCTCATTAAGGACGATCCTAGAAGGAGATTGATTAGTAGGTGTTTGATTTAGATAAGATCATCACGTCTTATTTCCTTATTTGTAGAACGCCACAGAGCACTTCGATCAGTATTTTGAAACTTACTGTTCCAGGCATCACTCTCTTCCAGCCCAAACCCTCCCCTTTGCTGTCATTTGAACGGAGGAAAACGAGGTTACCGAACGAGGTTCAGAAGAGAGCCCGTCTCTTGCTCCTCTCTCGGCCGGGATTTGATGCCTGGGGTCGGCTGCGCTCTCGATCAAGATCCTATTCCCTGGGCGCTTGCCCACACGGAGCCCAGGCACGAATCTCTCCGAGAACGAGCCTTCTCCCTGCGCCGAGGGGACCGGGGGGGCTCTGATGACCCACTTGGGCTCCCGAGGGAGCGGGGCGCGGGGGGAGCTCCCTCCCCGCCGCGGCGGCCCGCCCAGCTCCTCTCCTCTCCGCTCGGCTGGCCGGAGCTGCGCCCGCCCTCTCGTACCCGGCCCGGCGCTGCTCGGCGGCAGCGGCCCCCTCCCGGGGAACGGAAAGCTCCGGCTCCCGGCACTGCTGGTTACTGGAGAACGCTTTCTTCCCCGCTCGTCACTCGGCGTTACTGATCTCGGTGCGGCTCTGCTACTCAGTAACAGGTTGGTCTCTTGAAATGTAGAGCCCAATGGACCGTGCCCCGAGCAGCTCCCTCCCCGCTTCTCCCTTTGCTCACCCAAACCACACTCTCAGACGTCCTCAAGTTCGGCGCTGCTCCGTGGGGTGTGACTGCTCAGCCCCATGTAAACGGGATCCGCCGGCATCCCTCGCATGCAGTTAGTCGTGTGATGACTGAGGAAATCTCATGCTTCTATAAACTGCTTCTGCTCCTAAGTATCACTTAATTAAAAACGAGGGAAAACGAGTTCCTGCTTCCAGGTAGCAGGAGCTCTAGTCACTGCACGGGAAACACGATAACGCTTGGGCAGTGACATCCATTAAAAAAATAAACAAACAGTACTCGGAAGAAACAAGGCAGTTCTCCACCCTTCCCCTTGGTGAAGGAGCACCCCGCTGTCTCTCGGCTGTGGAACTAGAGACCGATATTGACACAGAACCCGGTGGCTCCGAGAGCGCGGGGGACGTTGTGCACCTTGACTTTCCTCATCTCTCAGCGAACTTTTGTGACGCCGAGCTGCGTGCGCATCGCAAAACGATGACATTCAAGCCCCCAAGAAGCAAGCAGCTTCGGGAACTGTTTGATATAATGAGAACTTCAGTAGACAGTAGTAGCGGTCTGTTTGGGGGATAGCGCCTTATCCCGCATCAACACCCACCATCCAGCCGAGCGTAGGTATGCGGGCAGCAGCCGAACTAACTCTGCGCACCAGGTAGCTCCCCGGCAGCCTGCAGCCGGCTGCATCAGCAGGACAGGGTTCAGGGAGAATCCGCATGCAAGTGGGACGTGCACGGATCGGGTAAGAAGTTGACCGGAGGGAGGCACATCCGAGAAACTGGTGCTAACTAGAGTTTTGTTGTTTGAGATTGGTGCAACTAACCCGGCAAAGATGAGGAGAGCAAGTAAGTTTAGCAAAAAAACCCACGCAGATACACATTTTAACACTCAAAGAAAAACTATAGACACGATTGAAGTAAACTAGCCCACTTTATTTGATTATTTCTGGTTGAAGGATATTCGGTGAGAAGGAACGAAGAAAGGCGATTTCTTGAAAGACTCTTGTGAACTCCGATGAAGACTCCGGAGCGTGGCTGAGCCGCTTTCCCACACAGCACCTCATCTTCAGAAGTACTCTTAAGCAAGTTTTAAAGTTCCTTCTTTCTTCCTCCGACCCCTTTTGAGCACACCGTTTGTCTCCGGTGTTTTAAACGGATGGTACCGATTCCCCCCATCAGTAGCTTCATAGAGACTACACAATGCCTCATTAAGAGCCACTTAATGACCCGCACCCCTCCCTCAAGGGCCGGGGCAGGACAGCGCACAGGCTAAGGGGAGCACGGGGGCAGAGAGCTAGGAAGGACTGCTGCAGGACGGAGCATTTGGAGGTCCCTACACGCATTATAAGGCAAGCACCAATAGAGGGGGAACCCTTTGGTCCCCCTGCCTTTAGCAGGTGGCCCACCCTGACTCCATAAGCAGGCTGGTCTCCTCAGAGCAGCTCGAAGTGAGGACCAGGGTGCCTCTGGAGTTCCGGGCACCCGTTGCCGCCTGCCGCCACCGGGGCGGGTGCCGGGGCTCGAGCCCTTACCTGAGTTCCTGAGCTTGCGGTTCTTTAAGACGGAGATGATGACCAGCAGGTTGCCCAGGATGTCCACCACGGTGGTGAAGATCAGCACGCTGGAGAGCACCGGCACCACCCAGGCGGGCCTCGGGGTACCCGCCGCCTCTCTCTCCGCCAAGCCGAAACGGCTTCGCCCGCCCGGGTCGCAGCAGTTCCTCAGGGAGCCATTCTCCAGCATCGCTGATACCCCGTGTCCCAGCGCCCCGCCGTGCGCTGCGCTCCGGCCGCCTCACCGCCTTGACCAGCCGCTGCCCCAGCGGCGCCGCGGCAACTGGTCGCGCGGGAGGGCGGGAACGCTTTTAACGGCCGCGCGGAGTCGCCGGGGCGGGGCCACCCCCCCATCCCCGAGGCGCTACGGGAAATACCGGGGGCGGGCACTTCGCCTGGGGCTCGCCCCCGGCCCCGCCCCGGCGGCGGTTGAGGGAGAGAGCGCTGCTGGTGGGCGGGAGCGGCGGCTCTCGGCGGGGTGAGGGGATCCCCGGGCGACGGGGGAGGGCGCCTCTCCGTGCTGAGGGGCGGGAGCAGGGCCCACGGGTAGCGGAGGCGGCAGGACTCGGTCATCCCTAGTAACGGCTTGCGTGGCTGGGAAGCCCCGGCGAACCGCGGGGACAGGCGCGGGCGGCGAAGGGCCGGGCGGGGGCGTCCGGCGACGCAGCCCCGTCCCTGCTCCTCAGAGCTGCGCCCCGCAGCAGCCCCCGGACCCGCCGGGCTCAGACGGAAACCTCCACCTTCCGCGGCTGGAAAGGTGGGGGGGGGTTGCTTCTTTTGTTTTTGCTTTTGTTTTCCGAGGCTCGGTCCATTGTACTGCCGGCAGCGCAAGGCCGGGGAACCCCCATCCCCTCACCGCCTCCAGGCGCTCGCTGCGACCCGACAGAGTTGGTTTTTTCTGTTGTTGCACTAGTCTGGGTTAAACGTGTGCGTTTCAGAGGTTTTTCCTTTCAAGCAGCAGGAGCGGCCAGTAGGGCATCGATGGATTTCACGGGGAAATTAAGTTTGAAGCACATAGCTTCATCTGGGATCCCAAAGTGAGAGATGCCATATGCTCATTTGGATTAACTAAATACGGTGCATGCGACACAGGAGGACAGGCAGACCCTGCATGTCTCCGTGCCTGGCTTCCAGCATGGCTGGCACAGTTACCAGGTGACACCGACAGTGCATCAGTGGGTTCACATAGCATGAGCTGACAATTAGGGCTGGGGCTGCTCACAACAGACGTAACTCGGAAGGGTTTTGTGCCCTACTTTGCATTGTTTTCAGGCCAACGAGGCCGCACTGGATCGTTGTCCTGCTTCCAGGTGTTGCCCCACTTTTGAGAATGGTGCAGGAGCTGCAGAAGAGGTTGCTGTGTAGCTGCGTTCTTCCTCTTTGTGTCTGTTCAACACAGAGCAAAGTATGCCCCATGTATTTTCAAGAACTGGATCTTGAGATAGCCTGCATCGTTAATTTGTTTAAATGGGGCAAGGTTCTGTCCTTTCTAACAGAAAAAAAATGTATTGTGGCACTTTGCTTCTTTGAGACTTGTCTCTACACAAGTGTGCAGTGGTGTAATCAAAATACTACAAACTATTGTATGGACTTTTTTTTCCAAATTAGAAGTAGTTTACTGTGTTCAATTTAAATGTATTCCTAATCCGTTTGAAATATACCAAAGCAGTCCTTGTTGGAACAAACATAAAAGTGTGTATGTAGATTTTTGTACCAGTCTTATTTACACTGATTTTTTCAAAAATAATACCTCAGATGCTTCTTGTTTAATGTAGGCGTCATGGTCCTTTTCAAACTACAGATGGAGTTACCACAGCTTCATGGCTGTGAAGAACTGTCTTCTGAGAATTATCACTCCTGAATAGTTATTTTGCTGTTCTGCCATAGGAAAGTAATAATTGCACACTTGACAGAGCAGACTCGTTCTTGATGGAAGCAAAAGTTTGCTTGATTTTTATTTTTCTTTCTCCAGAAGTTTAGAAGGAAGTTTACCCAAGGAAATGCCTATTTTCTGTATTCATCAGTGCAAAGAAGGATTTTTCTCCAGTGAATTATAATCTACCTTTAAGAAGAGCTTTTGCATTACAGTGTCACCCTTTATCTACCTCTGTTCCAATTTCCCTTTTCAGAAAGTTTGTAACCTCACTGCCTGCTATCTATGTACTACTCTAATCTTATTGCCGTATTATGGAAAACTTACAGATATTATCATTTATTTTCATGCCTCAGGCTGTTCCCAGGCATCTTTCCAGAGCCTGTATAAGTGCTTTTAGGAGAAATGTACCGTTTTGTTGTCTGTTATTACTACAGGATTTATCTTTAACTGTTTGTCAAAAGCTTAAACTGTCCCTGAGCGTAAATGTGACTTTTCAAGGTAGTCTTTGCTCCTGGCATTCTCCATGTTTGCAGTTTGTCCACACAACAGGAACACTATATATTTTCCCTGCCACATGCAATTGTTCAGGATCATCACTCATTTTGGTTTATAGCTCCCGAAAGTGTGACAAGTGATTTATTTAGGGAAAAGAATTAGAAATCTATGGAGTGAACTTGTCCTGAAGTATGAGCTTGCTACAAAATGTGAAACAAAATCATTGTTGCTGGCTTTGTAACAACAGTCTGTCTTTTGTGGCTGCACTGGCATTTGGCAGAAGGAAAACAAGTAGGTAGGAATCGAAATGGTGGCCTTTCTGCCTCAGCAACCTGTAAAGAGCAGGTTCTTCATCTGATCTGAATTCCCTCCCACTCTCTTCATTTATATCAATAACATGGGTCTGAATTATTATTTAGAGTTATCTGGAAAAGGATAAGTTACAAATATTAATCTTGTTTGCTTTTTAAAATGATTGATTAAACTGCATTAAACAATCTATGGATGTTCCTACTCAGCTTTTCAGTGGTACCCTTATTTCAAATTAACTAAATTCTCTTTGAAAGTGAAATGCGTGTTTAAGCCTATTGATTGTTACAGTTAATATGAAATAACTAGTTGTTCCAGGAAGCACTCCATCTCAAAGAAACAGCTATATTCTTCACACTTGGATTGTTAAGACCTTGATATTTTTAAGTTTTGGGAAATATTCTTCTAATCTATGTCAAGGAAACATACCTGTTCTGTGTTTCTTTTCAAAAGCAATGTAAGTTTTCTAAAGCAAACTGTATTTGTGTTGCAGGATAAGACCAGGAATTGCCTGGATGGTGGAACATTCAGATATTCCATGCATTGCTCTGTTGCTGGAGGCTATACTCTCTTATTCAAGACAGACAAATGGCTGCTTCCTAGAGATACATTCATGCACTTTTTTTTCCTGTGTTTTGTTGATTTGATTTTGTGAAGGGACTTAAATTTAATCTGTCACGGAAGTCAAAACTTTGCATGAGCATGAATGAAATTTCAGGACAGAGACAACAATTTCCTGTTGGTGAAATCTCTTGAATTTCCAGTGTTCCAGTAAAACAAAAGAAGAATTTTTGTCTCTTCTACATTTGTTATGTCAGCATACATTTCTTCAAGACCAAAGGTCACATAGAGCTAACATGCACAGTCTCTAAATAATGTTCCTACTTTTAACTGCCTCAGTTTGCGTTGACTGCTTTCACTGTGTAAACCGTGGCAGAGGCTGAAGTTTGGACTTCTATATTGCTTCTATTTCTAACCAATTTTTGATTATTTTTATTTTTTTTAATATTTTTTATATTTTTAAGTCAAGTCGAGCCCAGCCACTGTTTAAATGAAAGGCTCTTTGGCTGTCCACTGCTGTCATGAGCCTGTACAGAAAAGTTGTCTCTAATAAAGAAGAGTCTGCCTTTTCTGTAGGAACAGGAGATTTACTTAGTAACATTTTCTGGTCTGGGTTTCATCTTTTCCAGTGCAATGTTAATATTTTTAAGGTAGAAATCAAAGCCTCAGTTCGGGAAGGGTCATTTTGTAGGCCGTAATTTCCCAATCCTTTTTTTTCCTACCGGAAATTGCCCATAAAATGAGACCTGTCATCTTATTCTCAGTAATTTATTGGTCTTTTAGGCACATTGATTTTCTATGGCACATAACAGGATCCTTTTGCTGTGAATTGTAAATAAAAAGAGTCACCTGGTTTTGAGACTTTGATCTAAATAGATTGTGCAAAACAAAGACAGAGAGCGGGAAGGGATTTAAGTTGGGTACCTCTCAACCTTAGAGAAAGATGTTTTTCCAAAAGAGTGTGTGTGTGTTCATTGTACTGTTGTCATTGGATAGGTGTGGGAGGTAGGTGGAATCAATGACCTGGTGCATGTCTTTCTGTGAAAACCGAAGAGGAGCTTTTATGATTAGCTCAGACCAGATACTTCAGTGTTAGGTGATTAAAGGTGACTCTCCTTGGGGAAGATTACTTCAAGGAGTCATAGCAGGGCTAAAACTGCACCTCGATCTCCTGATTTGGACTCAGTGTCAACATCTCAAAGCCATCCTGTCTCTAAACATGTTCACCTATTCCACCTTCCCTATTCTTTAATGTAAGTAGATGTATGTACCGTGTATACTACATATGCATGCACACCCTTACTATCTATACTTGTATATAAGCTACCATTGCTCTTCCACTCCTGGGACTGTTCTGCCATTCATTCGTGACCCAAAGTAATATTTGAATTTACATTTGTCAGGGGTGAAAGGCTAATTCCATAATCCCACATAACCCTTTGACTAATCCTTTTTAAGATGGAAAACAGAGCCGGAAGAAAATAATTGGTTTATATTGTTAACGGGAGCTGCCACTATCCCTTGTTCATGTAGCGTTCAGGTGCTGTTATCTCTGTCCTTCAGCTTGCTTTTGTAAGCAGCTGCTAGTTTTGTCACAACCAGAAGGCCAAGGTGGGCTGGGGAGGAAGCGTTGCGCTGGCAATCAGGAGGTTCTGAAATCCTGGTAGTTACTGTCCCATGCACTTGCCGCAGCGCTAGGGCTAACTAGCTTAATTTCATTATCTGTTTTGTCACATGAAAATGTGGAATTCTGTTATGTACTTCTTGGTAGGAAATTGGGAGTTAATTAGCTAGTGATTTAAAATATATTTAATTTTGCTATGCAGCTTATTGTCTTTTGTTTAAGTTGATGCAAAGCTGTCATGGATGGCCTAAGCTGCATAAAACCCAGCCTGTAGTTCTCTGCCAATACCAGCAGTAACAGATGGTCTGCTTCACAGGGTTGACCAGGAGTTCAACACGAGCTGAAATTTGGAACCAAGGAATATTTGGGTTTGGCAAAAGAAATGAGTTGACAACTGAAAAACAACTTTTTTTTTTTTTTTTTTTTTTTTTTTTTTTTTTTTTTAAATAAAGAAAGGGATCAAGTCTCATTCTTTATCACCAGTTTTCACCAATATTGTCTCAAAGACAGTATGAACTGTGCTGTCCTGAGCTCTGTCGTGGTGTAAAGGTATCAGCTGAGATGTGAGGTGTCACCAGAGATTAGTGAGGTGGCTGATGCAATATGCAGTAGACACAGAGTTACAACTGCCTTTTTCCCAAAGGAGTGGAAGTCTGTCTCTTTCTCTTCTAGCCAGCTCCTGATTTTCACAAAACCTCTAGAAGTGTAGTAACCTGAAAGCTTCAGGCCGTGACTCAAATCTGGTGGAATTTAGCAAAAGTTTAAAAGTTATTGTGAGGGACTAAGAGAAGGACAGATGTGTTAATAGAATGCTTGATTATCTTAAGTCCCATTTCCATAGGAAGTTCAGGTTACAGTGATCTGGTACTTAGGGTGCTTCCATCTAATCTGCCTGCTGCTGTATACACTTGGGTTTTTTGTGCCAGGGAAATAAGGACTGGGACTGGAGCTGGAACATGGTGAACTGATGGGAATAAAGAACAAGTCAGACTTGGTGATTGTTTTATTAGAATAGTGCATTTTCTGATAACCACCATCACACCAACCAAGTAATATGTTTAGCTGGATTTGTTTTTCCACTGCTACCTATGATTCAGAGGCAGTGGTCTGTCCCTTTCAGTTCAATAGCTAAGAAGAGTATCAGTGAGTCAACTGGTGTGGTGCCATTCAGTTGCAATGTAAGAAAGATCATAGAATGATAGGATAGTTTCATCTGGAAGAGACCTTCAAGATCATCAAGTCCTTATTCTTAGCCATATCAAAAACCACTAATCCATGTCCCTAAGCACAATATCTAACCAGCTGTTAAACACTTCCAGGGATGGTGACTCCACCACCTCCCTGGGCAGTCCATTCCAATGCCTGACAACCGTTTCTGTAAAGATATCCTTCCTAATATCCAGCCTGAACCTCTCCTGGTTCAACTTCAGGCCATTTCCTCTTGTTCTGTCACTTGTCACCAGGG
>WUAM01000095.1:2383369-2399077 GCA_024336885.1 Actenoides hombroni | reverse complement strand
CATTTTCATTAAAGCTGTTCTAGTTTCCTTTTCTAATCGCTAAGTCTCTCTCCCTTATTCCTTTTCTCTTCCCCCTTGGGGAGGGAGGGAGGTTAACAGAGAGCATCTGTTATAGGTCTAAGGGGCTGCCCTGACCCTAAACCGTGACACTGTCTGTGCTGCAGAGCTGGTTTTGCAATAGCACATAGTGTGGTAACTGTTCTTTTCCAGACTCCACAGCATTAGTAGTAGTAGTAGTCTCTAGGCTTCATAGGTCTGGATCACTCTGACTCTCTCCATCCTAGTGTTCCAGGTCCCTCAAAGAGCTGTAACAAACCTATTATGACTTTGAAACTGCTTACAGGGCCACTGCATGTTTCTCTCCTCCATCGCTAGGAGGGAGAGGTTACAGGGCCCACTGTCCTCCTTCCTTGCACTGATCTCCTATAAGCAATATAGCAGAATGCTTGTTGCAGCATTATCCAAGCAATTCAGATTGTCCTCATGCTTCTGAAGTATTTTCTATGTATCTGGTCTTGCTGAGTATCTTCTGCTGTGTTATTTCTTAGCATGACCTTAGAGGTTATGTTATTCTTCCACTCCTTGGTCTACCACCACTTCCTCTGAGAAAGGGTGTTGAGGGAGTTGCACTGTTAAAAGTAACCATTTGCATAGCTTCTCAATTATTCCTCTCCCTAGATTTTTTCCCCTTAATTTATTGTCTTTTACTTTTGTCCATAAAACTGCTCTTAACCAAGCTTTTAGTTTGTTCCATACTGTCTTCCACAATTACAGATCCTAAAGTTGCAGAACCTTAGCTTAGCCCTGGGCACAGGCCTTCCACAATGGCTGTTTTAAATGTGACCTAGGTGTAACTTGGAGCTTGTCTGCCTTATAGTTCAAAAGACCACAGAATGCTTTTTTCAACACCACATATATCTCTGTGCTCTTATTTGTCTTATGTTCATCCAAATAATAAATTTCTTTAATTTCAGATCTTCCATTTAGAGCTTGCACAGCACAACATGTCCACTCAACCTCCTAGCACTTCCCTGGTTGGTTTACAGTCCACCTTAAACATATTTATGTGGGGTTTTTTTAGTTACTTTCCTAAACCAATTTTGCCTGACCCAGAAGGCTGCATTCCTTTAGTGATCAGTAGTTGGCTACTGTGATATATTTTTTCAGCCTGGGCCTCTGGTACTGTCTTTCCTTTTTCTCTCATTCTAATCCCTCTCTCTGAATGTCCTAGGAAGTTTACTTAGTTACCTTACACATTTTATATTTATAGAGTAAAGAAACAGCCTTCTATTTTGCACAGCCACATCCCCATATGCTAAATCTGGCACTTCCCAATTTGACACATTCTTCTAAATTTAAGCCTGTTGTTCTAAAATGGCTCCTCTGACCAGGGTCATTTTAATGCACCTGAGCAGTTGTGACCAAGCACCCAGGAACTGGTGGCATCCTCACAATGAGGCTAATCAAGTTCTAGTCCAAAAGTGTTACAGGAATGATCTCAATCCTAGATACAAGGAAGCATGTGCAACACTGCTTCAGTACAGTACATAAGAAGTACTTCAGAAGTACATAAGCTTCAGGCAGCTGTTTGGTCCTGCCTGCACATTGTCTCACAACCAGGACAAGCAGATGATGCTTTCTTGCACTGGTGCCCTCTCAAACACTTGGACTTTAGTTTGGCCTTGAAAAATAAACCCAGCAGAAATGGCCAGGCAGAGTGGCAGAAGGTGTGCAAAGGGGAGCCAGCCTTTGATCTCAGAGAAGTGATGTAAATGTGAGCAAAGTGCTGTTTCTGTCTTCAGCAGGTTTCTGACCAGCTTCTTTCCTGTCAATGAGGTCACAGTGGGCTGTCAGAGGGGATGCGTGTTGGGGGAGACATTGCCAAGTTTTGGGAGTGCAACTGATTATAAATATAATGCTTTCACACATTAATATTTATGCAGTGTGCCCACAAATGACAAAGGAAGGTTAATTTTAGATTAAGTTTTATTTCAGTGGAATACAAATCTGAAGATATATGAGACTTGAGTAGCATGACTGATATGAAAAAGTGAGTTTTTGTCTATCAGTAGGCAAGGGAGTTTTATTATATTAAATCTATAGGTTTTCATGAATGACTGAAGGTACTTGAATTCCTTCATCAGTTTCACAGCCTGTTGCAGACAAATTTTAGTGAAACTGGTTACTGTGTTATTAATTATTAAATGAGACCATATGACCTCTAATGGGCTTGAACAGTCACCAAAAATGTTTTAGCTTCATTTTTGACCATGCTAATAATAGTCTCACCTGTCTTGTTGCATGCTACAATTACTCTAATGTTTTACTTTCTGACTACTCTAGAAGCAGAAAAACTTACTTTAGTAACATAATGGTAGGATATATAGAGGTTGCAATACAGTTTTAATCTGTATTCCCTTTTCAAATGCCATTATATCATATCCATTAAGTGCTTACAATGGACTCGATGAAAAAATGACAATCAGAGAAAAATAAAGAGGTGCCATATTTCTGTGCCAGTGACTCAGCAGCTGATCTGCCAAGTTCACAAAAAAAAAATTAATTTTTAGACTTGCAAACTCAATTTCAACTGTAATAGTCAACTGGGCTCTTGACTTCCCAATTATAACCACTGCTAATCAAGAAAGCTCTTGATATGACCACCAAGCTGTGTTCTTTTCATTACCTATAAAATTGTTCTGACAGGCTCCTGTGTTCTTGATGAAGATATTTCTGAACTGATTGTGAAAATGTGATTAGCATGGACAAATCTCACTTTGATTTCTAGAACCCCTGTGAATAAACAGGATTTGCAATTAAAAAAACCCCATAGTTTTTAAAATTTGGAACTAAGCAAATTGATACTGCAGCCAGTGAAAAAGTAAATATAGAATTCAAATCACCTTGCAGATTTCTATAATACTGTAGTTGGTTTAGCACCAATTCTTATACAGAAAAGAAGTATTTAAGTTTGAACTTGCTTTAGTTTGACTGTGTGACTCGATACGTCAAGAAAAGGTAGGTGATAATCTTGGTAGTGATCAGAATCTGTCAGAGCAGAGACATAAGCTCCAATGAGCAATCTCTTCATGAGGCTGTTTAATGCTAAGCTCCAAATTACATATGCTGGATTGCTTTCTTTTATATATATTGAATAAAATAAAAGGATCATTTCATAGAATCATAGAATCCTTTCAGTTGGAAAAGACCTTTAAGATCATCTTTAACCTAACACTGACAAGCCCACCACTAAACCATGTCACTCAGCACCTCATGTATGTCTTTTAAATACCTCCAGAGATGGTGACTCCACCAACTCTCTGGGCAACCTGTTCTAGTGGTTATCAACCCTTTCAGTGAAGAAGTTTTCCCTAATGTCCAACCTAAACCTTTCCTGGTGCAACTTGAGGCCATTTCTTCCTGTCCTATCAAGGATAAGTTTATTTGTTTTAAATAAGCTAAGTTCCATTAGGCAAGAGAACATTATCGTTAATAGCAAAAATCGTGCAATTTCTGTACTTAATCACAACTATTTTCACAGATCAATGCACCTACATGCAGTCTGTTCAATAAGACACATACCCTATCTACTAGATGCAGAAATTAGATGGTAGCTGGATCAGAAGAAAAATGTTTTTGAATTCCTGTTTCTTCAGAAACTTCTCTTCCTTTTCACAAAATGGTTAGGAGGATGGACTAGAAAAGGCAATAGTTTTTTAAAACAAACAAGTTTGGAAACGGTACTGTAGAGTAGTAGTTTGCTACTGCTTGTGGATTCTTCTCCAGGTTTAATTTTTTGAACATACAGCACGAATATCACAAGGGTCTCATGGGGATCATGTTGAATTCTCTCTGTGAACAGGCAAATAACTCCCTTTGCCCTGAGCTCTGCTATTCTGATCTGTGTGTGGTTGTGACTCAGAAGGAATTGTTCCAATAGGTCATTCCCAAAACAAGGAATCATTTTTATTAAGTTACTAAGCATTGCAAGAAACACTTTTTCAAGATTTTTTTATTTTTTTTTTTCCCTTATCTAATCAAAAAAGAGAAGAGGGAAGAAGCCCTTAGCTGACCATAAGCTTAGGTGCATCATTACCAAAGTTGTCATGCTGGTTAAGTTTTTTGAAGATGGTGTACAGATTCCATTAGAGTAGCTGTGAGAATATACTACGGTTGTGGCTGCTGAACTCTTAGCTCAGAGGACACCTCAGACTTTCCTGTGAGCTCCCAGCATTGCAACATACATCAGGTCCATAAACGCTACTGTTTTCCAAAAACTGTGGGAAACCAAACTGATAAAAATTTCCTCTCTGTAGGTTTATAGATTATGGATTGTAAAACTGCTCCCAAGGTCATCTGAAAATTGATCGGCCACGGCTGTGCTTTTGTTATAAAGGGTTCAAGCAGCTGTTAGCTATGCTTTATCATCATGTGATATATGACATTGTTATGGCCATATATTTTTATTGTTTCCACCAGACACAGTGTGCCTGTGACTTTGTCTCATCAGATAGAGTTAGGTTCAGAGATGCTCTTCAAGGTAGTGAGCTTTTTTCATGCCAGAAAATTGGAATCTAATAAATTGGTGTAATTTACATGAGAAAGCAAGAGTGATGAGAGGTGGCAGGAATGGTGGCAGTTGCTAGCAGGGAAGTACATACAAAATAGTTCTAGACTGCTACAAGACACAAAAATACGACTTCACAAACGTCTTTTTTATGAACTACCATAGCTACTTTTTTGGTCAGTTCTTATTAGCTGGCAGCAAGCCAACAACATTCCCTCCAGTTAAGGCATATTGGCTCTTCAGTGCTTTCGAAGACTCAGCTGGATTCTCATCATCTTCATCAGTCAGTGAGGAAATAATGGGATTTTAATTGTTGAATCTTCATTGCTGATAATAAGAGAAGACGAATAAAGAGCAAAGGTGATTTTCAGATTCCAGATCTGTGGTTGTTGATAGTTACAGAAGCCGTATTCTAACTTCTAAAATATACTTGCTTGTTATCTGTGAAATCCTGTTTTGTGTTTCTTCCCTTTTATTTCTTGAAGGTTGTCATTCTTCTTTATACCTTTAGGATCTGGCATCATCATATCACTTCTTTATGTTTCTCTCCTCAGCTGTTGAGGTTTGCCTTTCCTATTCACATAGCAGAGATAGTTGGAAAGTGCTACCTCTTGTGCCTTGGGAATGCTTTTCTGAGCTTAGTTAGCCTGCAGATCTCTTTTCATTCAAGTACTTCCCAAAAAGTTATTTCCATTCTTACAGAAAGTCATCCGACTACCAGTGAGTAGGAGACACTAAACAGTCACTCCACATAACAAACAGACTTTAATATGGAAAAAATTGTTTTGGTCATTTCTCCCCCAGAATATATGTTCCCCTTTCTGTAGTGTCTTGCCTTTTACCACTTCAGAGGAGTAGTCAAGATTAAATCTTTCCAGATTTTTTTCTTTCCAAGGAATTTCCCAGATATTGTTGGAAAATTAAGAATGCTAGTAACTGATAATACTGGGAATATCATAATACTGAAAATGGAAGTAGGAAAAAAACTGAAGTCAAACAAAATTAATCTCATTTTTATATCACTACAGTTACATTTTAATGGCCCATGTCACAGGCAGCACCTACTTTTGAGAGTCTTCATATTTTCTCCATTATTCCAGGTTTTCACTACAGCTCTTCAAGTGTAGATTCATATTTAGACAAGAATAGCGAGTGTACACAGCATTCTAGGTGAGTCATGTCTTATGCAATACTTCATGTTTTATATGGGAAACTCATGGACTGATTTACTGTAGGATAACCTTTTCCACTTTGGTGGTTTTTGTTTACCCTGAGAAATAAACAGAGCTTCACCTCCTATATTTGCTTCTAGTAGATGACTTCTCAGTTTTCAGACAAAAATCTCATTAGTTGATTGGTACCCAAAGTTCTATTTTGTGCTGTTCAATGCTCATCCTATTTAATTTACTCAGAATCACCTAGTGCTTCATCCGTACCTCAGTACCTTCCTGATCATACCACTACACTGCTAATACCATCTTAATTTTTGTTTATGTCACTGTGTTTATTCACTCTAATCTCCTTCCAGTTTGTCTTCCTTCAACATTATTCGTTGTCACTCCTTTGCACCACACAATTTTTGCACCTCACCTACAATATAACTTTTATGCCACTGGTTGGAAAGACATGACCTTATGAAGGTCTTCGCTTCTAAATTCAGCATCTGGAAAAAGTTCAACATAATTGCAGAAAAGAATGGATGGCTGGAGATGAGTGCAGCTCAGAAAACATGAGGCAAAGAGCCAGAGACTTCTTGCACAGAGCCTGAACCACTGCTGTAATGTGCATAGGCTCACTGGCAAGACTGAATCATCCTAAACCAAAGAAGGCCACATTACAAAGTAAAATAATGGAAGTGTTCAGAGGTAGGATTGTTCCATGAAGAAAAGATTGCAAAGAACATCTAGGCGCTTCAACCACCCCCAAGAAAACCTCAGGAATAGTGTCTGTTTGTGACTGCTCCCCCCTCCACAACATGACCTTTATTTCCTGTAATCCTGCTGAAGTGCTAACCACCACTGGCAATTGTAACAGATGCATCTGCCCATGATGGCTGCATTCAGCTCAAAGTGGATTCAGTGAAGGCAGGTAACAACACAATAGCTGAGGGCTAGTTGAGAATGTGCCAACTGAAATACAGCTGGTATGCAATTATGACTATGAGTCAATCATCTTACTCCATAAATAGTGGACAGCCTAGGGCCTGTTGAACTCTTCTGAATGGCAGCAGGCTGCACACCAGGATCTCCAGATGCATCTAAACTCCCCTCTTAGAAGGAGTTTAGAATGCAAGGAAGTCCTTTCTGAACCTCATGACTCAATGGGAGGGTCTCCCTGACAGTTTTGTCTGAACCTGTCCTCTATGCAGTAAACAATCAAGCGTAACTTGCCATTGAATCTTGTTAAACCACTGTCACATTTATTATCAAGCTTTGTTAAATTGCTGGTTTATATCTCTCTTACGAGTAAAGTGTGTCACTCCATCCACAACAGTGTTACCTTGATATTATCTTACAGTGGAAGAAGTCGCTGGAGGAGAAATGTCAGGGGAAGGTGCAAAACTATGGCCATGTTGAAGAAAGGCTTTTGACAATGTCTTCCATAACATCCTCATAGAGAAGGGATGGATCAGCAGACAATGCAGAAAATTGAAAACCGGCTGAACAACTGAGCTTAGAGGACTGTGATCATGGCAAGAAGTCTAGCTGAAGGTCAACAACTAGTGGTGTGCCCCAGGGGTCAACACTGCATCTAGTTCTGTTCAACATCTTCATTAATAATGTGTGAAATGGGACAGAGTTTACCTTTAGCAATTTTGCTGATGACACAAAACTGGGAGGAGTGGCTGACATGCCAGAGGGTCATGCTGACATCCAGAGGGATTTGACAGGCTGGAGAAATGGGCTGACAGGAACCTCATGAAGTTCAACAAAGGGAGAACAAAGTCTTTCACCAGGGGAGGAACAACCCCAGGCACTGACGTATGCTGGGGACCACACAGATGGAAAGTACCTTGGCAGAAAAGGACCTGTGGGTCTTGGTGGACATTAAGCTGAATGTGAGATGGCAACGTGCCCTTGTCACAAAGAAAACCAATTGTATCCTGGGCTGTATTAAGTGAAGTATTGTCAGCAGGTTGTGCAAGGTGATCCTTCCCCTCGGCACTGGTGAAACCATACCCAGGGTGCTGTGTCCAGTGCTGCATTATTCACTACAAGAGATACATGGACATACTGGAGAGAGTCCAAGGACAGGCCATGAAGGTGATGAATGGACTGAAGCATCTTTCCTATGAGGAAAGGCTGAGAGCTGGAACTGGTCAGACTGGAGAGGAGAAGGCTCAAGAACATTTTATCAATGTCTGTAAATACCTGAAGGGAAGGTGCGAAGAAGATGGATCCAGGTTCTTTTCAGTGGTGCTCAGTGCCAGGACCAGAGTCAGTGGTCACAAACTGAAACACAGAAGGTTCCCTCTGAACATCAGGAAACACTTTTTTACTGCAAGGGTGACTGAGCACTGTAATAGGTTGCCCAGATAAATTATGGAGTCCAAGCATGAGGTTTGTTGGAAGCTTTCAAGAGTCAATGGGATAAAGCCCTGGATAACCTGATCTGATCTTGTAACTGACCCTGCTGTGAGCAGGAGGTTGAGCTATGAGGCTGTCATATATTTATCTTTGAATCTCTCAGAGATAATTTTGTTGTTCTAGCCCATGGCTACTTTCCCTGTGATGAAAAATTATCAAGTACAAAAATGCACCCACAATTAGTTCATTGCAGAAGCAGGACAGTGATGAGCATAAAAGCCCAAACATATGACAAGATGGTTGCATGCTGTTCCCTATTTCTATGTTTTTCAGATTAC
Organism: Actenoides hombroni; assembly: GCA_024336885.1. Lineage (NCBI taxonomy): Eukaryota > Metazoa > Chordata > Aves > Coraciiformes > Alcedinidae > Actenoides > Actenoides hombroni. Next base: position 2,390,645 of record WUAM01000095.1, on the reverse strand, counting down.
AGAAGATGTGTCTGATAGCCAGCAGCAAACTTGAAATCTGCGAAAACGAAAAATGAGATTGTCTTCTTGACCATTTCATTATGTTCACCAAAACAAAAAAAACAAAACAAAACAAAAAATTCTTTTGTTAGAATTTTGCTTTCAATCCAGGACGTCTGAGTGTGTCACTCTCTTCCTTAGCACACCAGAACCAATGCAGCTTAATTAGAAAAGGTAGATCTTCCTGCTGTCTCATAAACATGGGGGGAACAACTCTTGTCTGACCTTGGTTATATTTTAAGCATGCTAGAGATGAGAAATACGTGTTTTAGCTGGCTAATGTCTCATTGTGATAACAGAGCTAGACATCATTTTAAAAGGGAAGGATAGTCTGAGTGTTTGCTTGCTACCTGTATCGTGTATTTTCACCATGGTAGCAGTGGAAAAAAAAAACAGTGAAGAGGTGCATGTGCTTGATACTGCAGAAGTGACTGTGGTATGCAGTGCTTCATTTGAATCAATGCAAAAAAGGCAATGTCAACCGTCACCAGGTCCTTAAATTAATTTTAATGAGAATATAGAGGTTCAGAGCAAGATAGAGCAGGGAGGCATTAAAGACATTTAGATAAGTTAGATGGGTTCAATTTGTTCAGACCTACTGAAATTCACTCTGAAGTCATTAAAGAACTTAACCATTAAAATTTGCCTGCAAGAATTTCTGTGAGGAGATGCCGGCAGACTGCAGAGAGCAAAATTTAAAATCAACAAGATTAAATTCAATAGAGGCAATCACAGAGAATGACCATTAGGAAGAGGAAATCAAATGCACAAATATAAAAATGGTAGCTCGGATGAAGAACTGAAGAAAAAGGATTTAGAAGTGCAATAAATCAGAAACAAACCCAACAAGTTAATGTTTCAGAGAAATTGAGGCATAGTGAAATGTTTTTCCAGAAATACAAGTTGTTTTATGCATTAAAAGAAGAAGAAATGATAAGATAGAGTTGTTGGGTTTTGGGTTTTTTTTCAGTCTAAGCACTTAGCTAAACTAAGCCTTACTTAAATACTGTGTACAGTCTGAGCATCATATTTTAAATAAAATGTAGACAATTTCTGATTGTTCTCAGAGCTTGCTCTGAGAATAATTAAAGTATTAGATAACATGACCTAAGAGGAAGGTATAAACAGCTTGAATATGTCTAGTCAAGGTAAGAAAACATGAAAGAAAGCATGAAGACAGCATTCGGGTTGTAACAGGTTGCTATAAAATAGACAATAAAAAATTCTTCTTCACATTCACTATGACTGGGGGAGACAGGAAGAAGAAATCTGATTAATTACAATAAAGAGAATTTAGTACTTTAAGGAAAGTTTTTAACTTTAGCTTTCTGTGTGGAAATAATGGAAAATCTAGATTAAGAGAGGCAAACCAAGCTCTGAGAGGAGGCTTAAGGTTGACTACCAGAGAGCTCAGTCCTAGGAACAAGGCAAATTTGTACTCTAAAGCAGAATTTGTGGAGGCTCTTGAGTGTAAATCAAAGAAGGTCATAACTCATTCATGTCCTCCCATGGATAGGCCTGTAAAATGTGCAATTAATTATTCATGTGCCTGGCAATGCTGATGTTAAGGAGAGTGACTGTATAAGAAATGACACACTGTGTCAAAGGCAGAGTCTGATATTCAGGAGCAGAACGTGTATTAAGCAATGAATGGACAATGAACGGAAATGTACAGTTCAAGATGGCACATCACTTCCAAAAGCAAATGGAAATGTTTTAACATCACTAGAACTCTCTTCTGCATTGTAATTATGTTCTCATTTTGTTTTATTTGCACTCCACATCAGGAATCAGCGTGGGGAAAAGGGTGGAGGAGCAGGAGAGGAGACTGTTGGAGAAGTTGATGTTGTATTTAGGGCTGCACTCAATGGAAGTGTGTGTGCCTAGGAAGGCAGGAAGAACTACAAAGCCATTATAGGATCCTTTAATTGGAAATGATACTGATGTCAAATTAATTCTCATCTCCACTCCCTGTGCCTGCCTATGAATGTCAGTAGGGATGAAATATTACTATCAAGGCGGTTTACGTGACTAGAGTTGTCTGGATTTATCGAGGAAAGGAGGGATCTAGGAGCAAAGAAGGGAGGGGCATGCTCTCTATCTACCAAAGTTAGCTGCTTTTGGTAATAACAGAACAGCAGGTGTTGGAAAAGATAATTAAGGTGTGAAGTTTACAATATTGTGAAGTATTCTACAAGGATGGTTAACTGTATTAGAAAAACACCTCTGCTGCTTGGTGGGGAGCAGCTCCATGCCTGAAGAGTCTTCAGAAGTGTGAAATATGATGTATTAGTAAATCTAATAGATAAAATACCAATTACCTCAAACTCTGATTTACATGAGGAAGACTGACATCCCTGTGAGTCAGGTATGTGGGTCTCATGTGCAGAAAGGATTTAATTTTTGTTTGAAGAATTGCCAAGGATTATGGAATCTTGCCTCTGATATGTGCAAAGGAAAATTTCCTCCAGAACTGAAGCTGCTCTGTGTGTCTATAAGTCTCTGTATGTTTATGAGTATGTTTTATTTGATCAGTAGACTGCATTAAGTGTTGTAGAAAGTAGGGTACAAGAGCATATAATTTAACAACTCTTTACATTAAAAAAATTAATACATAAAAAAATTCCAAGTTACTAATTTAAAGAAAACTAGATTTTAGTATATCTTCATGCCCTGCAGAACTCACTCCCTCCATCAACCAAATAGTTTCATCCATGAATAATTTATGCTGCTAAAGGAAATCATGTGTTTAAAACAAAGTGGGTTTTTTTCCTGATTTTACTTATAAAATGGATGTATCAATACATTTATTCATAAGACATCAGTTCATGGATTATTTCTCTACTAATAGGGTGAGAAATGCTAAGAAGGGGGTTTTATTATCCTGTGAAGATGAGGTCTTGTCATCTCTGTGAAAGTTTATAACAGGCTAGTGTGCCTGTATGTCCCAGTCTCTCTACCAATGTCAGCATGCTTGAATATCTGCGCATCCAGAATGGATGACCAGTAAATTTGAGGTCAGCATGAGTAATTTTTTTCCTGAAGGATACATTTATGAACTCATAGTTAAGATGAGGAGCAGAATGATTCTTCAGTTTCATTACCTTCTTTTTTACTTTCCACTCCAGGTAATGGGTGGCAGGCTGTGCATAAACACAGAGAACAAGCCGGAAGGTATTTGTGTTAATTCAGCACTCTTGCTCATGCTAATTCTTTGATGCCTTGAGTGTCTGTTCTTCCAGAATATCTGCAAGGTGATGTGGAGTATTTATGAATATTGCAGAAGGTATCTTGCTCATTGTAATTATTCTGATGCTAAAGAGATGAGAGAAGCAGATGAGTTTGCTGTATCATCACTATGTGGATGACAGTCACTCAACCACTATTCCAAAAGAGATTGTGCAATTTCTTTGCTGTCTCATTGTCTTGCAAAGGCTATCAATATTACACAGTGTCTATTGAGCATTGACAGTGTTTAGTGCTTTTTAAGACATGAAACATAGTTCCTCCTGTTAGAAGTTAAAATTCTAAAGAAGCCTGGTATGCAATATGTAATCTCACTGTGAAACCCCAAAAAAAAAATTACCACAATTTTTAATTATGCATTTCTATAGTTTTTATTGACCCTTTTCTTGAGGCCATTATGGATAAATAGAATACAACTAGGATAAAGTTTAAGAGAACTGTGTAATTCCATTATCTACATTTTTATAAGTTTGTTCTTTAGCATAGAAAGTAAGGGTCTTTTGCATTGAAAACAAAGCATCAGAGAAACTTAAAACTGATTCATTTGACTGAATGTGGTATTGTCAACTACTGTTAACTGCTTGTTCATACTCCCATTCACTGTAAATTAGTGAAGTGGGTATTTCTTTGGTGAAATTCCTTTCTTTTTCTGAAATATTTAATGTAACTAAGCTGAACCACACCCACGCCTCAAGAGTGCTTTCACCACAGACATTTACAGTTGAGCTGCTTTAGATCTGTGGTGGCTTGCTCGTGATTGCTTGCTTGTTTTGACTGGGTGCAAGAACAGGTATTCTGGCCACAACACAGGTCTTAAAGGAAGCAAATAAATGGGAAAACTGGGAAGTTGACTAGCTTTTAAATAATAATTATATACCAGATGTTGCTAACATTAATGATATGCATTTAACTACTTTCAAACAGTGTTATGCAGGTGTGAAACCCAGAATAGACAGTCTCTGACAGGGCAGGAAGACAGGGTGAAGAACATTTTGCCTATATTGACGTCTACACTTGAAAAACCAGTTTCTCCCTTTAAAGAAAGCCCACTCTCGTTATCTCTTAAAGTTAGGCAAGATGAGTCTGTCTCAGAGAGTGCTAAGAGCTTATTACAAAATTCTAAGATCTGTGTGACTATAGAGATTAAATTCAGGTTAGATAAGACATAGCTGAAGTAGAAGAGATGAGAAAGGCAGTGTCTGGCCAAGCTGAGGGGGGAAGCAAATGTCCACTGAATGGAAAAAAATGCATCTGCCTTTGGTAGCTTTGTCTAGTGCTCTAGCTGCAGCTCTTCTGTGATCTGAGAACACAACATTCAGAACCAAGGAGGCTTTTTAAAATTTATTTCTTAATGCTGCTTCTTTCTGGAAACATATTAGCCCACATATACCTTGCTTCAGTATAAACAGTACTTTTTTTTCACATAATACAGATGTGACAAATATCACTCTTCACATTGAATTTTTTCTTCTGTAAAAGAAAACAGCAACACAGCTCTGCATAGTTCACCTCTTTACCATTTTAAAGACCACAGCAACAGTGTGAAGGGAGATAAAACTCAACCTTAAATTATCTCAGGCATACTGATGTCATGTGCTCTTGCCTTTGGGTATGGTCATGTCTCTCCAGGGATTATTAGGGTTTTTGCTGGTGTACCTTGAAAAGTTAGAAAATAAGTTTTAAAATAGATTATGGCCAGTGTTCAAACATTTATTAATACCTATGCATGGGCTCTAGTGTTCTATAGGAACACATAACTGGGGTCATCAAAACAAATCCCAGCCTTTGAAGCTAGGGGAAACCAGTAACGTGCTAAATGCACAAGATCCCACAATATCTATATCCAAAACATTCTTCTCTCTCACTGCAAAAACCCCTTAGTAGATTAAATGCCCATAAAAAATGAAGTGTGTCTACGATGATTCACTGGAGCAGGAACAGTTTGTCAGTATATACCTGGCACAGATCAGTAAGCATTTTCACCATGGTCCATGTGATTTTGGCAGCTAGAGCTACAGTAACATCTACTCCTTGAAAGGATGACAAGAAACATCTTGCACACAACGTAACTGGGTTTATCACAAAATATGACTGAACTGAAGTCCATCCTGTCAAATTACAGTTATAATTCAAGCTATGTGGAGGCTGAAAAGTTTTTTTCTTTGATGACTTGCTAATTAATTAAGCCAATAGATACGCACCACAATGAAGAGGGTGTCTGGCCATTTATTCTTGACAAACAGAAATGTTTCTCACTTTCATTTTTCTTTATTTTTCTTTTCATAGCTTTTAGTAGGAACAAGTTTTCTAGTCAGAACAACAGCTAAAAAATGCACTTTGCAGCAGATAGTGAATAAAAGTTCATGTAATGTCTTTGCCATGGTCCAATGACTCACACAGGTGTTAATGATGAATGAGACATGACTCTTAGCTCAAGATCACTAGGTTGCTGGGTTCATGTATTTCACACTGTCTTCCTCAGACTATCAGTAAGAGTGTGATCATGTTCTGCAGTCACCACTGCTCATTACATTGTCACTACTCCTCATTATACCATATAATGGGCATGACCATAATCTCATTTTCTCCCTTACATATCTAGTAGTTTTTTCTTTCTCTTGCTTTAAGTATCATTGACCATTTTAGGTAATTCTGCAGTTTCTGCAGTTGGCTGACCTCATCTGTGGCATCTGGGTACACCAAGCTTGGTAAAGTACATACAAGAGTTAATAAGAAGTTGTGAAGGATTCAGTTTGAAATTCAGTTCTTTAAATTAAGCTGTCTTCAGGTAGATGTCTATATGTGACATTGAGATGACATATGGTGACACTGAAAGCAGCTCTGCAGAGAAGGACTTGGGGGTATTGGTGGATGAAAAACTGAACATGATCCAGCAATGCATATTCGCAGCCCAGAAATCTAATCACATCCTGGACTGCATCAAGAGAAGCACGACCAGCAGGTAAAGGGAAGTGATTCTGTGGTTCTACTCTGCTATGGTAAGACCTTACCTGGAGTACTGTGTCCAGCTCTGGGGCTCCCAGCATAAGAAGGACATGGTCTGCTTGAGTAGATCCAGAGGAGGATGAAGATGATCAAGGGGATGGACCATGTCCACTATGAGGACAGGCTGAGAGAGATGGGGTTGTTCAGGATGGAGAAGAAAAGGCTCTGGAGAGACCTTATAGCAGCCTTCCAGTACTTAAAGGAAGCCTACAGGGAATATGGAGAGGGACTCTTTATCAAGGAGTGTAGTGATAGAATGAGACGTAGCAGTTTTAAACTAAAAGAAGGTAGGTTTGGATTAGATAGATTAGGAAGAAATTCTTTAATCTGAGGGTGGTTAGACACTGGACCAGTATGCCCAGAGAAGTTGTGGATGCCTGCTTCTTGGAAGTGTTCAAGCACAGATTGGCTGAGACTGAGAAACTTGATCTAGTGGAAGGTGTCCCTGACCATGGCAGGGAGCTTGGAGCTAGATGATCTTTAAAGTCCCTTCTAATCCAAACCATTCTATAATTCTATGATTCTATGTGAGCTATGTGTCTAGGCTCCAATTATAGCTTGGAGAAATCTAGGGCTCCTTTCAGCTGCCTGCACTTCACTACATGGTGTCATATGAGATCCTTGAGGGTGCTCAAAACCTCCACTCAGGGCTGACAGATGTGAAATTGGTCCTACAGCAAAACTCTGCCCCTTTGGAGTGGCAGCTCTAAATATCACCCCTACACCACCTCAGATGACACTAAACACATCTCCTTAGGCAGATGAGTTGAGGTCCTTTTCATTTTATCTGTGCATGATATGGATAGAGTGATGCATTTCATCCTAAAGCAGGAACCTAGCAACTAGCCATTCATTAGGATTTCAGTTTAGTTGTTGGAAGATAGGTGTGGTGGTTTGACCTTGGCTGGATGCCAGGTGCCCACCAAGCCACTCTCTCACTCCTTCCCCCCCCACCCCCGCCCTTCTCAACTGGACAAGGGGGAAG
>WUAM01000095.1:2366839-2383269 GCA_024336885.1 Actenoides hombroni | reverse complement strand
CTGCCCCCCCCACCCCCGCCCTTCTCAACGGGACAAGGGGGAAGAAAATAAGATGAAACTCATGGGTCAAGACAAAGGCAGTTTAAAGAAAAGCAAAGCAAGGCCATGCTCAGAAACAAAAGAAAACAAGGTTTATTCTCTACTTCCCATCAGCCGGCAATGTCTGGCCCTTTTCAGGAAGCTGCAAATGTGTAGTGGTTGCTCCAGAGCACAAGTGGATGCCCCCTTCCCAGTCCTCCTTCTTTTCTTAGCTTTTATTGTTAAGCTCACATCATATGGTATGAGACATCACTTTGGTCATTTTGGATCAGCTATTCTGGTTGTGTCCTCTCCCAGGATCTTGTCCATCCCATCCCACTGCAGGGGGAATGTCGGAAAAACATCCTTGGTGCTGTGCAAGCCTGCCCTGCTCAGCAGTAGCAACAACATGGTTGTGTTATCAACACCTTTCTAGCTCTCATAAGCACAGCACTGGCAGGGCTGCTATGGGGAAAATTAACTCCAGCTCAATCAGACCTAACACATTAGCTCACCTGCTTTGAGTCAAGGAATCCTACCTTGTTACCAGCTACGAGTCCAAAAGGACACAGCTTCTTTTAGGTTCTGTGCTGTATTAGCTAACCCTACACAGGTGTCTTATATACCATAGGGCATCTGCAACAGCACTAGAGATTTACATTTAGACAACATTAGCCATGGGAGTCTAAAGACTATAAAGAGCTTACTCTGTATGCAGATACACAGAAAAGTGTCTAAGATTGAAAGTGAGCCTGTAATTGCTCTCATCTAACTGAATCCTCAAATATTAAGCTTTCCATTTAGGAATAGAATTAATCATTTAAGGGCTCTGTAAATATAAGCATTGAGTACCATTTGAGGGGCCTAGATGTCTGTGATATCAGGTATCTCCTTCTCTGGAGACTTTCAAGACCCACATGAATATGTTCCTGTGTGGCATGTCCTAGGTGTTCCTGCACTGGCAGAGGGGTTGGACACAATGGTCTCCAGAGGTCCCTTTCACCCCTACCATTCTATGATTCTATGATCAGTACCTGGCAGGCAGGACAGCTGGAGGTCAGGCAGCACGCATTTGGAAATCTCAAGTGGTGTACTTAAGTTTATCCAGGTTGTTAGAAATGTTCAAAATCTCTGCTACACTGGTTTTTTACCCAGTTGGTAGTTCCCCTTTTTAAATCTATTTCCACAAGTAGTCCTAAAAAATTTTAACCCCTTCCTGACACACGCATTCACAAGGAAGTGTAGATTACAAGCACAAGCCCCTTTCTGTGGAGTACTGGTTCTCCTACACTTAGGTTATGTGATGATAATTGAGCAATCACAATGGACATAAAGAGACTGAGAGGAGCAATGACAGGCAGGGGAATACTAGTAACCTAATAAAGGAGAAGGTCACCCCAAACTGGCTATCCCTAGGACCATCAAAGGAGCAGGATCAGTCCACTGTCCCACCAGCCAAGGCAGCCAAAGGAAATATTTCCCCAGAAGACTATGCAGACTGAGTGGATTATTGCCTACAAGAGTATATATTCATTATGGAATGTAGGTGGAACTGTGCAAAACTTATGGGATGTTCTAAAGGAATTGTAGGAATGTGCGAAACATCTTATGGGGTTTTATGGGGGAGGATTAAAAGCAAGGAAAGGGATAGATCAAGATGTACTGGAGAGGAAAAAGCATGGGGAAAGAGAGAACAAGGAAGCTGAAAGGTTGGATGTAAACAGGCTGGTCAGCATGCTAGACTGACTGATCCCTGTGCTTGGTCACTGCAGTGTACGCTAAATTGTTATGAAATCATCTTTCTAACTATCTCCTTGGTGAAGGCACCCTCTCTGCTGGGCTAGTGTGTGCGTGTCAGAGTTCTTGGTGTCTGTACTAGGGAAATGCTGAGGACCTGAAGAGCCACAAAGTATGGGGGCCAGCTGCCAGCAGAGAGTGGGTCTGGGTGCAGCTCCTGGATACAGTGAGGGTCTCAGACTGAATCCTGGAGAGGGTGTGTGTGTCTGTCCCATTGGAAGCCTTCAATGTTTTCAACAGGAGAGGATAAAGAAGTCCAGGCTGTTGAGGGCTGCCCATGTTTGTATGAGCATAGTGCTTATTTCTGTGAGTGCTGACAAAGACAGCACATTCTGTGTGCATTGATCTATGTGGCCAACTGTATTAGTGTGTGTGTGGGGTGTGGACAAGGAGACACAGCACTCTCCATCACTACCACCAGGACAGAAGGAAGCCCACCAGAGCTTGTAGCCCACTGGAGTTGGCCATCTGCAAGTTAGATGCCCCAGTGGAGATGTGCTGCTCTAGTTTGTGCTCTAGATGTGCTGCATCCTGCAATCTATTAGTCCACACACTGGTGAGAAAACAACCCACAAGGACACATGCCCATGGTTGTGGGTCCCTACTTGTTACACCCCATACTGTCAGTTTTCCAGATGGATGAAGGCTCATGATAGCGTCCTCACAGCATTCCAAGTTTCAGATTTTTAACTCTAGTTACAAAGGAACATGTTTTTTTTGTATTTGTTTTTCATGCTGATTTTTTATTTCAAAAGCCTTCATTTCCTTAATTACTGTTCAATTCAGCTGATGGCTGCCTTTCTCTTTAGCATCATTACAGTTTTTGGAAAAATACTCTCTCAAGCAGTTTCGGGTATTCCATTCACATACACACTTTTGACACTTATATTCATATTTTATCAGCTATTCTTAGCCAGGCCACTTTGCCAAGGCTGTGTCTTGTGGGGACCCCCATGCTGCAGCATGAAAAGATGGCAAGACACAGGCTGGAAATGTGTCTTTTGTCTCTCAAGCCAGTGCCAAAACTGCCAGAGTGGTTGGTGATTTATGACCATTGCATACCTGTTTGTAATATTCTCTTCTTTATCCCATGTCCCTGAGGGTTGAGGTCTGTGCTCTACAGGAATGCATCAGCTTCACTAGACCAGCACGGTTCTGTCTTTGTGTTCATATTGGACATTTGCTATGCCATTAAGTCAGGTCATACTAGGAAAATAAAACAAAGTTTTAAATTTTGCAGCACAGTCTTTTATTATTTTTTTTCTGTAATGTACCTACTTGAACTCAGGAACAAAGGGAGAGTTTATGGCCTTTGGAAAAGGGGGCAGGCCAATTAGTAGGACTACAAAGATACAGTGAAGATATGCAGGGAGAAAATTAGAAGGGCCAAAGCCCACCTAGAACTCAATCTAGCTATTTCTGTAAAAAACAAAAATGTTTCTATAAATACAATAACGACAAAAGGAGGACTAGGGAGAATCTTCATCCTTTACTGGATGCAGGGGGAAACATAGTGAATAGGGATGAGGAAAAGGCTGAGGTACTTACTGCCTTCTTTGCCTCAGTCTTTAATAGCAGGACTAGTTGTTTGCTCGGTAGACAGACCCTTGAGCTGGAAGACAGGGATGGGGAACAGAAGGAAGTCTCCATAATCTGAGACAAAATGGTTACTGACCTGCTGAACCACCTAGACATACACAAATCAACATACACAGAGTGTTGAAGGAACTGGCAGATATGCTTACCAAGCCACTCTACATGATTTACTAGAAGTCCTGGCTAACTGGTGAGGTCCCAACAGACTGGAGGTTAGCAAATTTGACACCCATCTACAAGAAAGGCTGGAAGGAGGATCCAGGGAACTCCAGACCTGTCAGTCTGACCTCAGTGCCAGGGAAGTTCATGGAACAAATCATCTTGAGTGCCATAACACACCATTTACAGGACAACCAGGCAATCAGGCCCAGTCAGAATGAATTCACAAAGGGCAGGTCCTGCTTAACGAACCTCATCTTCTTCTAGGACAATGTGACCTGCTTGGTGGATGAGGAAAAGACTATGGATGTTGTTTTCCTGGACTTCAGTAAAGCCTTTGATGCTGTTCCCCAGAGCATCCTCATGAAAAAAAAAGGCTGCCCTGGGCCTGGATGCATCTACACTCTGCTGGATCAAACACTGGCTGGGTGGCTGGGCCCAGAGAGTGGTGCTGAATGGAGTTACATCCAATTGGCAACCAGTCACAGGGCTCAGTGCTGGGGCCACTCCTGTTTAATATCTTTATCATCTTGACGAGGTGATTGAGAGCACCCTCAGTAAGTTTGCTGATGACACCAAGTTAGGTGGGAGTCTTGATCTGCTTGAGGGTAGGAAGGCTCTTCAGAGGGATCTAGGCAGGCTGAGTTGATGGGCCAAGGCCAATCATTTGGGCTTCAACAAGGCCAAGTGCTGAGTCCTGCACTTGGTCCACAACAACCCCAGGCAATGCTACAGGCTTGGGAAGGAGTGGATGGAAAGCTGCTCAGCAGAAAGGGACCTGGGGGACTAGAGAAGTGATTATCCTGCTGTACTCAGCACTAATGAGGCTGCACCTTGAGTACTGTGTTCAGTTTTGGGCACTGCAGTATAAGGAAGACATTGAGGTGCTGGAGCGGGTCCAGAGAAGAGCAATGAAGCTGGTGAAGGGTCTTGAGAACAAGTCTTATAAGGAGTGGCTGAGGGAGCTGGGGTTGTTTAGTCTGAAGAAAAGGAGACTGAGGGGAGATTGTGACTCTTCTCACAAGTCACAATTGATAGGACAAGAGGAAATGGCATCAAGTTGTGCCAGGGGAGGTTTAGTTTGGACATTAAGAAAAACATCCATACCAAGAGGCTTATCAAAGACTGGAACAGGCTGCCCAGGGAAGTGGTTGAATTGCCATCCCTGGATGTATTTAAATATGTCTAGATATGGTGCTCAAGGATATGGCGTAGTAGTGGCCCTGGTAGAGTTAGATACTGGTTGGACTTGATCATCTTAAAGGTCTTTTCCAAACAGCAATTCTGTGATTCTGTATAATAATGCATTGTTCAAAGACCAGTAAGATTAATGAGTTAAAAATCTTTCATGAGGTCACTCAACTTTTAAAATATCTTAATGATATTAGGATAAATATATTAGCTAAAATTAATGAAATTGTCTGAATATTTACCAGAATTAGTCACTGGAGTTGTTTTTAATGTTAATTTAATTAGACTTTCTAAGAGCTTTGAATTCTCAATAACTTTTTTGTTATTATTTCCTAGAACATAAAAAATGATTCAAAGTCCAGAAACTGCAGTAAGTCATATAGAATTTTCATCAACTGGCATGCATTTTAATTCTCATTTGGAAATCACTATTCTTATTTGCTTAACTGATTTCTTGATAAAGTTTGAATTATAATTAATCACAACTAACATTTTTCCTAAAAGAGAGTGATGTAAGGTACTTGCCAAAGGGGATACAAGAGAAGTTTACTTTTAACATTTAATCCACCAACAATCATCTTGCTGGAGCGAGTTCACAGAAGGACAACCAAACTGGTAAAGGGTCTGGAGAACAAGTTTTATGAGGAGAGGCTGAGGGAATTGGGATTGTTTAGTTTGGAGAAGAGGAGGCTGAGGGGAGACCTTGGTGCTCTCTACAACTACCTAAAAGGAGGTTGCAGTGAGGTGGCTGCAGCCTCTTCTCCCAGGTAAATAACAACAGGACTAGAGGAAATGGCCTGAAGTTGTACCAGGGGTGGTTTATATTAGATATTGGGAAGAATTTATTTACTGAAAAAGTAGCCAGGCACTGGAACGGGCTGCCCAAGGAGGTGGTGGAATCATCATCCCTGGAGGTATTCAAAAAATCTGTGGATGAGGCACTTCAGGACATGCTCTAGCGGGATGGTGAGGTGGTTGGATTTTTTTTGTTGTTGTGGGGTTTGTTTTGTTTCATTGGTTTTATTTTGTTTTGTTTTTTGTTGACAGTTGGACACAGTGATCTTAGAGTTCTTTTCCAACTGTGACAATTCTGCAATGCTGTGATCTAAAATGGCAATTACCATCTCACAGGCAAATAAAACTTATCTGTCAAACTATGTGTTGGTATTTAGTGCACTTCTTTACGCTCTTTAGTATTATGAAAATCCATAGTGTTGCAGAGGTTTTAAAAGCATTTAGCATTCAAAACAGCAGGAGCTGCTGTAAACTAATAATAATAAGACTCAGAGCTATAAGATGATCCCACTTGTTTAATTTTTATTATCTCAGGAGGAATGCTAGATCTTCTGCTGGCATAAACTTTTGCAGCTTACTTGACTTATATACCAGCTGGTGATTTCCCCAATATTTTTGGTTTGCAGTGCTTAAGATTAGAGTATTCATGCCTCAGTTCTGGACAACTTGAATGAGCAAAAGTTATGGCATAACCTTGCAATCTCTACTAATTTTTCTAGGAGCTGAGGAAAGGACTTAGCTTCCAGACTTGGCAAGATCAATTCTGAAATGAAACTAAGGTGAAACTGAAATAAAAATGTCCGGATTCAAGCCCTTTTTTTTTGTAAATTCTAGGTCTCTCTTCTATTCTGAGTTTTGCCAAAATCTTACCTAAAGAATGTGTTGAGGAAGTTGAATGTGTGAATGTACCAGGGCATTCACTAAAGTAACTTTTATACCTAAGCACCAAAAGGTAACCGAATGTCATGTGCTCTGGACTCTATCAAGAGGAGCTGCAGGATGCCTTTCAGTCCCTGAATTTAATCAATTATGAGATCATTAAATGAACATACCTCACAGAAGCGTTCTGTGTTGTATCATGCAAAATCACCTGCAAGTAGGATGCATACAAAGAGATCTGTTCTTTAGCTTAGGCTCCACAGGACAAAATTAGCAATGTATTCATGTTAAATTTTAAAGGAGAGGTTGGTATGAGCTTTGGGAAAAAAATATACCCAGTGCAGAACTTTTTTAAACTTCAGGCATATTGAAGCACAGATGTTTAGCTCATTCTTCTTTGAACTGAGGTATATCTGTTGCCTCTTTTTGAACCTGCAGGTCTATAGAAAATTATATTAACCAGCTTTCATAATTGACAAGTGAACATCTTTTTCATAAACTGTCTTTCAAATTAAATATAAAAGAAATTGGCCTAGCTTATAAAAAAGCTGAATTCCATAAAAGCTTTTTTTCCCATAGGTTGCTTTTAATAAGGCCTCAAGTTATGAGTAATACTGCATGGCTGATTCTTTACTTATGTGGTTCCATCGAAGTCAGGCACTATCAACTAACACAAGTGCAGCTCAAACTGTCAGTTATTTCAAGTTTTTTTTCTAACTGGTGAGTCTTTTATTTATGTGAGTGTCCTTTTCCTTTTTATAACATAAGTACTGACTTTGCTCCTCTTCACTTAGGAAAAATTGATTCACAGATGATAGGCTCTGTATAATTTCTGGTGTGAACTTCATCGGGCTTTGCCGACTGAAATTCATTATTTAATGTGTCCTTTCTGTGTTCTAGCCCACATTCTTAGCTCCTTGTTGAATTTCACATGAATCATTACTAAAGCTGTTTTTTTCCAAACAAAAATCTAGAGAGCTATTGAATACTTCAGCCTTCTCTACATCATCTATTATTTGCTCTGCAAACAATATCAGGTCTTATTAGACTTATGCTCTCCTTTGTTTTTCCTATTTCAAACATATTTGTAAGTCTTTTTTATTGCTTTTATATAACCCACTTAGTGAAACTTCCCCCCCCCCCCAGCTTTGTTTTTTTCATTCATATAAGTTTATGGCATTCTTTATCTGTTGCCATAGTCATGCTCTCTAGTTCCCATTTGGTATGATTCTCTATTGATTTGCAAGTCTTTAAAGACCTCTGATGCAATCGTAACAATCTCTATATTTTTCTTCTTCAATAGGCTGTTTTGTTATAGTACATCTATTTCAGTAATTTCCAGATCTTCTGCTCTCTTACATATCTTGGATTATCCCAGGAAATTGTACCTCATAGCCCCTGAGTTTGACACATACAGAAGTTGATTGTTGATTGCAAGAAAATGTGACAGCATCAAAATCACAAAAGCATTCTAGCTGAGAGAGACCTCAGAAGATCATTAGTCCACCACTTGCCTGATGCAGGGTCAGGTAGGAGATCAGACCAAGTCATTTAAGTTATTCAAGGTTTTGTCCAGTTGGATCTTGAAAAAACCTTCAAGGACAGAGATTCCACAGCCTTTATGGACTATCTTTTCCAGTACCTGACTGTCCAAATGTCAAAAAAGTTTTTATTATATCCAACTGAAACTTTTATTCTTACAGTTTGTGACCATTTTTTTCTTGTCCTCATGCCTTCCTCCTTCAAAACTGTGAAGAGTTTTGCTCCATCTTCTCGAAAACCTACTCACAGGTACTTTCAGGCTGCTCTTAGGTCCCCCCGAAGCTATTTCTTCTCCATCCTGAACAAGCCCAGCTTCCTCAGCCTCTCCTCACATGACAGGTGCTCGATCTCCTGACCATTTTGGTGGCCTTACGCTGGACTTGATCCAGTTTATCTGCATCTCTCTTTAGAAACCTGACAGCTTGCCTGAGCCCTCAGCACTGTCTCCCATGAGATCCTACTGCCCTACCTCCCTGAACAAACTGAAGTCTGCTTGCTAGAAGTCCAGGCTCTGTACTCTGGTACATATAGAGTACTCTCTGTACTCTCTACTCTGTACAGAGTACTGTATGTACAGAGTACTCTGTACTCTGATCTACTCCTTGCCTTCCTCAGTCCCCTCGGCGCCTTGAAACCTCCTATTTCATTGTCCCTACAGGATTGCCACTAAGTATCACCACCCCCAAAGAGTTCTGAACAGCAGATCCAGCTGCTCATAATACTGGTTGACACAGTCGGAGACCTGACACCCTCCAGAAATACTCTGGACTGCTTGCATCTCACCATGTTGTTTTACCAGCAGTTGTCAAGGAGATTAAAGTTGCCATTAAGAAAAAAAGGATCTGTGATTAGAGACTTCTTCAGTTATTTTTATGGTTCTCCCATGGTTCTAATGATACTGAGAGAAAAACATATTTCTCTCATATTTAATGATAGGCTTCACTAAAAAGGCAAAACAACCTTTCACTTATGGGTAGGTATATTACAGTTTATATACTTTCCTGCTAAACATTGTTGGTCTAAGTGTTTAAAAATAATGTTTACAGATTTTAGCTCATCTAAATGCTCATATGATTTTGTTATGCTTAAATAAATGCAGATATTTACATCTTGGCTGGTCACTATAACTGAAAAAAAAATCACTGAATGAAAATTATATGGTATTTTTCAGTTACTTGGGGAAATTTAAGCCAATGTATGAGTTAAGAAAGTTATATAACAGCCTCATAGAACTGCATGTGTTTATTTTGTTAAATAATTTAACCGAGACACACTTCAGATTATATTTAGTAATAGCATAGATTAGGAGAGGTTACTTAAGATCTTGTTCTGCATCAGGCTTTCTGAACATTCTCCTTACTGTTTCTCTGCTCTCTGTGAATAACATCAGTGACATTTTTGACAGGGTAACATATGGCTATTCTGTGGAGTTCCTGGAAAGAGACATCTAGAAAGATGACTAAGTATGGGCTTTCCCAGATGCTCATATTTGAAACCCCATAAAAAGGGGCAGCACCAGACAGTACCATTTGCCTATGCAAATGTACAAGTGCAATGAGCCAATGCAGCTAATCAGAGTTCACTCAAAGAGGCAGCTGTACTTCACTAGTGACTTATCCTCTATAAATACCCCAGGTTGCATGTGAACTTAGTCTCACCACAGGCAATCTTTTGCTTGATGACAGCCAAAGTCATTATGCAATCACAGGATCTTAGGATAATTCATGTTGCAAGGGAGCTCAGGAACACTATTTTGTGTAGTCAGTGGTATTTCAAAGCAGCACACAAAGTCATCATCAAACAAAGCAAGACCAGCGTGCTTGAGCTTGGGTGGAGGCAGAGCATAAGCAGATAACTCTATGACATATGAACAGGAAAACTCTGACACCAGGATGACCTAAGGCCTATGAATACCCTTTCCTCCCTGGTAAAACATCCCTGGGTTGACTCTTTCTATATTCCACAATGACTGTTCATTTAGAGCAACATACAGGATATATTCTGTACTTGTGGATATTTTGCTTGAAAATCTGAACTCTGAAGTTTTTTTTTTGATAATGGCTTCATTATGTAGGTTTATTATTAATCAGAGGGGTAGTTAGATGTAAGATCTGTACCACGATTATGGCTTACTCCTCTGTAGGTGGAAAAGCAACAGTCTGATCAAAGTTAGTGCAGATTTATGTGGAAGATTTTGAGTTGAAAGTATTTTCTTTTCCCTTGCAGCTGGAGGGAATGACTAGCACTGGATAACATCAAGTGCCTGTATACATCTCCAGAAGAAAACATACTCTTTGAGTGAAATCTTGGTAGGGGGGAAGGGAAAAGGTTGTGGTCAGCCCTGGGAGAACACAGGAAACACCTCTTGGGCTAGAGGGAGCAGCTTTGGGAGAACAAGAACCAGGCAATACAGATTACCTGTGGAGTCCTGGTGTTCATACCTGCTCAATGGTCAGCTTCAGTCCATTACTATGGAGAACGCTCATGCACCAGGGTGTAGCGCATCTTTGGGCACTCCTCCAGGCTGTGGAATAATCCCCCATTTGAGCAAATAACCTTTGAAACACTACTGTCCCTTCTGCTGTCAGTGCAAGGGGTATTTCTGTGACCAGGCATTCTCAAACAGACAGCAACATGCAACACTGAACAACACACTCCAAAATGATTAATGTTGTGCACCTTTGCTGCTCGAATTGCCTCAGGTGGAGAGGTACTAAGAAATTACACTGATCAGCAAATAGTAAAAATCTATCAAGAACAGGAAGAACTGAAATAGGAATTCTGTTTCTCCATGTTGTTTGGGGTTTTTTTTCTACATAGTAATAGTGCACTCAAAATCAAAATAAATAAAAGGTTCTTTTCCTGTTTTATTTCAAAATTCTGGCATATCTGCTAGGAGATTAATGATGTCCTGAACGGAAGTGAAGTGACAACACAATATTTGTTTCTGTGTTAGCTTTTAAAATTCTATTTGAATAATTAAATTGACAAGCTTGTCTTGCCACATCAAATTCTCACCTGGTTGAAACAGCCATGGAAATTAGATTGTTACAGGCCTTTTCTGTGAACTGTGTCAACGTAATTTTATCACATGTAAAAACTCAGCCACCAACTAACCCCGTTTCAGCAGTGCCCCTCAGGAACTGTGTGCCCTGTAGACCGTATATCCTCTAGGCTATGAAATCACAAAGTGGGGACCTCCGTATGGTAGCAAACTCCCTGAACTTCCCCTGGGAAATACCAGTGACCTACGACTGGGCTTGTGAAACCTGGGCAATGGAGCCAAACCACAGGTATGTTACCTCTCTGTATGGTATCACATTCTCAGTATCTCTGCTAGTTAAGCATTGCCTAAGGAACTAAAAAGAAGGTGTCCAGGGAATTTTCACTTTGGATAATATCTCTTTGTATACATCTGAATTATTTTCAAAGTCACGTCAGACTTCCTGATGCTCCTCTTTTTTTTCCTTTTTTTTTTTTTTTTTTTTTTTAGCTGAATAAATCACAAAGCATTGCTGGTATCTTTTTCTGAACATTAATATATCTTTTGGAAATGGGGATAGTAAATCATGAATTATGACATCCCCACTGTAGTGACAGACTTTGTACTGATTTGTACTCACACTTGTACTAACAAGATACCGTGATGGTGTTGTCCAGTTCTAAGAAATGGATATACTCTAGAGGATGGGTGATCCTTATTCTAAAATTATCTTTTAAAGCAGGAAAAAAAATTACATCTTCAAAATGTCTTTTTTTTCCCCAGATAACTGAAAGTTGTTCACTGAGGAGCTAGCTCATCTGTAGATACCTGCACTGAATGCATACACAGTGAATTCCAGCTTATTGCTTCAAAATTTAAACTATTCAGCTAAAAGCATGATGTCATGGAATCATAGAATGATAGAATATTTTAGGTTGCAAAGTCCTGGGAGTTGCAGTCACCAAAACTGCTTCCTGTTCTCTCACCACAAGTTGCAGAAGGGTAATGTCATTCAGTGCTTAGTCAGGATGAATGAATCACAACTTGTTTTAAGATCACTTATATGGGATTATCTGTCTACTTTTCTTCCCTAATATTTGCATTACTTAAAATGCAAAGGTTTGGAGAGGTCAGAGCATTGCTGTCTTATACCATATTGCAGGCGGTAGGGAGCAGCTACCTCTGGGCTTCATAACACAACATTTGGGAGTCAGAGAAGAGCTATGGGAAGAAAGTAAAAAGTATGATCAGGATAGGGAAAATAGGAGAGGCCAGATAAACAATAGAAAAGGAAAAAAAATAAATTTTGGAAGAACAGAGTAAGAATCTCCTTCCTGTGCAAACCTCAAGGAAAAATATGGACACTGGCCCCAGCAGAAGCTGAAATAAAGGGAGGAAAAGGGATTTTACAAAGTACAAAGCACACCTGCAGAATAAGAGCAAATGAAAGAGGAGCTCCAAAGCAATTCTGAGAAGCACAAGCTTCACAGTAACAGTTACAATAAACAGTAAGAAAAGAATACAGGAACAATAAAACAGTCTCACAAAGCCACAGCTTACCCAGATACAGTGCCATAAAATCATCTAGCTGAAGACATACAGACGTTGACCTGGGAAATGATGTAATTTCCAGATAGTGTTCAGATTCAGCAGGAAAGTATGAGGCGCCCCTTCCTGAAAGAGAATATCGGAGAACTTTACTGCCTGTCTGGAAAGCAGCACTGCACAGCCACTGAGGATTAGGATGTCACGTTGTTTTAAGGAGTAATGTCCACACCACAGATACATTGAGGGAACTTTCCAAAACCTGTAGCTATGAGGACTACATTATTGCAGTTCAAATGCATCCAGGATTGGAGGGAGGGGAACTGGAAAGGCATGTTATGTAATCTCTGATCTTTCTTCTTTTACAGGTACTCCAAGTCTCAGGGTTGGGAACATCCAAATTTGGAGCTATGGCTGTGCTGCCATTCAGTGTAGCAAGGAGCAACAATAAGAAGCTGCAGCCAACCTTTAATGCCTTTAATTACGCTAGCATTCCTATGTCAAACTACACTGCACTAATCTTTAAAAAACCGTTCTACAGATTCTTGAAAAATGCATATTTTCTCATTTATGAAAAAGAAGTGAGAAATGGTGCATCCCAGTGGGTTTACAAAGGATAAACTATTTTCTCAAATAACAGCATAAAGAAGTGCAACAGTTATGATTGAATGTACACTTTCTGCTCACATTTCCCTTAGTGTAGCTGATACTAAAAGACACATGTCTGGGTCAATAGCAGTATCGTGGGGACTGGCCTATAATTTCCTGTGTCTTCCTTGACTATTTTGAAGACTGAAGTGACATTGGCTTTCCTCCAGGTATCAGGCACCTCTCCTGTTCTCCAAGACCTTTCAGAAAAGATGGAAAGTGGATTATCAATAACAGCAGCCAGCTACCTCAGCACTTGTGGGTGCATACCATGGATTTCATGCCAGACTTATACTCAATAGGAAAAAAAAAAGTATTTTCATAAAACTTCTTTATGTGTAATTGCTGGAACACATGGACTACGTGAATGGTGCTGAGTCTTCATTAACTAAAACACATGCAAGTTCAGACAGACATGCAGGTGTGCAGGCAACCTCAGAGATGTTCACATACAGGGTAAACCCCAAATTTGTTTGAGATGCAAAAGTGTTCAGTGAATTCACTCATGAACATGGACAATCCTTTTGAATCTTTTGATGATCATTTGGTGACATTTTGACCAAACCAGAGGTAATGCGTTGATCTGAGCTTGGATGTATTAGAAGAAAGAAAATTTGGCTATTACTCTTATATGTAGTAATTTTTGTTCACTACCACGTTTGCATGAAATTGACAGGTTTATGGTTAGGATTACAAGGCTTTTTTAGGTCAAGTTTGTTGGAATGACTCTAAGACTTAGACATGCTCTTCCATGATGGTAGGAATGTCTTCTTATCATTCTCTGCAAAACCTTGATAAAAAAACCCCAAACAGCTAAAAAGCTAAGAAAAGTCATAGCAAAGCATATAAACCAAAGTGTCTGTAAGTGCTTTATTTTACAGTATTAACACTCTTGCTGCTGTTTTTGTTCATCCTCAGGAAATGGTCACATTTACCGTATCTGTCAGAAGCTGGATGACCAATGTTCCCTTGTCATGTATAAGGCAGATGTAAGGAGATATAGTAGCACCTCCTGTCCCTTCAGTCTGTCATGCTTTATGGATAAGCCATTAGTCAGTAAGTGGTTGCAAAATATGTATAGAGAGGACTGGTGCTTTGTTTTGTTTTGCTTTGTTTTTTTCAGATTTATACCTGTTCCCTGTGGTTACCTTACTTTCAGGGTACTTTTTCTCAAAAGTTGCAACTAGCTTTTTGCATGAATCACGTTCAAGCCAATTAGCTAAGATGAAAAACATGTCATATTCATATCTAATTATTCTCCTGAATTTTTTTCAAGCTGAATTCATGTATTATACCAATGTCCTTTACCTCTTTGCCAGCAGAGTTACTAACAGATTCTAGAGGTAGGCTATTAATTTTTTTGTAGCTACAGATCTCTGTCCCAGTCACTTTTCTGTTGGTGGCTTTTAAAAACTATGAATTATTCTCTTTATGTCTACAGCAGTTTTATAAGAACTAGTGTGTCAAAAGGTGGGATGATATTTTCTAAATTCTTTCTCTCCCAGTATCCATTCATCAGAATAAAAAAATGACCAAGAGGGATTGTACTAAATTTATCTCTGAAAATGACTGGTTTTCACTGCCGATTTGCTTCTTTTAAAGCTCAGATTGTAAAGGATTAGCCTCCCACCTTCCTGTTTCCTGTTTTCTTGACAGGTACATAACCAAACATAAATATAATCCTGAAGACTCTGATGTAATCAGGCCTCCGATATTTTGATTTCTCTTCTCTGTCTTCAGTCACAACAGATAAAAGGTCAGCAATCATGTATAATATGTAAGAAGCAACTAAGGTGTTAAAGTCATGTGAATATAAGCTTTTCCTACCCTTCAAAGTCAGACTTTGATATGTTCATCTGATGGTTCTTCCTTGTCTCAAAAACCAGACCAGTCTTGGTGTTGAACTCTGCTGGTCCCAAGAGGACCAGACTTTATCGTAATGACCATAGAATCCAAGGGCAGCAAAACTCTCCCAGACAAGTAACCTGAGGTGAGCTGTGTGCTCTGCTACCTAGAACAATCAGGTCAAGAATACATCAAATGTGTCTGAATGTAAAGTATTTTAAGAAGCAGTAACAGATTACTGATTAATACTGATGTTACTGAACCCTTCAGTTGTGCGAAGCCTTTTATGTCCTGCATAAGCATGTACTCTACATCCACCCAAATTAGATGTAATAGTCTGAAGTCCATCTCAGTCCAAATATAGCTACTTGTTGAATCTCCATTTTCTGTGACTTGTTCAGAAGCAGTGGAATGAGGCTTGTTGTCACTGAGGTGAGTGAATGTGGGTGTCCCTTCCTCACATGTTTTATGGCACATTGCCCACTGCACTGCAAGGTCATTGAGTTCTGCCAAAAGATTGGAAGCCTAGAGTCAAAAAGGCATTACCAGATTTCAGCAACATATGATTAATTTATCCCCACAGAGCCACTTCATTTCCATTATTTGTTGATGGAACAGTTTTTAGCACTGGGAGAAACACCTGCAGCACATTTAGCATGCTCATAGTCTTTCTCAAATTAGAGTCTGTAGATAAAAGGGGTGAGAAATAAACTGTTACTGAGTGGACTGGTGCCCTGCAGAAAAATGCTGAGGTACATGTATTTACTGCTTAAGATAGCATGCGGATGATATCTGCCCTGGGCTTCTGCATGGTTCCCTGTTCTCTGTATGTTTTAGGTATCTTGGAGACCTCTTCTGTGCAACATCAAGGTATTGTGAGAGGGTAGCAAACACATGAAGAACATTTCCAGAGATCTACATATTACCTCACCCTTACTTTGTGTAATTTAAAAAGGCATAATAGAAAATAATGACAGCCGGAAGAAAGCTTATTCAATCCTTTTATGATGTTTGCAAGGATTAAATGTTTCAGGCTAGAGGGTCTTGTCCAATTGACTATAAACATTAATTTGCATAAAGCTTCATAATAAATTATAAGATACCTACATGTGTATGTTATATATATAAAATTGTGCATATTCTTTTTGTTGAATCTATGTACATCTTTCTCCGAAGTTGACTCTTTGGGGAGGTAAAGAAGAGCAGAAGACTGAATTTTAAAAAGTGCACACTGTCCTTGCATTTTGCTTTCCTCCTCCCTCCATTATTATTTTTTAGCATCTTGCCTTCTTTATCCCTCCACATGCTGTTTTTTGGGCAAGCTACTTCTTTTATGTGACTGTTGTAGTTTAACCTCAGCCAGCAACTAAGCACCACACAGTTGCTTGCTCATTCACTCCTCCCCACCCCGACAAGTAAAACTCATGGGTTT
>WUAM01000095.1:2356086-2366739 GCA_024336885.1 Actenoides hombroni | reverse complement strand
TTCCCAGATGCAAGACTCTACACTTGCCCTTGTTGTATTTCATTTGATTTCTCCCTGCCCAACTCTCCAGCCTCTCTGGGTCATGCTGAATGGCAGCACAGCCTGCTGGTGTGTCAGCCACTCCTCCCGGTTTTATATCGTCAACAAACTTGCCGACAGTGCACTTTGTGCCCTCATCCAGGTCATTGATGAATATATTGAACAGCACTGGCCCTAGTACCGACCCTTGAGGGACTCCACTAGACACAAGCCTCCAACTAGACTCTGTCCCATTGACCACAATAGTCTCTGTTCCTCTTCTTCAAGTGATTGTAATGCTGCTGTAATGGTGAGTATCAAATATATTGGCCTAAAAAATGAGCAATAAGCTATTCCAAAAACTTACAGGGAAATATTATTCTTCTCCAACTAGGATCTATTTTAGTGACAATCGGTGATCTTGCATTGGAGCTCCTAAGTCAGAAAACTATTAGGACATCCATATTGTGAAAATGATGATAGATGTTTCTTTTTCTAGATCAGTATGCAAGGGAGGCACAAGTAACATAATAAAGTGTTACATTGTAGGGGCAGGTTGAGAAGAATAAGTCCAATTATGGTTTAGTGTTTGGTTTCTCTCTTGAAAATGAACTACAAATACTTTAATATATAGATAATAAGCAATGAGAAGAGTTTAGGCAGGGCATGGAACTGAACAGAGCAGCCATCATTAACTGAATTAAGGAAAAATATTTAGGATTAAGACAAGTAAACAGAAATTCTAACAAGAAAATGTAGTAGACAAGCCTCATGAATTGCTAATGGCTCAGCCTAGCAACAAAAGCTTTTTTGAATATTGACAGAATGAATCAGTCATTCTGTAACTCTGTGGGGACTGACAGATTTATTCTCCCTCTAAGAGCCATATATCTGTAGTCAGTATGTGTGGGTTTTTTCATTGGTTTTGGTCTGTGTATCAGACTGCTCAGAATGGGGAACAATGAAAAAAGGTTGGTGGATGAGGGAAAGACTGTGGACGTTGCCTATGTAAACTTCAGTAAAACCTTCAACACTGTTTCCAGCAGTTTTCTGGAGAAACTGGCTGCTCATGGCTTGGATGGGTGTACTCTTCACTGATTTATAAACTGGTCATATGGCCATGACCAGAGAGTTGTGGTGAATGGATTTAGAATTAGTTGGTGGCCGGTTACAAGTGGTGTTCTCCAGGGCTAAGTATTTGGGCTAGTTCTGTTTAATATCTCTATCAATAATATGGATGAGGGGATTGGGGGCACCCTCAGTAATTTTGCAGACACCACCAAGTTAGGCAGGTACATAGATCTGCTTGAGGGTAGAAAGGCTCAACAGAGAGATCTGGAGAGGCTGGATCAATGAACCAAGGCCAATGGTATGAGGGTCAATGAGACTCAGTGCTGGGTTCCTGCACCTGCGGCACAACAACCCCATGCAATGCTACAGGTTTGAGGAATAGTGTCTGGAAAGCTGCCAGGTAGCAAAGGACTGGGGAGTGTTGGTCAACTGCCAGCTGAATATGTCTCTCAGCAGTGTGCCCGTGTGGCCAAGAAGTCCAATGTCATCCTGGCTTGTATCAGAAATAGTGTGGCCAACATGATTAGGGAAGTAATTGCCCCCTTGTACTCAGGATTAGTGAAGCCACACCACAAATACTGGGTTCAGTTTTGGGCCACTCACTACAAGAAGGGGACTGAGGTGCTGGAGTATGTCCAAAGAAGAGTAATAAAGCTGGTGAAGGGTCTAGGGCAGAAGTCTTATCAGGAGTAGTTGAGGGAACTGGGGTTGTTGAGCCTGCAGAGAAGAAGATTGAGGGGAGACTTTATTGCTCTTTACATTTCCCTGAAAGGAGGTTGTAGTGAGGTGAGGGCTGGTCTGTTCTCCCAGGTAACAAGCGATAGGACAAGAGGAAATGGCCTTAAGCTGTGCCAGGGGTGGTTTAGGTTGGATATTAGGAAAAAAATATTTACAGAAAGGGTTATAAAGCACTGGAACAGATTGTCCAGAGAAGTGGTAGAGTCACCATCCCCGGAGGTATTTAAAAGACAGGTAGATGTGATGCTTAGGACATAATTTAGTGGTGACCTGACAGTGCTTGGTTAACTGTTCGATTTGATGATCTGAAAGGTGTCTTCCAACCAAAATGATTCCTGATGAGAAGAGTCTTTCCCACCGGTTGTCCTTATTCACTACAGGACAGTGATGTGATAAGCTCTAAGTTTCCTCCCTCTGACCTTGGTTTCTTTTATCCCTTTGTCACTCAGTCTATAGCTACTGAAAGTCCACCTTCCCAAACCTCACAGTATCCCACAGCTGCAATGTCCATACTATTCCTCCTTTTCTCCTTACAGTCTTGCTCTACCCTGCCACTGTGTTTCAGTACCTTTCCCAATAGCCAATATATTTCCAGCAACACTGAGATGTTTCCTGTATGGCACATTTCTCTTCACCACATCCTCACTGATGGTAAGCGAAGTGTCAACCCAACTACTTCTGTTCAGAGAATGCTTTCCACGGCTCTTCCTATGTTCCTACTTCAGAGATGCCTGCCCTTCTCCAGTTTTTTTTTGCACTCCGCCTTCACTCACATCCTACCACTCCTTTCTTAACCCTCTCACAACAGTAATGTATTATATTTTTGCGTTGTTTAACGGACTACACAAACTGAGGACTAGAGAGAGCTCTGTCTCTACTTAGAATATTTGACTTTTTGCAGGTATGTGGAAAAGAAATTTAGAGAGGTTGACCCAAATTCTCAGTTAGTGCAAAGCAATGTAGTTCCACTGAAATCACCAGTATGCATTCATTTACACTCCTTCAGGAGAGGGTCTTTCTTTGAAAGACCAGTATTCTCTTACCTTACTTCACTTCTCTTTTATACTTAACACTGAGCAACAGAAGTCAGGAAGACATTCTCTTTTCCAAGAACCTAATTTTCCATTTAAATGTGCCCTATTGGTCACTACCACTGTAGTTGTATAAGGGGAAACAAAAAAAAAAAAGCACTTTAAATAAATACTAGAATTCCTTCATGATTCATATGTGAATTTACACTTGTTGTGATTATGGTTGAGGCAACTAGAAAGTCCTGATGTGGGGGCAAAACCAGCATCTGGGCAAACTATAAGCTAGTTTAGGCAGAGAATGGTGCTAAATTAACGTAAACAGGAAAAAACCCAAGTCAAAACAAAACACTGAAAGGTTTTTCTAATCATATCTACAAGTCAATATTAGTGTACACAGGCATGGGAAAGAGTCTCAAAGGAAATAAATAAACTAGCCCTAGAGAATGCTAAATGCTCTCTTCTGTTCACATTCTATTAATGTTAATACTGCGAGCTTTGCTGATAAATCTGTTCTTGGTAACATATAAAATATTCATATACCACCATAAATGCACATGATGCCTTGCAGGCAAGGGTCAAGGTAAGTTCCTCACCTTGGAGACTTCCAAGTGTAAGGAGGCAGTCTCAAACATGACCAAATTAGGACAACAGAGAAGTTGAAATTAAAGGCCTAAGAAAAGAAGAAAGACAGATGAGATGAAATGAGATGAACAATATATATGAGGATTTTTCAGAGTACCTGCATCTTGTTTTGATCCAACCCATTTCCCAGACAACATCTCATTTGTCACCAGACATTCATGTTTTCTATTCAAACCAGAGTGCTACTAATTACAGTCCTATTTATTTCTATAGTACCTAGAATATTATGCAGAGACAAATTTCCTTTTATAACCAACACAAAAATGTGGGACAAGGTGATAAGACAGGTGTTTGCAGGAGCATTACTCACAGGGTGGAACAGGAGCAGTGTTCGATTCCAAATCCATGAAGTAGGCAAGTTGAAGAAATAAAGAAAACTGAGAAAAAACCTTCAGCTCTTTGAGCAAGAGTTTACAACAGCTGTAGTTTAGCAGTGGGCACTGACTGGATTACAGAACTTCCTGAAATCAACATATTATTTTGGCCATCCTTCATATTCTGGGTTGCCATATGTTTTCTTTCCTCAATCTATTGCAAAAGTTATCCATCACTGTGGCACCTTCCTGCTATTGACTGGAGCTTAGACTCAGGTATGTAGTCTCCTCCACAGTGATCAGCAAGTTTTTTGTCTGGATCCTCTGGCAAAAAAACCCCAAAGTTTCATTTGAGTCTGAGTAAAGAAAATAACATTAGAGATATCTCTATAAACTTTTATTGCATTCTCAGCACGAAGAGAGTCCTTCAGTGATATCCAAATATTATGCACAAGAAGAAAATACAGTCTGAGGAAAAAGAGCAATAACCTTTTTTTTTTTTTTTCTGAATTATTTAATGTACATAAGTATTAGAAGACTTGTGAAAAAAATTGTACCCTTGTAAGACCTGGTAGTAGCCATCAAAAAATGCTGGTTGTGGTATGATATAAGATTGTGGCATTTAAAATTTTACTATCATTATATTTTTCCCTAGTTTTTATCTTTTTTGGTTTGGTTTACTTTGGTTTTTTGGTTGTTTTTTTTGTGGTTTGGTTTTTTTTTTTTTCATTCTATTTCCCTTCTGATGATATCTGAAGTGACTAGAATCACCATCCAAATTTTTATGAGACTAAATGCTCAGGTTTGGTTTTAATATTGCCAAAATCTTGATATGGAGGCTTAGGACCCCTGAATTCTACGGGAAATTCTGCCACTGACTGATATAACCTGGCAAGACAAAGCATGAGGGTAGGGGAAAGGCTAGTAAATCACTTTTCTCAAAAGAAAGATGGAGGCAATTAAGGATAGACCAATTTTTTATTACACTAGTAGCTACCAGAATGACTAATTTTGTTGTGATGGTTTTTTGTACTCCCTCCAGACTTTTTTCTTGTCCCGTGCTTAGATTGCAAACTCCTCTGGTCCATCAAGGCAGGACTCATCAGACTACTTCCAAGTGTCTGTACTGCAGACATTCACATGGCATGATTCATCTCATTCTGGTTTGATGTCTAAAATAGGTCACATGAATCATTCCCTGGAAACCCTTTTCCTTTGTCTTGCTGAGATGTGGGTGTCTCTTGCAATCTGACTAGATAATACACAGACACATCTTTGTGTGTGTATGGATTTGTAACATACTCAGCCTTGTATTGTGAACCTTGCTGGTCCAGGGAGATGATTCTTTCCCTCTACTCCACTCTGGTGAGACCCCACCTGGAGTACTGTATTCAGCTCGGGAGTCCTCAAATCAAGAAAGACATGAATCTGTTGGAGCATGTCCAGGGGAGGGCCACAGAAATGATCAGAGGGCTGGAACATCCCTACCATGAGGAAAGGATAACAACTGGTGTTGCTCAGCCTGGAGAAAAGAAGTCCCTGGGGGCACCTCATAACAGTCTTTCAGTACCTAAAGAAGGCCTATAATAAAGATGGGGACAATCCTTTTAGCCTGGCCTGTTGTGACAGGACAAGGGGTAATGCTGTTAAGCTAAAATAAGGTAGTTTTACACTAGCTATAAGGAAGAAATTTTTTATGCCTAGGATGGTAAGACAGTGGAACAGATTGCCCAGAGAAGTTGTGATGCCCCGTCCCTGAAAACATTGAAGATCAGATTGAAAGAGGCTCTGAGCAATGTGATCTAGTGAAAGATGTCCTTGCTCACAGCATGGGGGTTGGACTCGATGACCTTTCAAGGTCGCTTCCAACCCAAACTATTCTATGATTCTAAAATTCTATGAATGTGAACAGTTTTGTCCCCATTGAATGAAAAAACAATTTTCAGGCTGTATGATTTTTTCTGTGGTGATTTTTCTCTCTTTCTCTTTCTTGTCATACCCAGGCAGAAAAAGAGCTAAAATATATCAGTAGATTTCCTCAGAACCAGGCTAACAAAGCTGTCATGATATTCTAATAATATGAGGAAACAACAAGAGTCTTTCAGCAGAAGATGACAGAAGTGCAATTAGGAAGGAAAATGCTTAATCTTCCCATTATATCAAATTTTCATGTTCTGTTTCATCCTTTAATTTAAGAGACTGAATCATGACATCATGACAAAAGTAAAGAATCTTTTAGCAAAGAATCATACTGAATTTTTTATTCCCTGTGTGTCCTGAAGGCAGAAAAAAGAGAGATCATACTTCACATCTACAAAAAACAGGGAAAATTCTCTCAAGCTGTGTGCTGTGATTGCATGGAAACATTATCCAACTGATCACAACTCATGGTAGTGTCCCAAGTTAGGGTTGGGTGATGTGACAGTGCATACTTCCACAAGCCAGGCCAAGGCCTGGAGACTGCAGGTAATTGGAAATGAGAACTGGAATACTGGGTAGCTTGATGGACTATCTGATCCATCCCCAGTACCATCCACTCCCAAGAAAAGTATTCCAGTGACTTCTGTAGGCTACAGATGTTTGTAGATATGTCATCCTATAAAGGATATGAGTATTTTTGAATGCAAGATGACTAATTTAATCATGTTCTTTGGCTACTAACGGTACTGCACTAATAGTACCATGACAGCAGTACTTTCGATGTGTTAATGAATGTTTCCCACAGTGCCGCTGATAAAAGGCAACTATTACTATCTTCATTTATATTTGGGGAAATGCAACACAGAAATTAAGTAGGA
This sequence comes from Actenoides hombroni, assembly GCA_024336885.1. NCBI lineage: Eukaryota > Metazoa > Chordata > Aves > Coraciiformes > Alcedinidae > Actenoides > Actenoides hombroni. The sequence goes on along the minus strand of WUAM01000095.1, from coordinate 2,360,127 downwards.
TGCAGCTCCAGAGGCAGAGATCTAAATGTAGATATCTAGAGATAAGCTGAGAGTCTGAGCTCCCACAGCAATCAAAAAAGCTCAGAGATCAGTGCAGCTCATCCTACAGCAGGTATCACTAAATTGCTCTGTAGCCTACAATCACTGCACTGTTCATTCGTTTCTTAAAAAATATTATTATTAATGAATAAAATTAATTAATCAATTAATGAATGATTAATTAATGAAATTATTATTTCATTCATTGGTTATAATGGCAACATAGAGACTTAAAATTGTTCAGCTATTTCAACACAGGTGCCTAGGGCCATCTGAGATCACCTTTGACCTCCAGCTGCTTTGCCAGAAGTACATGGGTCTTATGTGCCAATTCTGTGCAAATGTGTCAGGTCACCCAGGAGATCTCAGCTGGACAAGACTCCTACCCTTGGAGCAGAAGGATGAGGCCTAACAGAAGGAGACAGGGCATGTCATTTGGGGTTTGGTTTCTGTTTCCATCTGCCTGAAAATAAATCACTGTAAACGGATATATTTATTTATAGAAGGAGGCTCCACTTACTGTTAGGAATCAGTTTAGCTCCCTAAACACCAACAACTATTAGCATTTGAGATGCTGTAAAGTCATAGAATCACCGAATTACAGGATATTAGAGGTTGGAAGGGACCTCCGAAGACCATTCAGTCCAACCCTCCTGCTGCTTACAGGCCTTTTCCAGGTCCTATGCCAGCATTAGGTGGCTGCACCAGGCACCCTGTCACATCTTAAATGTCTCTATGTGGGCAATTGAATTAAGACTTTCTTGTGCACTTAGACATCACTTATGTCCAGATCCCTGAGGTTCTGCTGTATTCTGCATGCTCATTAAATATGGTTTTATTTTTCTACTCTATTAAATAATAATACATTTGAATTGGTAATAATTTTAAGCAGAGACATTTCAATCAGAAGCAGAAGCCCTACACATTTTTTTATTTTCTCTGCCTGATGCATTTATGCATAACAGCTGTCTGAGCAGAACAAAAGTAACTTCCTCCTGTTTGTGAAATGTCAGTGTGGCATCCTGGGCATGGGGTATCGGAGTCTCAGGAGAAGCTAAGTGCAGTGAGTAACTTTATTTTGTCCACAAGTGGAGATGCAGCCATTGGCTAGATGTGTATGACGCACTCTCCACATGCCTTATGTGCGTGCTTTCGTTGGTGATGGGGCAAAAATGACTCACTACCGTGTGGGTTGGCTATCAGCTCAGCTGAGCCTTCTAACTTGAACGCAGCTTCTTAATTGACTCTGACAAGTCCATATCTATCTTTTATATAATATTTATAATAATACCCTAAGGTCAAAATAAAGTTCTCCTCTTGCTTAACTTTCTTTTACAGAACATTAAAAAAATGGACTAAATCATACAGAATAAAGTATTATTTAAGTGAATGTACTGTAAAGTAACATTTTGTTTCTTTGCTAACAAACAAACTCTAAATATCAGAGAACTTGCATTGTTTCTTAGGGAATGTAAAGCTGGTCAAATGTTATTCCCTGAGTGAATATCAGGTGCTTTTATTATTGGCTAGAGAAGTCACTATGCATATGCATGTGAAACAAGCAAAGCTGATGGTCCCTCATCTGTAGTGCTGAGTTGCCCTTACGGTATGGGGTTCTGTAGCTATAAAGAATGTTAACGCTTAAAGTTAGGGATAGTAGATAATGATTTAAAATAAAATCTTCTTTATTAATATGACACTGTTCAGGAGTTCGGCAAACTAAATCACTAAAAGCGTTGTTTACCAGGAGCTCCTCTAATTTGTATTACTCTGTTCCTCAACCAGCAGGAGAAAAATGATTATCAGAGAGTTTGCATGAGTATTCTGTCTTTATTCTGAATTAGGGGAAACACTAAATTTTTCAGATGTAACGTTATGAAAATAATAACCAGTGACTGATAAAGATGTCAGATACCCAGGCTCTGGAGTGTCTTATTCAGATTAGTCTAGTCATCTGTTATCCATGGGGAAAGAGAGTGATCCATGTGGTACCTCACTGTTCATTCAAGTCTCCTTAGATATCTCTTTTAGGATAGAATAAACTGTCCTGTGGATATGCTAGTCTCTCTCTTGTTAGCTTAGTCTGATGACTAGCTTTTAGACAACTAAAGTTAGAGAAGATGAATGCCATCCTTGGTTTTTATTTTGAGGAGGAAGGTACTAATGTTTTTTCCTATGTTTCTGCAGAGACTGGCTGCCAGTTTTGACTAGCAGGCTATGGTTTATGGTGGAAACTTGGAAGTGCTATTGCAACACCCCATTTTTTATTTTTTTTTAAAATCTTACTAATTGCACTGGGTATTATTATTGCTCAGTTCTTTGGGCTGATGTTAAGTACTGTCCAGCCCCAAATGAGGATGTAGATAGATAATCAGAAAGATAGAAGATCCGGAATGTTTTTAACAACTGAAATAAGAAGACACATCTATGTTATTTGATGCAACATAGATAGATAGATAGATAGATAGATAGATAGATAGATAGATAGATAGATAGATAGATAGATAAGTAGATAAATAATGGAGAACAGAAGAGGCAACTTTTGTGTTATCTGTGCATATTTACCATATACTTCAGTTGCTGCAGCACAAAAATGAAACCACTTATTTTAAAAGTAGTGTGATAATATCAGAAAATTGCATCTGAAGGAAATGAAGCCCAAATTAAATTCAGTGAGACCACAGTGACTTGTAAGTTTGAATGAGGAAAAAGAAAGAGATCTGCTTTCTAGGAGTCCCTTAGTGGCTTAGTTGAAGGCTAATATGATGCCATGCAGGCACCAAAATCATAAAGCAAAGGTTGACTGTGCAGATGAAGTAATAGCAAGCTTAAGACTGTGACTGATAAATAGCTAGAGAATGACAGAGTTGCCTGCAGCCCAGTAGAGAACCAGGAAAGACTGACGCAAGGTTTCTGCAACCTGACGTATATGAGGTGGTGATGACTGGGAGATATCCATATCAGGCTTTAACAGATAACTAGTAAAAATGGAACACATGGATCTTGTATGCATATGTAGCCTGAGGCTAAAGATACTCACCGATTAAAAATTGTGTGATGAAAGATGGCAAGAGAAGACAGAAAATGCATGAGCTAAGTACAGGGAGTAATTTAAGTGGTTGGGAATGTGCCAAAGATCATGCAAAAATATTTCTCTGCCATTAGTGGGAAGTGAGAAGAGGGCCACAAGACCCAGAATAAAAGCCACAGACTAGTTAGAAAGGGCAAACATTGGGAGAGGGTGGGAAAGAGGCATTATGGATTTTAGTTAAGCTGTGGGGAATTGTACTGCAAAAAAAAGTGAACAGCCGTGAGCGCTGGAAGTTTATCAGTCTTGGGGCATGATGTACATCCCATCTGTACCTCACCATCTATGCAGATTAGGTGGCCTAATTCTGCTAAGAGCCAACGTGACCAAACAGTATGAGAAGGAGCTTGGAAAGGGACATGGGAGGGTTGGCAATACTAGTGAGTCAGCAGGAGATATGCCTGCAGCTGGTGGTACATCTCTTTGTGGTTCTGGCTTCTGGTTCCCATGAGGATATTATGGGTTTCAGCTACAGGATAAAAAGGAGATGGGGTACAGTTCTGATAGAAAACTTTGGTAAGAGCTGAGGAGGAAGAATGAAGTAGCGCAGCCTACAGGCTCAATTATGATAGGACACATGGTGGGGATCATGAAGAAGCTAATGATATGAATGCAAGCTGCTTGTCCTCTTTGGTCCCCTTGTTGCCTATTATCGAAACACACACCTCCAACCACTGCTTCCCACCTATTTCTTGACCTATTTGCTTTGTCTGAACATACTGATGTTTTTTATTCCTAACCGTATGGGAAGACAGTTCTAACCATATGTAGTGGGTCTGGCTGGGCTGTTTTTCCCCATCCAGCCCTCATGCTGCAGTACTGGGAGCTGGAGGGTGCTGATAACACACCCATGTTATGACTGCCAGTGCTCACACGGCACCAGAGGCTGGGGGGGCAAGATGGGGGAGGGGATA
>WUAM01000095.1:2339722-2353931 GCA_024336885.1 Actenoides hombroni | reverse complement strand
ATGGACCCTGCTCTGTTCCAGCTTGCACCCGTTGTCCCTTGTCCTATCACTGGATGTCCCTGAGCAGAGCCTGGCTCCATCCTCCTGACACTCACCCTTTACATCTTCATAAACATTCACGAGGTCACCCCTCAGTCTCCTCTTCTCCAAACTGACCTCTTACCTGAAACCTCAAATCTTTTTTACTCTTGTCCTACTACTCTCATCTCCTACAGGTGAAAAAAAAGGAAGCGTGTGAAGGTGATCCTTTTAATGCCCCCACCGTCTTAGATGGTGATGTTCAGGTAGGCTTAAGACACATTCCCACCTGGGCAGAACTGATGCCCAACCTCAAACCATGATGCAGTCAGTGGAACAAACGTTGCTCCAGTCCACTCAGCATCTCTGGAGCCTCTGCTGGACACTGAGCTACTGGTCTCCAACAAGACTGCACCACTTAGATCTCAAGGAAACTTTTTTTTTTCCAGGTGCTGAAGTAGATCACATAACATCTGCAAGAGCTCAGAGCCTGCTGGAGCCATGACAGCTGGAGTCCTGTGCTCAACGCAGGAGACACTCATCTCTTGGCTAAGAATCATCAGTGTGTCTCTGAGCACAACTGACGTTCTCTTCTCTCCTCAGTGAGCAGAGAATGCTGTATGAGCAAGAGCTCTCTGCCCACTCTTCCCCGGAACTGGAGTTCCAGGGTCCCAGGTGGTCATTCATTGGCTTTGCATCTTGAGGGATCTGGGGGTAATTCTGAGTTCTCTTGTCCCTTCTCCATTTGTGTCCAGACAAAACCATGGAAGTTTTCCTGAACACTACTTCTTTGTAATACTAAAATAACAGAGATTCCAGCTCTTTGCAACCTAGAAAAACAGGGCTGAAAATAATTTGAAGCAGCTTTCAAGTCAACCCCCTGTACCACTGTACTTCCCAAGAGCTTATCTCCTACACTAAAGATGCCCAATCAGAAAAATTCCATAGTCATCCCAGGCAAGGTGGGAAAGTGCTGCTCTGCCCCTGGGGAAGTTTCCTTATGTCTACTGGGAGTTTTTGTCCCCACAAAAATACTCACTCAACCCCTGCCAAGCACACTGCATCGACACTGTTGCACTTCTCCTCATCCTCCTCTTTTCTACAGTAAACACAGATTTATTCAGGCTTCTCTTGCACGTGTTACTTTCCCCTTGAACCTGCATTTACTCTTGCAGCTCAGCTTTCTCTTCCTCAGGGTAGCTCTTGAAATATATTGCTTCAATAATTCAGGGTTCTCCCACTCAAGAAGGGAAGTCTGGACAGAGACTGAGTATCAACTGCAGCCTTTGGATGCTGTTAGAACATTAATTTTGTTGTGCTGCCCTCCTGCTCTTTTCTGGCCTGGGAAAAAGAAGAATAGTTTACTATGGGCTCAGTATTAATTAGCAGAATTAAATGACTGTGTGTGTGTGTGTGTGTGTAACTGAGCCCTCTCCAGAGGAAAGTTTCAGACGCAAACTGTAAAACAAGTGGGCTCTGATGTCCATCTCCTTTATTGGCTCTGCGTTATAATGATTACAGGTCGACTTTCATGAACTGTACAAGCAGTAAAAGGTGGCCAGCTATGCTTTACATCATTTGTTTCACACAAAGCAAATACAGAAATATTCAACTGCCTAGTTGTCTATTTAAAAAAAGGTCTAGAGGCACAAAGCAGAAGAATGTTGGAAAAGAGTCAAGGGAAGAGGTAACGCATAAATAAAGAAGTACTTCTTACATCAAAAATGTCCCAAGAATCACAAAGTCTGCAGAAGCTTGGTTAATCAAATACTGCAGTACTGATCTCATCAGTATAAAAGTGAAAGAGCTTTAGTTCTGTAATAAAAATTCAATTTATTTTATTTTATTTTGGAGAGAGGGAGGGGGGGGAAAAAAAGGGTGGAAGGGAGGTGTAAGAGGAGGAAGGGCAAACTTTAAAACAGCAGCCAGTATCAGGAAGGGCAGTAGGAGAGGTGAACAGGCACATTGGAACCATGGGAACATGTAAATTGACCACTGTCAAACCAGTGTAAATTTCTTGGTTTCTCATGGAAAACATTTTATCCACATATTTTCCTCCCAATCATATATCCAACACTGTCTTCAATAGATGACTTTGTTGGTAGCTTTTAGAACAGGAATAGCGCGTTTATTCCCGCCTCCCCATTGCTGTTCAAGGGTTATCTAGATGATTTCAAACACTTTCTTCAGCTCCACTATAAGCTGCCAGTCAGACTTCTGCATCTCATCCCTGAACCAGTCCTTCAGAGCGTCGATGGACTGACGACTGATCTGGAATGGACAAGACAAACCCATCAGGAACACACGCACGTATTAACAAAGGCGGCTTTCAGTGAGGCGGAAGAAACTCATCTGAGAAAGGGCACCAGTTTGCTCAGCAGGAAAGTTCTTTCTAATCCCAGTTCTGCTGGATGACCCAGCCCCTGTGTTTCTCCTCTTTTCTCCTCATCCCCCTTACCTGGGCTTCAGAGCCTGCAGAAGCACAGACCACCTGTGGCCCAAGAGGACCTCCCCCCACTTCCCCCGGGGCCCACAGAACCAGCACCACCTCCCAGTCCCCATCACAGGCCCTGCATCTCTGCCCCATGGGGAGCTGCTCACCCCCCGTTTGTGGGTATATGCCCCAGCACGTGTGTGGCAGGGGGGTGTCTTAAACTTAAACGTGGTAACTTGGTTTCTTAAACTTAAACATGGTAACTAGAGCAGCTGGGGCTGTGGAGAGCTGCGGCTTTGCTTCTGACAGCAGAAAACAGAGCAAGGGATCAACTCCTCACCTAAGCCCAGTGTTCCAGAACAAGAGCAACTGCAGCACTGCTGTTTATTGCACCATTTCAGAACCAGGCAAACCCCCCCTGCTCCGAGCACCAGCCACATGCAGCATGATGCCAACAGCTCAGTCCCTGGCTCGCCCTCGCGGGTGGAGCGAGCTGCAGGGGAGTTTTAGTTCCCTTGATCCTCTATGAGCACCTCTACAAACCCCAAAGCAAGGCTACAGAGAAACACAACTCGACCCCACTCGGGAACCTCCTCGAGTGTCTGTTGGTCTCTGGTGGAAGGTTCCTAGTGTATGTTCTGTGCCACATTTCCACTTCAGGCAAGCTGCCACCAGGTCACAAACCCTCTCCAAGGACGCCGGCGGCTTTTACCTTGCTGACGAGGATATCCGTCGCTTCAAAATGGCGCCCGTACATCTTAGGTGATTCACCAGGAATAGGTTCTATTTTAACACACACTTCTTGGCCTTTTTTTGCCACCTCCACCGGTTTATGGTTTATTTCAATACTGGTAACTATTCCAATGTCGACAAACTGCAATGCAAGGAAGAAGCTGTGATACAGGGCCCCAGAAGCTCTGTGCACATACCCTTCTCTGAATTCCTAGTGATTTACGTACAGAGTTGCTCCTGCACTACCACAACTGGCAAAGCAAATGGACTGCACCATAAGGACGTCGTTCTGAAAGGGCAGAGACACCAAACCGTCCATAATTCATCCAGGATATCCATTTGCTATCCCTTCAAGTGTCAGGAGTTGGCTTCCCCCCCCGCCTTGTTAACACCAAGGATGATCATTTTGCAAGTTACTTTCTCTCACGATATAGAAACTGCAGCGGGGGAAGGAGGGAGGTTGCCTGGCTGACACTTTCTAGCCACACTTCCCAGCCACACTTTCCAGCAGGGCCCCGGGGCTGTCGGGAGGCTGTGCCCCACTGCAGGACTCAGCTCTTGTCCAGCAAAGAGCAGTAAGATGGCTGATCACCAAGAGAGAGCCTTGATCTGAAAGTCTCAACCTCCTCTCCCACCAAAACTCTGCACCCTGGGGAAAGGCCTGCACGTGTCGCCTGGGGCACGGTCCCAGGAACTACCAGGTAGAGCAAACATCTGCTGGGAAGAGGCTCTTACTTACATTTTTGCTAGGTACACACATGGGAGTGCCCTGCTTCACCTGGCCGGCCTCCACCACAACACCCATCACTATTGGGTCACGAGAGTTGAAAATGAACTGAGGGAGTATTTTCATCTTGCAAGGAAACACTGCTATGTGCCTGGGAGGGGAGAAAGAAAAGGCAGTTTGAAATAGGTACTGGAACAGCACACACAGCATTAAAGGTTCTGTCTTCTCCCATGCTTTTCGGGCATCTAGGCTGGAGTGGCACTTGGGGAGAAGTCAAGCAGAAAAAAACCACCCCAACTTTTCCAATCTTGCTAATTTTAGTCAATCCTTGACTTCCAAGAACTATAGGGAACAACCACCAAACATGGCTGGCATGGATTTTATTTTGACTGGCTTGGGCAGTCAACTGAGAGCAAGACCAAAGGAAAAGTAATTTTACAGTATAATTACAGCCTCAAAAAAGCAGAGGCATAGAAATATTAGTGCCTCGACCCATCACAGGGACTCCAAAAAGGGAAGACAGTTGATTGCTTTGCGAACAGAAATGTTTAAACGCTGAAGTTAACTCAGATTGGGATCAATATGAACTGAAGAGAGACTTCCATTGACTTTGTTTGCCCTTTACTGAGGATCAGCCAATGACACCGAGTCCAAAAATTAAATTTGGGTCCCTGTAAATTCTGAAATGACTGCATATTCATGTCAGAATTAAGCCCTGTATGCTGGAATTGCACGAACAGGAAACAACAGAATCCAAATCTCTTTGGTTTTGTTTTAACTCTGCAAGACTAACCCCTCTGTCACAAACTGGGGACAGAAGCCCAGCAGACAGAGCAAGCGTTAAGAAGAACGCTCCACGTTAACTGCGTGATAGTTTGGGCTAAACCTACTGACTGCTTCACAACTCTCACCCTATTAAGCCTAATCCTAGGTGTAAACAATTAGACTGGAGTTACTGCCCTATCCCCTTCCTCCTTTCCTTCCCTCCCATCAGAACCACACGCTAAATAGTATGGAAATGTGAAGTTTCGTGCAATTTCACTTAAAACAAAACAAGAGAGACTTATTTGGGAAGCATCCAGAAACAGGACTGCTCTTACTTACTTGAATTCCTCTTGTTTCTGTTTTTTGTAGTCTTGTCTGTATTTTGTGAAGGCATCAAATAAGTGATAAATTATTTCAGCGCTAAAAATTCGAACTCCTAAACTATCAGCCATTTCCTGCGCATCACGTTCAATCCTCACATCAAATGCCAGGATGACTGCGTATCTGGAAGGGAAAATAAACCCATTTACTAGAAGCAGAGCTGAGGTGGGGCCTGCCTGAAACACCACCACACGTTTATCAACACAGGAAAGCAAAGAAGTTCACTTACTGTGGGTCGTGCTCCAACATAACCGATGCCTTCATGACGTCCTTTTTATGGACGGGACCTATATTAATTCCTGAATACTGTTGGAAGGGAAAAGCCACAGAAACCAGTCACTGATCTTTCCCAGGCAAAGGGAAAACAGTTACCAAGTGAAATGCAGGAGTGACAACATCGGGTCCAGCACAAAAGTACTTACTGGCACTTCTGATGTTTTAAGAAATTCAAGTAACGCTTCTAAAGAGCCTAAAGTAGACGCCTGGACATAAACACCTTTCTCTTCTAATTTGATTGCATTCAGTGTTTGCTTCAGCTCATGGATTAGTTCATCCTTTAGGAAAAAAAAAAAAAAGAAATAAAAAGCAAGTTTTTAGTTCCATTGCTAGGTACAAAGCCTTCCTGTCTGTGAGCTGCTGAGAGCACGTGACAGCCATAGCGAGCGGCTCCAGCTTGCAGCGCCGGGCGTACGCAGCCCCGGGGCGCAGCGCTGCCTGCTGCTGCCATCAGAAGAGTCTGAACCGAACCAGACTGGAGGCAAAAGCAAGAACGTGATCACGTAGTGCAAAGCAGATGCTCATCTTGGGAGCCAGCAGCATTTCTCTGCAGGCTACACGGTGCTCTCCCCAGCACTAAGTTTCCACTGGTGACGCTGAGGGAACGCGTGCCCCGCAGCGCGTGGCAACGGCTTCGGTCGCCTGAGGATCAAGAATAAAAGCAGATACTCCTAAAACCACGAGCTGGGAAGGATTCTGAATGTTCTTTAGGCTTAAGGACAGAACAGAAGATGCAGGAGCAGCAAGGATGTCAGAGAGGTTAAAAAAAACCCCACTTGAACACTTTAAGAGTCCATCCCTTTTAAACCCAAACACTGGGTCCTCTCCCCTGACAGATGAATGGGTGTTGCTGTTTGCTTTAAATCCTCACATATCTACTGCTGGTACACTTGACATATGTACTCAAGTACCCAGCAACAAGGTTTGTCTTTGGAGGACCTGAAAGATTAACCTTCCTTTAGAGGCAAAGATAGGTAGACAGTAGGCTAAAGTAAAACTAAGGTTAAAATTAAGCAATCAACATGAACTTGTTTTAACCCAACTTCCTGACTTTGGAGAACAGGAGCATCTCATCTGAGTTTTGGTTCTAAGATAGCTAGGTTCTTTCCTCTGCCATTTCTTAAGTGTAAGTCACAAAAGAAATTTCCTACAGAAATCTTACATAAGCTTTGCAATGGCAACAGTTTGAAAATATATTGACAAATATATTGACAAAATATATTGACGAGTATAATTTGACATGTATGTATAACTTACTACAAATACCAAAACAATAATTAACATATAGTCAAATTGTGCTACAATGCTTGCTTTCAAACTTTATTCTACCAGCAGAGACCCTCCAGTAAAATAACAGGGAAAAGCAAAGTTTCAAGATCCTCAAAGACCATAACACAGCAACGCTTCACGTGCCTGTTATTGGAATGGGTTTTAAATTCAACAACAGAAAAAACCAAACAACAAAGTTCCTGGCACACTGAGCTCTCAACATCTGCAAAAACTTCATTGCCAGAGATCTCAGTTACCTTCAGTTTAAGTGTCTTAGTTCAGCATCAGCCACCTCACCTTGAGGACTGGGACTTCATCCTCTTTATAAGCTACAAGCAGCGGCAAACCGGCCAAGGTTTTTTCCAAATCCTTCCCAAGAATCTTCACCCCTTGAGCAGCAACGACCTCTTTGTGCTTTTCATACTGGTTCTGAAAAGGAGAATAAACACTAGCAACGAGCTCACATAGATGCTACACGACGACGCAAAGCAGGGCTGAGCAGCTGAAGAACTTGCCACCAGCCAGCGCAGCAGAGAGCGTGACAGCAAAGTCCAGCAGGTCCCATCTGTCATCAGTGACCTTCTCTACCTGGATTTGCATGTTCCAGCCTGCACGCTCCTCTCCCTTCAGATACCACCCCCCCCCCACCCCTGCCAAGAGGGACAGGGCAGGGGGAGTGGTCTGAAAACAGAGAAGGAGGCCAAAAGGGAATATACACTAGAAAAGAACAAGCAGTGATAGGCAGCTGCTTACTAAATTAAAAAACCACATAAAAAAACCCACCCAAATCACAAATTCTGAGAAGTAAGAGGAAGATGCCAACAGTTCAACTAAAGCTGAGCTGACCCAGCCCGAGGCTCTGTGCAGGAAGAGCCCTCTCACTCTCCCATGGGAGATTCCCCCCCCCCAGCCCTCTCATGTACGTTGTTCCACGCTGCATTTCCCCTCCAGAGCCAGCAGAGCCTCAAAGATCTCTCCCCACCCCGGGCATGGCTCTAGGGCATCAGAGAAGCAGGGACTTCTGGAAACCTTTAAATCAATATTGGAGAGATTTTTCTGGTTTGTTTCTTGGTTTCTTTTGTTTAGGAGATGTCTCATCCTTTTCTTGAAACAGCAAGGCAAAAAATCTTCCCTCTGTTCCAGCAAACCTCTCCTCTTTAGCCCTCCACCCCAAAATGTGGGTATCATTTCAAGGATGACAATCCCCCGTGGACAGGCTGAACAGAAATGTATCCTCATTCACAAAAAAAAAACCCCAAACGACTCCCCTAGACTGACTTTCCAGCTAAATGTTCCCAAACCCAGTGTTCTTCATCGTGGTGCTGGTACCCTGTACTCCTACACTCCATCTCCCACTCAAGTGCAGAAACTCATCTGAAGATCTTGATGAGAACCTGTGATGTCACCTTGCGATTCAGTCCCCCAAAGCACTTCAGTCTCACCACAGTTTCACACACCAGTTCTGTTTTTCCCAAGAAAGGTGAGACCAGATGATCCTTGAGGTCCCTTCCAAGCTGGTATTTTATGATTCTGTGAGTTATTAGCACTACTTATCAAGAGTATCTAAGTTTGCAGGAAGGAACTTGATCAAACACTAAGGGCTAGAGTGGCCTGCAGGGACACAGTTCAGCTAAACCAAGCACACCACAGTTGTCACAGCCTTTGATTAGGAGCCCAGTAGTAGTTTTCTGCCTCTAAACCAAACCCTTAAGGTCTGTCCTACTCCATTCACCTAGGTTATCTGGATGGTTTTCTCTACCTTGAGTAAAATCTGTGCAGATACTTATTGCTTCCCTTCTAAACAGGAAAAAAATAAACTCAGAGCAGCTCTTTTCATCATCTTTTAATTGTATGCATTAATTAATGTGTGCATTAACGTATTTATTGCCTTTTGTTTCCATGTCTCCTCCTCCTTTCATGGAAAGCACCACAGGCAGATCTCAGATTCAGGGTCTCCCCTCAAGTTTATTAAGACCAGGGCAGCAAAACCTCCAACTCTTGAAAATGACAACAGGCTGCAGAGGTCCTGGTCATCACCACTCAGCAGCTACTAGATTCTCCCTGTCCTCTTTAATAAAAGTCACTTAGATTTGAGAAAAAGAAAACCCAACCCACTTCTCCTAGTAATATATACTTGAACTCAGAAGTTGCTGTACTACTAACACTCCAGTTTCCATTTCAGATGAGTAACTCACTCTCACACTGAGCCACACGCTCAAATCAATCTCTTCTTTGAGCATACAAATCTCAATCCTCACTGGAAGGCAACTCCTTCATCCTCCTCCTCCCAGTGTTACAACAGACACCCCAGTAGGTACAGACATGTACACTCACTAGATAAGCACTACCTTCCCCTTTAAGTCACCCTTAGACACTGCTGATAACTGCACTCTACTACAGTCCCATTTTTTTTTACAAAACACAAGATTTAGAAGCAGGTGGGGGGTGGAAATTATGTAGACAGTTGGACTTCAGGTTGGAAAAGACCTCCAAGATCAGTACTGATTCTTTGATTCTCTAAATGTCCACCCACTAACTGGTTTCCATACCTTAACTCGTAGCTCCTTCATAGGAGGAGGCAGCAGAAGACCTCTAATCTGAGTTACTATAGGACCTTCTACCCCAGGAACAATAATGGTGTCTCCTTCTTTCAGGCGTCCGTTAATCAGAATAACATCTATGGTAGTGCCCATGCCTGGCAGTGCTTTAACCTGAATGAAAGGGAGTGAGGGGAAAAGAAAAATAAAATAAAAGGGTTACTGATAGTTTAAGCACTTCAAACACGCTTGGTTTGGTTTGTTTTTTTACCAGGAAGAAAGGGGAAGGGAGAAATTTCTGCAAGAACAGCTGCCAAATTACCTCCATGACTTGAGCTCTCAGCTCCTGACACTCAGCCAGTCTCTTGGTCAGCATAGTTTGGGTCAGCTCAACGAGAAGAGCTATCAGGCTTCCCATGCCATCCCCTGTGTGAGCAGAGGTAGGTACAAGAGAAACAAAAGTGCGGGGATCCTTATTCTCGTAGAACAAGGCAGCGTTCAAGCCCTGGAATCAGGATTAATAGTTATACAGGGAAAAAATGTACAAAACATACACACACAAAAAGCCTTTACTGACAGCAGGCTACAGAACATTTCGACCCAGACTTGGATCCTCTCAGGCAGTTCCCAAAGAGGAAAAGAAGGGGGATAGACAACTTCATCTGCTCTTCGTGACTCCACTGACCATGCACAGCAATTAGCTGCTATTTTTCTCCAAACTAGAGCAGTCAAAAGAGATTAACTGAACAACAACGTTTGGTTTCTGGGAAGCAAACACCAAAGTGTCAGAAGAGACACAACAGTTTTCTTGATATTCCAAGTTCTTTTGTGGAAAGAAATAGAAAACCCAAACAAACCAAACCAACCCACAACAAACCCACAAACCCACATCACCCACTCACCCCCTTCATGTTAATCCAAGAAGCTGGACTACCTCAGCCTACCTGTTTTGCAAATTCCACTATGATAGCTTTTGCACGTTCTTCAAACTCATCTTTTGTATTCTTTTTCTGCTTCTTTAAGGTGATAGCTACGTCGGTATCCGGACTCTTTTTCCAGTCATATAACCTATCAATCTTGAAAATACAGCAATACGTCATCTCAGGCAGCTTACTAAAGGACATCTTTATGCTTATGTCACATCATCTGTGAGAAATACTTTACCAGCCAACATAGCTAGACAGCTACTAGCTCTAGTAAGCAAACTAAATGCCATTAGTTGCTTTAGTTGCTGCTGTTATCTCTGGTTTTGTATTTACCCACTATCAGACACTGTTTCATGATAGCAGTGCTACTTCAGGTCTTAAAAATTCAAATTATAATAATCTAGGTCCAGATGGGAAAAATGTGTATACGTTAATCACACCAAGTTTAAACACTGGACAAAAGAGACCCCACCAAAAACCCCAAACCCTGAACATGAAAGTGTGTTTTATTTTTCCTGAAGAGAGACTGTACTGGCTCTACCAACCTTCAAAAACTTACTGGTGAATTTGTACCCTTTCCCATGTTGCTACAGAGAAGGGATCACAGGGAGGTTGTTCAAAAGACAACTGCCTACTCCAGAAATACTTCCCAAAATAAGTTTTCAAAGCAAGACAGACGTAGTCGGAGAAATTATTTATGACGTTTGCTGTACAAATCAAAACTACATCTTTAGAAACTGGCTTATCATCTGGTTAAATGCCTGAAATGTAAGAATTTGGGGTTATTTAATCTCAGGCTCACCGTTGGCATTAGCACCTCTCCATCCCATAGTTCTTATGAAAAGGAACTGGTTTCAGCAACGAGTTAATGGCCTCCTCAGTTCCACCGACCTTCAATCCTAACGTTCATTTTGGTTTCTTAAATGCAATTTTCACACTGCACATGAGCACCCTTCTGTAAATTCTCTGTCAGCATCCAAAATCATTGGACATCAGTAATTTCCTTATTGTAATTCATCTGAGGCACCACAGAGAGCCAGCAGAATTTCTCATGCACGGGATTTCTAAAAACAAGGCTGAAAATAACTGGCTTTACTATCTAATACAGCAGAGCTTGAAATGCTTCCCCCACCAGTGATCAACATTACTTCTCCATGAGCTTAAAAAAGCCAGCTTGTCTTCAAGTATCAAATAGACACAAATCCATATAAATGGGTGCAAGAAAAAAACAACAAATGAACAAACAAAAAAAAAAAACCCAAACCCCCAAGAAACAAACACGCAAGTGAAGTGCAACTTCAAGAAGTGTGAACCATACACCCAAGTTACACAAGGTAAAGACACTTCTCAGGAAGAACTCTGAGAAGAACTATTAAGATTGCTCTGCAAAGCTCCTGTAAAGCCACCAGGGCTATCAAGGGCATGAAAAATACAACGGAGAGGATCTAAGAACCACTGCTTCAGACATAACACCAACAAACTTCAGTTCATGGAAGAAAACAAAGTTGTCAGGTGCCAAATGCACAATTTAAGAGTAGAAAAAGCTTCTTGTTTGAGTAAAAAGCTACCTTACCTTGTTGAGAGCTACTATGAAGGGGCACTTCTTTGATTTCAACAGATTTATTGATTCAATTGTCTGTGGCTCCAAACCATGCATGATGTCAACTACAAGTATAGCAATATCACAAAGTGAGCTTCCTCTATTTCTTAGATTGCTGTGGCATTACAAGAGGAGAACAAAAAAATGCAAAAAAAAAAAAAGATAAAAAAATATTAGTCAGGTAGAAACAGAACAGAACACACCACCAAACTTCACTGACTAATAAAAAGCTCGAGTCGATCAAGTATTTTTCCTCTCAAAAAATGTAAATTATATCCAAAGAAATAGTCAAATCCCTGTGTAAATTCCATTTAACAGGATATATTAGAGCATGTGTAGGCAGCAATAAGAAACTATTATTCTCCAAAGAGTTTTCCTAGTATTCTATATTTTTACAAGTTCAGATATATTCTGCTTTTTTTTCTGAGTAAGATCTGAGACAGCTGCAGTGAAACACCCGAGTGCAAACTCTGAACAAGGCAGTTTATGATGCAACACTCTACAAACACTGAGATTATCAGACATCTGGCCTAACTTTGTTTGGCACCAAAGAAGAGGAAGCACTGGAAGTGGTCTGATGGCAAGGAACTGATCAGAACACTACCAAGTGCCCCAAGACCTCTCAGTTCAACACTCGCAGAGGTTTGTGTTTACAAATGCCACATCAGAGCCTTAATCCTTCTGTTTGGGGATTTCACCCAAGCACTACCTCAGCCAGTACAGTTCTCCACGCTATGTTTCAGACTCAAAAGTTGATTTTAGAGGCTGGCCTGCGTGGCACTGGTGTTCCTAGACAGCCCATGAACTCTGTTAAGACTCAGCTGACTTGTGCAATCGGTAACTTCCAGTCTTAGGAACTCAGCTCCCTTCACTGGGACAGTAGGGACTGGAGGCTTGGACTGAAGTTCTAATTTTTTTTTTCCATTTCAGAGTACTTGGGTCACCCAAAATCCTCAGCTTTTCTTCTCCAGCTAGTTTCCTTCTTCCGTCCTTCCTCTTACACTAACTATTGAGAAAAAAGTTATTTACATGCTTTTTCAGATATCCATGGCTCAACTGGCATGAAGACAAGAAATTAATCACAAATAAAAGGCCAGCAATAAACCAGATATAAAGAGCACCTGCAAACTAAGCAAATCCACTTATTCCTCTACTTTGGGGGTTTGCTGTTTCTCTTGTTTGTGTTTTTATTTTTATTTTTTTGCCCCCCTTTTTTTTTTTACAGTGAGAAAAACACAAAGGACTAGGCAAAGACCTAGCACTTTGTTAAAAATATAGACCCAGATGCTTTAGCCATCACTTCTGGGAAGTACTAATATTGTGAGAAAACATTACCTGAAAGACTCATGTCCTGGAGTGTCGATTATCAGCATGCCTGGAATTTTTATGTTCTCTCTGTCAAACTTAACATTTCAAAATATTAGTCATCTAGTAAAGATTGCACGAGAAGGAAAAATAAAACCTAAGAGCTGGCAGCATTACTGACAGCCTTCACTTCAAAAATCCAGATATGTATTTTAAGAAAGGCCAGTACCTTCCATAAACCACATCAGCCAAAGTTCATTTCAATATTAAAAAATTAAATACAAGTGTAAAAAAGATGCAGCACATTCCCCTAGATATCAAGTGGCCATAAGTTCAGCTAAAATTTGTAAGATAAGGCAGCCTATGGAGGAAAAAAAAAATAAATAATAAAGAAAAAAATACTTCAGGCTAGTGAGATTTCCCATCCTTGCCTTGAACGTTTCCTCCCTCTCCACAGACTTTACATTTTTTAATAAATTGAGTAAGATTTTGGAAAAAAACATCACTACCAAGGTTTTTCAGTCAGCTGCTGCTGCAAGCAACATAGGATACAGTACCCAAAAAAGCAATACAGAACAGTAACTATTTCTGCAATGCAATAAAATTTGTCACCCAAGAATGGGACCCAATTTCAGCACACAGGGTAAAAATGTAAGTTTAACAGAAAAAGAGCCTCAATTTACAAAGAAAATATTGACAAATAAGCAGTCCACGTACATAGGTGTGCTGCCCAGAGCAGAGTAAGCAGGATTTGTGTATTTTTCTGAAGTGGCAATGCATTAACTAAACCAAATCTATCAAGCTACAATGAAAAATGAGACAGTGTCCCCTTTGGCAAGAAGGACAAGAATTAAAAAAACAATCAACCCCAACGTATGAGATGGCAGGGAAAGGACACCTGCCTGTGTCAGGAAATCTCACAAGGCCTTAACCAGTTTAGTTTTGCTTGTTTTTTTCCACAGTCTTTGAAGTGCTCTAACTTACATTTTTCACCATCTTAGTTTGCTCGTTAATAGCTTCAAGGGGAACATTTGTTGCACCAATCTGCTGAGTGATACCACCAGCTTCACTGTCCTGTACATGAGTATGGCGGAGCTAAAAGCAAAAAAACCAGACCAGAAATACTTACATATAACAGATTAAAGTCACAGAATCATAGAACGGTCAGGGTTGGAAGGGACCTTCAAGATCATCCAGTTCCAACCCCCCTGCCATGGGCAGGGACACCTCCCACTAGAG
>WUAM01000095.1:2316878-2339622 GCA_024336885.1 Actenoides hombroni | reverse complement strand
TCTCAGTCTGTCCCCATAGCAGAGGTGCTCCAGCCCTCTGAGCATCCTGGTGGCCCTTCTCTGGACACGTTCCAGCATCATCTCTTGGAGTACACTTTCATTCTTTCCATTTTCAATCAAAAAAAACCACAGGTGTAAACAAGATGCACAGGCAGTGCCTTCACATTCCACATCTTACCTTATCTAAAATTTTGGTCTTGCCCGTGTCTACGTGGCCCAGGACACAGATAACTGGTGCTCTGAGCTTTTCAGTGTTCATATTTTTGCTGTTTTCAGCTCGTCGCTTCTACGTAAAAGAACACAAAAACTGGTAAATATGACCTCAAAACCACAGCTCACCTCTTGACTTGCTGACACACATACAGAGAGTTAACTCTGGGGCCTCAAATTTTCAAGGCGATTCGAAGTCCTTCATTCCTCTTTTGGAAGATGAAAAATTGGCAGCTAACAGTGAAGTTTTAGTTTGTATGGTTTGGGTTACAGCCTAGCAGGCTAAGCTGTCATATCCACTCACAGGTAGTTTTGTTGATGGTGCATTCTGAAGAAGCATGGTAGGTAAGGAAACCAAGGACAATTAGCAGCTGCAAAAATATTGAAGGGTTTAGAAATATATCTTTAAAACTCTAAAATATCTGTCTGTATAGGGTGAGGGATAATAGCCTCTTTCTCCTGGAGGGGAAAAGGTGGAAGGGAACCAAATCCAAGTGCACATTCTTTGCCATCACGCTGTCTAAAACCAAACACTTCCCCTTCGGGCAAAACCCAGCGTCGTTTCTTAACCAAATTTCTGGACCTGCCTAAATATTCATCTTGCCACAGCCGTTATTTTGACAAATATGGTTAGAAGGCTTTTGAATGACCTGAAGATGAAGCTGTTTCTGATACAGGACCAAGAAAGCTGGATGTAAATACCTCGATTCTCCGTTTGGCTTTGTCGTAGGCGCGCTCTTCCTTGGTGCGGTCGTCATCCGAGTCGTACTCGGAATCAGAGCTGATTTCCTTGCTGGGCTTTTTTTCCATCGATTGTTTTCCAATAGCCTGGGAGTCTGCCTCTCTCTCATCTGAAGTCTTTTCATCTTCATCTTCGCTCCCTTCACTGTCTTCAGATTCTTCGCTCTCGTCTTCCTCCTCCTCCTCCTCGTCTTCCTCCTCCTCTTCCTCGTCCAGTTCATTTTGTTCTTTGACTTCAATGTGGACGGGCTTGCTCTCTGTCAAGAAAACCCCAAAAATCTAAAGTAAGAATTCTCCATGAAACTCACACTTCGTTGGGGAGAGGACAACCAGAAAGGAGAGACTACGATAGAAGAGTGAGGACTGAAAGGTTCTGTTCAAGAAGTGCTAGTCAAGAGCATTTTTCAACTTTCAATATAAAAAAAAAAAAGAAAAGTGTTTCATGTCCAGAGCTGCTGACTCGTGTTTGGAACCTGTGCAGAGTGAATTTGGGGTGGGGGGAAGCAATGATATTGTTGGCACACTCACACTTGATTTCATTTGTCAGTATTCGGATGAAGTGACATTCTTTAAAGCTGTGTGCGCTCCATAGAGGAATGAATGCAGAAACAGAAAGCAAAACCAGCCCCAATTCAATAAAATATGGATTCTAGGTGTTAGTGATCAGGAATATTTCATTCAAAACAAATGGTCTCTTCTACACCTTTAAAAAAAAAAGAAATCTCTTCTTCAGGTTTTCCTAGACTGTTCAGAGAAGATCAATATTTTTCAGTAAACAAAAAGCCATGGAAAAGCAATTTTCTTTCTTGGAAAGTTTCCCACTCATCATACTTGCAACACCCTAAGAGACAGGTTAATGACCTGTTGCAAGCTGAGAGTTCTCCTCCTTACAGAGCTGCTAGGAGGCTCACTGCTCTCAGAGATTAGTTACATCTCCTTGCTATGTGGAAAGTTCAGCAGCTTAGTAATACACTCGGCCTAAATCCCAGGAAGGCTCTTTTTCTGGATCACATTGACAGATCCTTCAAATCCAAGCAGCAAGAAGTGGGATGTGACAGTCTCTCTCAGACAGCAGCGACAGACTAAACCAGACTCTCAAGAAGATGAGCAGCCCTTAGTACTCAGAAGTAGCATGGCACAGCACCACAGGAACACACACTTGAAATAAACCCCAAACTGCTGTACATGTACATATATAAAGTGTTATACTTGAATGTATTGCCCATGCTGGAAGGATAGGGCTGAGCAAGTCAAAAAATACTTGATGAATAGTCTTTGAACTTAATTTTTTTTTTCTTAAGACACCTCCTGGAAGTGCTAAGAATGAATTCCTGTAATCAATTCTGCAGCAATAGAGCTTTCCCCACCACTGGAGGAAAACACCTGAGATGTTTTCCCTTCGTTCTTGCACACCTCTTAACTTCCCCATGAGCACTGCTGTTGGCTGCAGACAGAATACAGGCTTTGGTGTAAACACCCAGGAACATGAATGTTCTGGCAAATCTTCCCTTTCTTCTGCACTTGCCTCTGAAAGAAGCAGATGTGAGAAGGCATCTAGAACTTTATAATGCGCGTACACGAACCTTCACACCATCTCAGGCCCCCACTTCTTTGAGAACTTGTCTCAAAGGTACAGTCCTAGGTGTTGCCAGATTTGTGTGGTAACAGTGTTATGGCTTTGGAATGGTTACTAGAGAAATACAGTAAAAGGTTTCCCTAAACTCCTGACAGTGGTTGAAGCACACGTTAAGAGGAAAGAATCTTAACTCCCATGAAAATGAACCAAAAAGAAATCCAGCTGATCTATTTTAGATAAGAACTGCACATATTAGGACCAAGAGGGCATGGCCTGAAGCTGCTCCAGGGGAGGTTTAGGTTGGATATGAGGAAGCACTTCCTCAAGGAGAAGGTGATCAGACAGTGGAATGGGCTGCCCAGGGAGGTGGTGGAGTCACCGTTCCTGGAGGTGTTCAAGGAAAGGCTGGATGTGGCACTTTGTGCCATGGTCTAGCCAAGGTGGTGGTGAGAGGTCACAGGCTGGACTTGATGATCTCAGAGCTCTTTTCCAGCCTCAGTAATTCTGTGATTAGTATTTCCAATGGGCCTTCTTGAGCAGTATTTGTGCAGTTTCTGAAAGCTCTGCCTTTGAGAATGGGATCTTCTATCTCTTTATCACACCTGCCTCACAATTTATCTAGTGGAGCAGGGGGAGAATCTAAATACAACACTGTTTTCCATAGAAACAAAATACTCAGCCCAAAGAAAAAAAAAAAATCTTCATCAGAAAAAGCATCTGCTTGGTATTCACATGCCCACCTTTCTCTCCATCTTCATCACTAACCATAGCTTCCCAGTCATCCAAACCCGCATCTTCAGTGTCTTCTTCTTCCTCCTTTTCTTCTGAAACTAAGAAATCCAACATTAAAGGAAAAGAAAGAAACAGCCCAGCAACATATGGCATTTTTGATGCCCCCTCCTTTGACATACTGACAACTTCAACTTACAGTTTGTTGCTACCATAACTGCACCAAATTCTCCCCGTGTTCCCTAAACAGAAAATGCTGCATATTTAAGAAATAATCTTCAGTTCTCTCCACGAAATCTGATAGTGCCAGCACCTTTGCCTCACAAAAACATATTTTTTGGAAGATGCAACTAAACTATGCATCTAATTTCTGTCTGCTTATCAAACGAGTGCCTGCATAATTCATGCCACACAATCCTCTGCTGCAACCACGTTCCTTGAAAGGAATTACCCCATAGCCATGTGTAACAAAGCGACAGAGAAACAGGAAAACAAGCTGGGTTACAGTATTAATTTTACTTAGGAGGAAAATAACAAACTGCCTATAAAAAAAAGGCTATTTTAGGACTCCAAGTGCCTTAACGTAATTACACCGTGGATTCCAAAAGCATTAAATTTATCCATTCCAGCAGGAATTCAGTTGGATATATGAAGAGACTGCAGCTCTTAATAACAGACAAATGGAAAAAACACAAACTTTTAACCCTCTCTAAAAGGGGTATTGAACAACATGCACAGTGCAGCACATGGAGTGACCAGAAATTTCAGCTCTTTGAAAGAAATAATAAGTTCCAGGCTGTTAGAATATTGGCAGAACATTAGTTCCCACTTTGTGAGCCTCTCTCTTTTATGGTAACAAGGTTGCTCCTTCAAGATGTAAGTCAGGCTGGAATTAGACTACACCTTCATCTCTGTTTTCAAAAAACCTGGAAATTTTGTCAGTATTTGTCTGAGAAAAATTGAAAGTGTCTCCTTGTTGAGGAAGAAGTCCAGAACAATGGGATTTTGCCAAAATGAGCACTGTGCATACCCAAAAGCAAGGACAACAAGCCCCTGCTAGGCTGATAGATTCACAAGCTAACCCATATCCACCACATTTGTGAAAGCAAAACATTATAGAATCAAGAATACAATCACTGTGAATATTGTAGTGTATTTCCTCCCCACCTGCACCTAACCAGTGACAACATAGCTGTTTAAAAAGCAAACAGAAAGTCAGGGGAGCTGATAAGGCACTGAATATGCTTATTTGAGATAGCTGCCTAAGCCAAGTGAACACTGGAGTTCACCCAGAATAAGAGACCTTTAGGCTCTTCCTTCAAAGCTTCCTGCCTTTTTATTCCATAAAGTTCCACCAGTTCCTCTCTTTAGAAAGAAACAACAACAAACCAAACAAAAACCCAGCAGCTACCTCAAGAAAGGAAGGGCACTCAGTCCCCATCCAACAAGGTGTGATACCTACCACACAGCACAGCCACACAGTCTTCTGTGTTTTAAGTTTATTAGCATTATTACTAACCTGGCTCTACTGGAAGAGGAGTCTCTTCTTTTACTGGTGTTTCCAGTTCTACAGCATCTTCAGCTGGGGAAGTTACCTCCACACTTTCTGAAATGGCAAGAAAGCAGACTGGTTGCTACACTCTTCTGAAGTGCAAACCAACTTACTAAGACATACAGCTTCACATTTTAAGTTGTGTTTTTAAGTTGTGCTGTTAGGAGTAAACAATGCCTGAATTTATGTAATACCAAACTGAAATCCCACTTACTGAGCTAAACCAAAGTTGGAGCATGTGGCTTATCTGAAAAACATTTGGCTTTCTAAGCAGTTAAATAGATTTATGTGATAGATCAGTTGTTGGCTAAAAGGATTACTGTTGCTTTTGAATGCCAAATAAACCCTCACTTGCTTTAAAAGACAAGAGAAAATGAAGGAGTAGTAATGAACTACCCATTCTTGTTCTACTGTTCCATATTAAAAATAAAATATATAATTCAGATAAGCACTGTTCTCATTCTCTACACACATTCCTTAAGTAGTAAGTAGACATAAGTCATGCCAAATGAAAAAAAAAAAGCCACCAGCTAAATAACAACAAGTTGATGTAAGGAAGCTTTGTTGTTTTGTTGGGTTTTGGGTTTTTTTGTTTGTTTGTTCAGGTTTTTTTTTAGCTAAGGAATAGTCTTGAGAAGAGCCACAGTGATAACCCCCCCACAGGAAAGCCACAAAGTTCAATTGACACATTCAATCTGTGTCTTACTAGGGCAATAAATTCTAAGTTGTTCTGGTTTGGTTTTTTTTTTTATGAAATACTCACAGCCTGGAAACTGAACTCTGGTTTTATATAAAAACAAAACAAACAAATCATCTTCAACTTAAAAGTACTAAATCTAGGATCAATCCCCTTTCACCCTGGGATGTCAACTCAGACTTAACTACAAGTCATTATTACTTACACTATATTGTATTTAACCTACATGTGCACACAAAGCATTTGACCTCACATTTGTAAAAGGCCTTTACACTCTGAACATCTACAGAATTTAGAAATTCTCCAGAAAATACCCAGGTTAGGAAAAAAATAATAGTTAAGGAGATTGTAAAACAATGGAGTGAGTGAGCAGCCTCCAAAAACAACTTTGGGACCTTAATGCATCAGCACTTGCACAGGACAGGGGTGTCAAAAGAACCTCAGAGACACCTTGAAGGGCAATCAGTTTATGATTAGCTGATTTATTCCACAAACACTTCAGGAAGTGTGATTAATCTACTAAGTATCCCTGTAAGCAAACCACACCTTCTTTATTTTCCGGCTGCTGCTGCTTCTTTTTCTTTTTGTCTTCATATATTGGCCTCTTCTTTGGCACAGAGTCTTTGGATGGCACTTCAACACCTGAAAAAAAACAATTGTTAGAAGAGAAATCCAGGTGATTAATTATTACACATCAGCTTTGGTTGAAGTGAGAACATACTTTTCAGAATTGCAAGGTGGAGGAATGAAGAGAGTAGAAAATGGGTTCAATGCTATTTTCATCCTTTCAAAAAATCTGGTTTTCAAAAGCTGCAAAACTTGAGGAAAGTAGAGCTCTTCAGATACTCTGAATGCCCTCAAAGATGAGTTACATTATTAAGGAGTGGGGTTGGTGGTGGAGCATCCAAACAATCTGATCCTAGGACTCCAGGTTTGAAGTTATCAAATACTTAGGATTTCCTGAACACATGTAACTCCAGTTTAACATGCATATGGCAAGTGAAAATCTGCTAGGCTAAAACTCACTTAAAACCAGGCTGTCACTCATCCTAGTTTCAGACAATCTTCAGCAGATAAGAGGCATAGCTCTTCTTAAAAGCTTAGGGTTGTTCAGTAGCTCACATTTACCCTCTTGTTCAGTAGCTCATATTTACCCTCTTGTTCAGTGTTGGGGGTTTTGTGTTTGTGGTTTGGTTTGGGTTTTTTTTTAACATGGACCTTTTTAGGGATTATAATAAAGCCAGGTTCAATCCGTCCGCTTCATCTTCACCTCACAAAACAACAGCACTCTAATGTTGGAAAGAGTTCAATTAAGAGCAGATGTTTGGTGCAAAGACAGATTGATAATGTAATTACTGACACACCTTCTGAAACACCCAAGATTCCTTCAGGTTCTGTGTGATTTATGGTATAGATTTGACAAAAATGCAGTTGTGGCAGCACACAAGTAGAAGGATTCTAATAACTACAGCAAACCCCAAAATGGCTTTTGTGTATGTTTAACTCCAAACATTTTACTAGCAACAGAGATTCCTACCCTCACACATCCACCTACCAAAGTGTCAGAGAGTGTTCTCTGCAAATATGAACTGAAGGATACTCAGCACTCAGGAATTCATTTCTTTCCTTAGGCACAAACAAGTTACCAGGAACAAACTGGGACGTGGACTTATAACACACAAGTTTTCTTCATTGCAATGGAAACACATTGTATTTGATGGAAAAGCAGGAAAGCTCCTATATACCCTCTCCTAAAGCAAATGCAGGAGGATATACCATTCCTGTGGGCTAGCTGACTTGAGACAAAATAATGCACTTGTGCTTAAGCCAGCAGGTGAATTAATGCAAGAGGATCCAGATCACTGGTCTTACAAGACCTCCAGCACAGCCCATCTGCTTTTCCTGGCCTTTGGATTAAAGAATGGAAAGAAGTGGTTTTGCCTAAGTTCCATAACTAACATCTTTAAACTGCTGCAAGTGAAATGTATTAAAAAGCTGGGTATTTTAAGTGTAAGATGAAAACAGACAGACATTTAAACCTGCTTAAAAAAACTGGGGTGGGGGCACTTGCACTGCCTGCCTTGACATCAGAACAGCCTCACATGGAATTACTCAGTATTTGCCCCACAAGCTCCAGATAGCAAGCAAACCAGCCAACCACAGAAGAGTAAGAGGTATGAATTAGTAGTAACAGTAGTATTTTGAACTTCACTGCTTACCCTGAGCTTGGAGTAGTTTAAGAGTGGCCTCCGCTCTGGCTCTGGCTTCTCGTTGAGCTTTTGTTAAAAGCTTCCCCTCCTTCTTCAAACGCTCCTTCCTCTCTTTTTCCTTCTGTTTCTTTCTTTCTTTCCTCTCCTGCTCTAATCGTTCCTAGAAAAAGGTTAAAAAAAAAAAACACCCAAATTTTAAAGCATGGCTTTACAGAAAAGCTGGCCACGTGGCTATTCTGTTGATGAGAAACATACTAAGGACTAAAGCACCAGCTGCACCAGCAAGGTGACCCTCTCCCTTATTCCCTCCTCAGAGTAAGACACCCAGTACCTCCTCTTTGCGCTTTGCTTCCAGTTCCTCCAGTCGTCTTATGCGTTCTTCCTCCTCTCTTTTTGCCCTTTCCTCCTCCTCTTTCATTTTAGCCAAGGCTTCTTGCATAGCTTTAACCGTGGCTTTACTGGGACCCTTCTTCTTCTCTTTCTCTTTTTCTTCTTTCTCACCTTTCTTTTTCTTCTTGTCTTTTTTCTTTTTGTCCCCCTCATTGTCATCAGCTGCAGAAAGAAGAGGAATACAAAGAGCACAGAAATTTTACAGATTAATGTTTCCAATATTTCCAATATTTCCCAATATTCCAAATACAATTAATGTTTCCAATATAAGTAACACCACATGAGGAACATTTTGACCAGCTACTACATAAGCACTTAATAATGAAAAAAGACCACTCTGAGGTATTCACCACGCTGTCTCAAGTGAAAAAAATCAGGGCCTGAAGTCTTAAAAGTAACACAGTGATTGGGAAGGAAATGAAGGGAGTTTGCAAGAGAGAACTGTAAGCATATATTGTAATGAGAACTCGCCATCTGTCTTCTGTTTTCCCACGTACCTGAACAAACTACAGGGCAGAAACCCCAGCCACGTGAGCCAATACAAAGAGGCAGACAAGGCTACCAAATGTCTAGCATTGCCAGTTCTGAATAAAGCAACAGATCACCCTCCTTGCCTGCCAACTCTCTGGCCTTCTTCTAAAAGCTACAGTGTTTTAGTTAGTTTTAGAAACTACAATACAAACCCTCTGCTCCTGCAGGAGTGTCTCCTTTTTCCCCAGGGGCTGCAGTGACTTCAAGAGAAGCCTTCTCATCAGCTTTTTTTGAAGCTTCCTTCAGCTTTGCTGGTTCTTTCCCACCTTCCAGTTCTTCCTTCTCTTTCTGCTTTCTCAGTTTGGCTTTTTCTTCCTCACGTTTTTTCCTTTCCCGCTCTTTTTTTTCTGCCTTCTTCTGAGCCACTGTTTTCACTTTGAATGAAGGTTCTTCTTCATCATCCCCACTTTCAGCAGCAGGAGCGGACTTGGGTTTTTGGTTTTTCTTTTGTCCTTTTCTAGACTGGGAGACCTCATCTGATTCATCACCACTCTCTCCTGTGGACGCTGCCCCAGAACGCTCTTTGCTTTTCTTAACGTTGGTTTCATCATCATCTGACAGATCATGCCTTTTATTTGACTTCTGAGTTTTCCCTTTGCTTTTCCTAAGCTGTGTCTCATGATCATCATCATCACTGCCAGAAAGCATGTCTTGTTTGGCTTTCTGAGGTTTTTTAGGTTTTTTATCTTTATCTTCCACTTCCTCACTGTCGTAGTCATTTTCCAGATTGGCTTTTTTACTCTTCCCTTTCCTTTTTTTATCTTGTTTTGAGAAGTTTTCTTCAGTGTCATTTTCCACCTGGCAATTAAATAATTCAATAATCAGCCGTGAAAAATTACTTGCTGTCAGGAGCTAAGAAGTGGCATTAGGGGATGTCAAGAAAAACCTCTCTTACTGAACACAAAGCTTGAAAACAGTAACTCTTCCTGCTGCACGTACTCCACCTCAGCCCACAATTAACATTTATTCTGATTGGCTCTTAATGATTATCAGGTAAAAGCCTTTCACACCTGGCTTTACTACGAAATTATGATCAAGTATAGTTAAAAATATATGCTAGCTGCATGTTTCACGTAGCATCTCCAACTACACTGCAACCCCAGAACTTTTCTGGGTCACAAGTGTCTCCTTTTGCACCAATTTCCTCCTGAACAGCCCACCTCCCTCCCTCTCAGCGTTCACCTTTCCTGTAGCAGGTTCCCTGTCAACTTTTCCTCCTTGTGCCTCTATTGACAGTTCTTCCAGCTCCTTCAGGATATCATCTTCACTAAAATAAGAAAGAAGTCATGGTACTTTAGTAACTGAGATTTTGTATAATGGAATGAATAGACAAATAGGAAAGAAAAACCAACACAAGCTTACTCAAAATCCTGTTTCTTCTTCTCTTTTTTCTTTTTGCCTTTGGATTTCTGAGGCTCTTGTTCCTTTGCAGCTCCTGCACCTTCTATCTCAGCAGCAAGGGCATCGATATCAATATCATCTTTTGCACTAAAATGCCAAGGGAAAACAGGGTTATCAAGAGTTCAAGTGTTAAGCTTACGTAAGTAGAAGCCATCTGCATGAAAGAAAGAAAAGCTTCAACATGTAAAATCCATCCCAACACATAAGCAATGCAGGGGCAAACCCCACGATTATCAAACCATTATCTCATTCCACCCCGTAGGATAAAAAGGAAGAAGCTTCCCACGTCTGCTTGAAGGGAGGTGGAACAGGAAAGCACGTTGAGTTCTTGCAACACTTCCAAAGTTCAGATGTGAGACGTGATAAAAATTCTTGGAAGAAAGAAATTTGACTGGTTTGCTTTGTTCTTCCAAGAGAGAAAACTGTTCATCCCTTTAAATCACGGTGTCACTGATAGAAAAGCAGCTCCCACAGGGAAAGTGTAAAGTGAAGCATAAATTAGATTCTTAATATTCATATATTCAAGATCCATATATTCAAGATCCATATATTGCTTCTTAATACAATTTTCTGGTAACTACACTGCGCTTCCCTGCTCCTTTAAACACCTTTCAGCAAATGAAAAAGCCCTACTGTATTTTTATAGAGCAAATAAGTTCTTCGCAGCTTTCAATTTATGAGTTGCCTATACTTTGCCATCAGACTGAAAAGCTGCATTCTTATCTTTCAAGAAAAGAAGTCAAGAGGTGTAAATCAGATGCATGTTTTTCTTGACTTGTATCCCAAGAAATGAGCAAAACCCAAGTCCAGTGTCCAGAGGTTTTTCCACCTAATTGCACTCAACTGTAAGAAAGGAGACCTATCTATTCCCTACTTCACACTTACAACTTCAGTACTCAGACCAAAACTGGTCTCTTAAAGCAGCAAATATTAGGATGCTACTTTTAGCACAGCTTGCACTTTCAAATACCTTTTAATCAACATGCAATTAATAGCTCATCTTAGATACATGGGCAGGAAACTCTCTGGTTGTTGTTTTGTTTGGGGTTTTTTTCCACATTTTCATGGTCTCAGTTATTACTACCCACTTAAAAGACAAATTAGCCAGACAAAGGCTGACCCACCAAACAACTGAATCTATAATGCAGAAAACAAGGGGGGAAAAATTCCTTCCAAACTCAGGACCTCCAAGATACTGGCCACTTCTAAACTGCCAGAGCTTCAGCCCTGCCAATTTACATACCCAGAAGTTAAATATTAATAAAGAAAATCAAGAACTTACTTATTCCTTTAAAGATGCTGAAATTCAGTAAGGCCAAGCTGCATTTCCCTTTGTAAAAGGAGAGGGCTGGGAGAGTCATTTTACAAGTTTTAAGTGAATGCTGACATTCACAAACCCATTTTATCCCACCGAATGGGAATAAACAAGTCACCAAACACTGTGACAACAGCAAAAGTAAGCAACTTCTTTTTAAATAAAGGGCCAAGATTATTTGTACTTTTAAGATTTTAAATTTTCTTCTATATAAACTGATGAAAGGAAATAAAAAGCAGCACAATGAAGCACTTCACTGTACAGCATCATTATTACCAGAGGTATTGAGTCAAGAGGGAAAATAAAAATGCTATATTATTAGCATTATGGTACATTATGTTCTCTGGAGTAAAGGCTTTAAGGGTTGGGTTTTGGGGTTTTTTTTTTGTTTTAAATCAATGCACTTCAACTGAACCTTGAAGGAGGAAACTTTGGGGGGAAAAAAGTCCTTTCCAACCTTGGCTTCGACTGCTTAATGGTTTCCAAGAAATGTGCACTGCTACTTTTCCATTGACTGACAAGTGACACAGCAGGCTTCAAACATTTGAGCCCTGATGAAGTAAAAAGTAAAATTAAGGCTGCAAGCACTTAGATACACAGAAATAGATGGAATTATCATTATTCTTAAGAACTGTAGAGCAAGAATAGCATTGGAAAGCCAAGGAAGTAAAATATTGGCTTCTGTTACTAAGAGTTTATTCCCCTACTGACCTTGAATTCCCTTACCTTTTAAAACTCTAATAATATTCCATTAGGATTCCATAATGAAGTTCAAAAGAATATTGAGAAGGTGCCCATCTTCTCTTCCTGGGTGATTCTTATGTCACAAGGAAACCACTGCACTTAGGTTACACAAGAGGAGAGCTTCTTTCCTACTGGCATTGAAAGATACACCAGGGTACTTATCCCGTCAACTTTTTAAGCAGTTCCCAATTACAAGTTTCAGAAACCTAAATACTCTTGCAGGAACCTCCTTTCCCTCCAAGTCCTCCACAGAGCCTCTCTTGCCCCTCCATTCAGCTTTATGAGGGTCCTAAGCCCAACCCTGGTACAAGAACCTGAAAGCCCCAGTATGGTGAGTTCTCAATTCTGATCTCAAATTGCTGTTGCACGAAGATTTCACACACAAGCTTCACAGCCTCCATACCTTAGGCATTAGAGCTCGTAATGCTGTGGACTCAAAGGAGGCTTGCTATTGATCAGGTTCACACAGCAAAATGACCCCACATTTCCCCAAAACAAGGCTCTATTTGGTCTGGAAAGCGTGAAACTGAAAGTGCTACTGCAGTGCTGAGAAGGGGGTATCTCCCCAGTTTACTTTTCTCTCCACCAGTGAAGCCCAAGTCACTTTTCTTATTCACACACTTTTGATTCCAGCCTGTATTTTAACTGCCAGATATGTAAAGAACTCTGACACTGCTAAAACAGCATTTCAGTGCAGTAAATGACAGCAAGAGCTAGGTGTGTGTACTTCACTCAAGCCTGAGAAGTGATTTTTCCAAGCATGAAAAGGCAGCAGGCATTCCTCCCTGGAGGTCTGTGCCGAATACTGCCCAAAACTGTGCAGGAGAAGACATGGCAAGCCAAGCTAATTAAAGGAGATGACAGTAATCAACAAGTATGCAGAGATCACCACATTTCAGATACCAAGCTGAACTATTTTACTTTAGATTTACAGCACTGATTGGAAAAAAAAAGAAAAAAAAAAGGGGGGAAAATAAAGAGCTCTACATTTCCCCATGGCAATCTCACACCTTTTGCCATTTAAGCAGGATTACAGCAATGTAAGACTTCAGAATATTCCAAAGCATTTCAAAAGTGGCATACAGAACCATTCACATGCTTTATACTGAAAAACATTGCTGTTACTGCCCCAGAAATACCATTCAGAAATCATGTGTCACCCAAAGGGGTTCCAGTCTTGCATAGGCTGCTGGAAACCTGCATTACACAGACAAAGCCACTTGTGAACAGGGTCCTGTATAGTCACTGTCCATGCTGTGCTAGCACAGCATTCTGGACCCAACCAGTATCAAATACACCCAGAGCATCCCAAGTGTTTGGAGCTTTTTAAGATATGCACAGGCAAGAAAGGAAACTTGGAACATCTCACGCAGTCAAAGCATCGAATCAGGCTGGTAACAGAAAATGACACTCCAAAGTACAACCTTAAGCTACTTGTGTCACACGTTAAGCAAAACCAGTGACAAATAAAGCTACAAGCCCAAATCCTGTCTGTAAGAGACGAGTATGAGACCTTTTCAGTGGGGAGATTAGGAAATGAAGAGCTGTGACCTACCGCTGCTCAGTCAGATGTGACAAGACAGCCAGGAGCTCTCCTACTTAGGAGATCCCACACAGTTGCAAGCTGTTGAGTCAGAAAAGGGGGAAAAAAACCTCGTGACTGACAGATGCAGCCTGTAGAAAGCACACTGCAGTGTTTCTCTTGCCTAGTACAGCAAGGGGAAAATATTTAAGACTATAGCTACAGGAAAAAAAACCTCAAACCAACAAAATAAAACCCCAAACCAACAGAACAAAACAAACCCCTCTGCTATTTCACAGCATCTGCTGAAAAATACTGAGATAGCACATACCTTAAAGCGGTGGGCTTTTTTCTTTTGGGCTGGCTGGGGAGCTGTTAAGCCTCAAGAAACAAGCACAGCTTTGGAGCACGTTCTTTTTCTGACGCAATGGTCTGCAACAGCCAGAGCCTAGATGTTCCCTGGGGAAGCCACTCCGAGGTCAGAGGTCACCCTTACACAAGCTTTGATTTACAAACATTCGCCCTTTTCATCCGAGTTTCCAGTGAGCAGGGTTTGCTTCAGTCCTTTAAGGGCACGGAACTTTTTAAGATGGGCACGGGCAAGAAAAGAACATCTTCAACTTATCACTTGAACTTTTAACTCGGCCATTTTGCTTACAAATGGTTATTTTTTCAAGCCTGAAGTTTTACCTCTTCGTCTGGAATCTAGGCTAGTGCACAGTAATTAGTGCACATCTCACCGGGGCAGAAGTTGTCAGGCTTCGAAGCAAGAGTGAAAACTTCTGAAAACTCTTCAATTCCTAAAACTCTGACAGAAGATAAAACCCAGAGGTTTCCCAAGGAAGTATTTCAGAACAGTTACAAGTCCATTTTGATTACGGATCGCTTCTCCCTTACACGGGAGGTTAAAAACTTCCTTCCAAGTCCTGGCACAGTTTCGATTCATCACTAGGGATTTTCACTGGGTGAAGCTGCCGTGCTAAGAACAGCTACTACACCCAGTACAGACAAATCCAGGCATAGAAACCTGAAAGCCTTGCTGGGCACTGCCCTGGAAAACAGGCCCAAACGCAGGGAAGATGGGAGTATAGCCGTCAAAACAAGAATCAAGAGACTTTCAGCATTTTCCTTCGCTCAGTGAACCTCTGCAGCTGAAATGAGTGACTGCCCTTCCTCACCAAACAAGCTCCTCCAGCTTCCCGGGGCAGGTTCCAGTCGGCCTTGCAAGCATTTCAGAGAGTGAGATAAAGAGCAAAGGCAACTATTCATCCACATGTGAAAGAGTGGAGCAATGGGATTAATAAGCAGTATACAAAGGGACAGGCTTGCCCCTCATCTGTATCAGTTTGACTCCGGTTGAAGTAAGTTAAACGAAACCGTGGAAATCAAACGGAGAAGTTCAGCTTGAAGTGAGAAGTGTTGGAAATTCAGCATCCAGCTCTGCAAACAAAGTCAACAGGGTAACTCTCTTGCTAAAACTAAAGGGTACGTGCAGGCTCAAAAGATCAGAAGTACTTTTTGATCCAATGCACTGCCACCAATACAATTACTCAAGCTTGCCTTCGTCTTACAGCTAACTGAGAAAAGTTACCATCCAATTACACTAAGAATACTATAGTTAGGATTAGGTTTAAGCTGGCTCTGTAAAGATGAAGTTCAAATGCCAGGAATAAATGCTGTACAATTAAAACCAGACAAGAAAACCATTTGTGTGCATGGGGCAGAAGAGTCAGTAAGAAAGTTGCCTCAGTGCTGTGAACTCACTGCCCACATTCCTGCATAAGAAGAAGACTCATTTTTGCTGAGGCAACTCTGGAGAGGTTTCATCATTTCCATGACACCAGCTCTTCCAACCACCTTCAAAGCAACATCACTGTCATTAAGTCAGCTTTTGCTTAAAAAGAACCCTTGAACTTCCAAAAGGCCAAAAAGAAGCTGAACCATCTGTTTCCAGGGGTTTGGTTTTGCAATAGTAGTTTTAGACCAAGTAAAACTAATGCTTTACTATGAGTCCCCTAGAGAGCCTTATCCATCCTCTGTATACAATGGGTTGTAAGCCTGGTAAAAAGGATGCATTTCTAAACATGAGTTTATCCAAAACTAGCTAAACTAACCCAAACTAACCCAACTTATCCAAAACTAATGCTAAATGGCATGTGTGCAGTTGGTTTTACTTGTAGGTACTAAGAGAAATCAGCATTCCCTCCTCCAAAAATGAAGGTTTTAGAGCAACTGGTTTGAAAGGCTACAGAAGATAAACCACTTTGGAAGTGGTTA
The DNA here is from genome assembly GCA_024336885.1 of Actenoides hombroni. Classification (NCBI taxonomy): domain Eukaryota; kingdom Metazoa; phylum Chordata; class Aves; order Coraciiformes; family Alcedinidae; genus Actenoides; species Actenoides hombroni. Next base: position 2,323,727 of record WUAM01000095.1, on the reverse strand, counting down.
TTTAATTGTTCAAAAGCAGGCAGCACCAACTTGTTCTTTAAGTGGGTTATGAACCATGGGGCAGGGGAGGGGAGCACTGACTTCCTTCCCCATCCCCAGCCACGCTTTCCCCTCAGCAGCTCAGGCAATCTCATGGCCACAAGTCACCCCAGGAAGATGAAGGAAGCTGGTGAAGCTACTTAATTACATGAGACAGCAAGGAAGTAAAGTTTGACTAAAAGGGTAATTGCTTTTTATTCAGCCTCCCAAGACAGTGACTGCAGTTTCAACATTAAAGAGTCATGTCTTCTCTTTCAAGTCTGAGGAAAAAGAAGAGTGGAATAACGATGAGCTAAGCAAAACCTTCTGAAAAAGACACGGAAAATGTAACTTTTAACCCCGACAGATCCTAGAAAAGCAGAAAGCTTTTTTATACAACCCAGATTAAAACCAAAAAATACCTCACCACGACCTAAAATTCCTATTTAAACAATGCTAAATACTACAGCAAAACTTGCAAGATAAAACCCTTCTGTTGTGGCTAGCAGCTGGCAACACAGAGCTCTGGAAGAAAGCAGTTCTTCAAGGTTCAGTTTAAGTGTTTACATCCCATGAGAACAAGATGATTAAAAGCATGGAATATGAAACACTAAGTAAAGAACTGGCATTTGGTCTTCCCTGACTATGAGTTTGGGGGTTTGCTTGCTTAGAAAAAGTGCAAAGATGACAGAAATTACCTCCAGTAGCAAGTCCAGTGTTTCACAATTACCATATCCTATGCATCTCTCATTGTATAAAACCCAAAATACATCACCAAAATACCATTTGGAACCCTTCATTAAATGCTTCAGATGGTTTATGATCCTGAAAAGCAAAGGATGCCCACCTCCATGAGTTACAGCCACTACTTCATCTTACAGCATGTATCTAAAGAAACTGATTTCAGTGTTAGGATAGCAGGTTCGTGTTCAAAATCTCCACTAGACTACTGTAAAAGAAAAAAAGAATGAATTGATCTACAGGAAGAATAAGTCATCAGCGCTGCAAACACCAGGATCATCAAAACACACATCTCTAAGAACCCAAATGCTTTCAGATCAGAACACACAGCAGACTCCACTGCACTTTTTTAGCAAGCCAAACTTAATGACTGAATTAATTATGTGTACACAATTTCACTCTAGCTTGGGTACAGAAAAATTCTTGCCTCTGCTGGTCTAAGTGACTATTTCTGGGGACAAAGTCAGAGAGGGGAGGAAAATTAATATTATGCAAGCATGCAAAGTTACTAAACTGGAGATTTTGTCCAGAACTGTAACCTTCACTCCCAGGCAGCTTTCAGAACACACGTACAGAGATGCACAAGAGCCCAGAGTCAGGAAAATATGACAGTGCTAATGCAATTAAAACCAGCAAACGTACGTAGAGCTGTCAGCTTGTCTGGCTTGCTGTTAGGAGTGGCAACAACAGCAGCAAAGTTTAACTCAGCATAAACCTCGCTATTCTGAGCCAGGCTTTCCAATTCCTGGTGGTTTGCAAGGTACAATTTGCATACTCTTCATCAACAGTGGTTATCCATAAGGTTTAGATGCCTTCAGGAAGGTAACAGATGAAGAGAAGCAAGAGTTGGACAAGAAAAGTCCCTTCTAATAACCTACCTGGTGTACTGAAGTGCTTTTTGGTTTATGTTGCCATTACCACAAATGTTTGAAGATCTTTATGGTCTTTTTACAATGATGCTTTGCTTAAAAAGAGAAAAATACCCAACAGATGTACAAAAAGTTCTTATGAAATGCCAGGATTAAAAAAATACAGGTTTTGGGGGGAACAGAAGTATGCATTTGCATAGAATAGGCCAATAAATTTCTGTAATGGAATTATTTTGCATTTTACTCCATCTTTCAGTACAAAATCCTGGCATCTTCCAGCTGATACTTGCAAAACAGGGATTTCTAGGGTTTCAGATGTTCTCCTTGACGGAGCTTCAGAAAGCTGTCTTGGGGAAACAGTTTTGAGAGGCAGATAAAGACAGCTACTGTAAGTTTCCTGGTGTACAGAGTGTTTCTGAACTACAGGTGTTTGTAGGCTTTCTAGCCTTTACAGAACCTTCCTACACAACCTTAGGACTTGACTTAACACACTAATAAAAACCAGCCCAAGAGAACAACTAGCAGACAATGCCAGCAATTCAATTTGCAGAAGAGAAAGCAATACACAGCATCAGCAACAGCACTCTGAGTCTTATTTTAGCAGCAGCGTTCACTCTTGGCTGCAAAAAAAAATCACAGCTGGCACCTGTAAGATCTAAAGCAATAGCCATGAACGATCAGAGTGGTATGCTTAGGCCACAGGTCACAATACTAAAGGGCACAAGAATAAACACACCTAAAGAGTACCTACTGGAAGCTAAGGAAAAAAGAAAGCTACTGAGAGAAGAGGAAGAGGACGTAAAGCTGGGGGAAGAGGAGAAACACATGAAAAGCTGAAGTCAAAGCACAGTTGTGTAGTTTACAACAGCCTTTCACACATTAAAAAAAAATATAAAATCTTAAATTCACAAAGACAGCAGGGTAGAACCTTGACAGACTTTCTGCCATCATGGCTCTATCCAAGAAGGAAAGCACAACACCACGCTCCCAGGAGGAGCTAGACCACACGTCCCAACACCTACACTTCCATTAGAAAAGCTTGACAATTGAGACACCTCTTATTCTTTTTTTGAAAGATTTGCTGTGGAGTTTCATTTGAAAAAGGAGCAATCAACACAACCATAAAAATGCCAAAGAGGAAGCAATTAAAGCAACTTCCACGTGGCTTAAGAGCTGTGTACAACCCAAGACACTCTCCACCTTTAAAAAGCAGCTCTTAACGGTGCCCATCTATGTGACCATTCTAGAGAAATATGTTCATTGATAGACACAGCAACGAAGCAGCAGGAGTCAGTAACAGAGTCCCAGAGGGTGTAACAGAGGTGCTGGCAGAGCAGAAGCAGGTTTGCAGTCTATCTGTTCAGGCAGCAATGTGTATTCATACCCAGCAACAGTCCCTCATTCCCATTCTTGCCCTACTCACCACAGCCATCATCTCGCTCAGGATCTTGCCCCTGCGTAATTAACATCCAGTTCCCATGACAAAAAAATTCATCCTCACCTTCATTTACCACCACACTTCCTGAACATGTATCAATACTCATTTGTATGGCCTTGACCTGGTTTCAGCTGGGATAGTTTGCTTCCTTGTAGCTGGTGCAGTGCTGCCTTTCGGATTTAGCGCGAGATGGTAACGCGCCGACCTGTCAGTTCTTGCTAAGTAGTGCTCGTCCTCAGTTCAGGATTTTTCAGTTTTCCATGCTCTGCCAGACAGCTGGGAGGAAGCAGGGCTCAGAAAGACGAGCTGAACTAGCCAAAGGGATAGTCCATCCCATAGAAAGCCACGCTCAGTATGCAGACTGGAGGGAGTCGGCCGGGAGGCGCAGACCGCTGCTCAGGCATCAGTCAGCGAGTGGTGAGCAATTGCTTTGTGCATCATTTGTCTTCTCTTGGGTTTTATTTCTCACTGGTTTTTGTATTCCTTGCCATTACAATTATTTTAGTTCTTAAGCTGTTGTTACATTAACCCACAAGGTTTTACCTTCCCCTCCCTATAATTCTCCTCCCCATCCCAGTGGGAGCAGGGAGGAGCGAGTGGCTGCGCGGTTCGTAGCGGCTGGCTGGGGATAAACCACAGCAGCCTTCTACTGTACTCAGCAGCAACAAGGGAGGAGAAAACTGCACAACAGAAGCCAAAGCTACGGGAGCGAGAGGAGAAATACCTTCTAAACTTGCCTCTGTCAGAAGACAGGCAGAAAATCTCCTTTCTGTCACATCAGTTTTCAAAACAATATTCCCAACCCAGACACACCACGTGCATCCTCCCCATGTGCTTCAAGCTACGCCCAGGAGCTGCCACATGCTTTTGGGATGCAAAGGATTGAATCTGTAACGTAATTGTTGGGGAAGGGGAGAGGGAATGGAGAAGGAAACAAACACCACGTAGCATAGCACAGAGTTGAAGATGCAGGAGGCAAAACCAACTGGAAGCCTTTGATTCCGTGGTGCGATTCCTCTCTCACTCCACTAGAAAGAAGGGAGTCTGCTGGGGGGGTGTTCAAGTCCAGCTTCAAGCTACAGATGCAAATATCTGACACAGCTTCTCCCTTGAGGGAACCTGACATTTCCAGGTGTGTCACCTGGAACCAACACAACCAGATGATGAGGGTACCTCTGCAAATGGAGCCCATTCCAAACCGTCACCGGCCTTCCAGGTCCATCCTCTCAAACATTCTAAAATACATCCAGTCGAACCAGCTCGTCCTCCTTCTCAAACACGCGTCTGTTCAAATTCTTCTTCCACATCATCCCTCCCAGTGGCATACAACCAGAATTGCCACTGCTGGTAGCAACCCCTAAGCTCCATACTGCATTCGCAAGGCCTCAGGACTAAAGCCTGCCAGGCTTACTTTGGCTGAACTTCTCTTGACCTGCCTACAACTGTCACTTGATTCAGCTGTGACAGCAGTTTCTCTAACTGACCAGGTGCCTATGCCTAATTGGTTCTCCTTTTGTTTACCCAGGCACGCTGCAACCACAGCTTTGTCTAGACAGAGGCAACAAGCAGCTACTCTGGATAGAATGAGATACTCACAGCTCTACAACCATGATGCAGTGTAGAGAAATCCAGGCCTGGTGTGGTAACAGAGGCCTGGAGAAGCAGATCCAGAGGACGCGGCCGAGAGGAGCGCGGGCACCGGGTAAACAGAGATGGTTTCCACAGGACTGGGCACTGGACACCCCACAACTCACCAGCGGCTGGTTAAGAGCGAGACAGACCTGGCCAAAACTGGTTTTAGGGGTAATGAGCAAGAAAGAAATTGTATCTAATATACAGTGCCTTTTACACACGTGGATGGAACGCGGAGCTGCAAACCAGCGACAAGCAGAGTCAAACAAGCATGGTAGCAGGCATATAAAAATATCTCAAGTGGACCCTAGAGTGAGGAAGATGAATCCATCAACACAAACCATCATATTGCTCCTCGTGAAGGACACCTGGTGCTGACAGCTCAACCCAGGAGCTCACCACCACCACTGGCCTTAGGACTCAGCAGCAGGGAGACAGCAAACGTCACGACGGTGACTGCATTATTGCTTTTTCTTCTTTTGTAACAAGTGGATCTTAATAATCGCCAGCCTCTTAAGACTTTAACCATTCCAACAATAGATTCCTGTCCTCTCTTTTAAAGGTAGGCTTCCATCTTCCATTTCTTAGCCACAAACGAGATTTTGTGCATAGCACCCAAGAGAGGCCCATGCTTCAGTAATTTACAGACAGGAGGTACAAAGAGAACAAGGTATCCAGCAGGCACCAAGACTCTCAAAGTGTCCCCTGCACACCAGCCACTGTCACTGGAGAACCTCCAAGCAGCAGTGCTTCAGTACCTGAAGGCTTCTGCATGATTCTGGCATCTACCACAGCAGATACAAAGAAGAGCACAAGGCCTTCTTCCCTTTAGAGCACAAAAAGCCAGCCTTTCTCTCTGCTTTCTCAAATCACGCTCGACTCACGTCCTCACCAGAGCTGCTCCCAAGATAGACCTGTGAAATACAGCCCGAGAAACAAGCCAGTAACAACATGATATGGCAAAAGGCGTGAAAAAAAATAGTCAGAGGAGCAAAATACCTCATTAGCAAAATATTCATTACCCAGAAAGGACCAGAGAAACTCAAGTTGACCCGTTCAAGGGTAACGACCCGAAATCATTTACATCAACATATTAACACACTACACATCTAGGCAGTAAATGCTTAGGAAGGAAATAATATTTTGTGAAATAGCTGTCACAGGGAGTACTTTCAGAAGAGAAACACTTAACGACTCGAAAAGGATGTACAAAATGAGGAGTCTAGGTAAGGAAAAAAGTAGTTTCTAGTTCATACCTAGTTTAAAATGTCAGTTTTCCCTTAACTTCTTGTCAGTATTAAGAACTAAAAAACACTCTCCAAATTGATCGCAGCTTTTTATTCGTTATTGCATAGTGACAAGTATCACTATGTTCTCCCCTGCTAGCATATAGATACACAACGTTACTCAGCCCATGTTCCATATGGTTAATAAAAGTTGTAAGATTCTCTTACACCCCCCCAAAAATTCACAGATGGGGCAGCACCCAAGATGACACACACACAACCACAGAACTCTTAACCCTCCCTTCACTCAAATACGTAACGTCTGAAGTTACTGAACACGCACAAATCACTAAGTTCCAGCACGACGTATGTCACCGTTGCCTATTAAAACAATAACCCTACGTAAAGAAGCAAAAAAAAAACAAAACCAAACACAAAAACGCCCAAACCATTTCAGACCCCGCAACGGAACCAAGCGGCGATTATTAGCTGCCGACGGAGATCTGCGCTCCCAAGCAGGGGCCGCCCGCCTGCTCCTCCACGAACTCCCCGAGAAGCCCGGCGAGGCTGCGGGAAAAGCCTTTCGGAAAGAGCGCAGAGACGGCGGCACCAACGCAGCCGCTCCAGCCGCCAAGGGCCAAGTTTCGGCCGCCGTGGGGGAAGAGGGGACACGAGCGGGCCTTGGCGCCTCAACACCGCCCGCCGGGCCAGGCCGGGCCGGGCCGGGCCGGGCCTGGGGAGCGCCGCCTGCCCCGCCACCTCCAGCGAGGCCGCAGAGCCCCGGCAGGGCCTGACTCAGCGCGGCGACACCGGCGCTCGCCGCTGTCAGCGGCCCGGGGAAGAGCGATATATATGTTCAGTGCTCCCATTCCTTAAGTTTCATTTTCTGCGCGTCCATGATAATTAGAAACTTGGGGAACGGTTG
>WUAM01000095.1:2267395-2280659 GCA_024336885.1 Actenoides hombroni | reverse complement strand
CTATTCTATTCTATTCTATTCTATTCTATTCTATTCTATTCTATTCTATTCTATTCTATTCTATTCTATTCTACTCTGAACAAGCCCAGTGTAAATGAAGGGCTTGAGCTGGGCCAGGTGTATGGTACAAGTTCCTCAAGCTGTAAATACCTGTCAACACAAAACCTCAGGTATTTTTCTGACATTTTGGTGGATTCAGGAATAACCGTAAGCTGTTTGCAGAGCCTCACTTCAGTCAGAGAAGCTTCCTAGTCCCCTTCCAAAGTCCCGATAAGCGAAAACTTTCGAAACCAGTAAAAGCAGAACACACCAGACTGGAATTTTCCCTATTTTTTAAAAACGTTTGTGAGCTCTTTTGCTGTTTCATTGCAGGTGGGATTTCTGCCTACAACGCTGGCACTGGCAACGTCCGAAGCTATGACAGGATGGACGTTGGCACCACCCACCATGACTACTCCAACGACGTGGTTGCACGAGCCCAGTATTTCAAGAAACAGGGATACTAGACTCGGTAATCTTTCCTTATCCTTACCATCAACAGCACGACACCCCTGAGGGAGGCAAGACACAGAGCAGCTGTACCCTGACAACCCACAGGGAAGCAAATGGAAAGGGATGATTTGCATGAATTAGAATTTGCAGACCAAAGCCTTGATTTGTTTTACAAACAATGTTCAGTAAGGCGCTGGTCATGTAGCTTCTTTACAAGCACTATGGTTTGGATTTTATGAAGGGAATATTACCAAAATATTAATTTTTTTTTTCTGCTATCTACATATTCCTCTGAGTTATGAGGACTATCTTGCTCTTGATAATTTGCTTCTGGATCATTAAACACATTTCTGGCAAAATCTGTCATTCTTTTAAGAAATGAAAAGGCAAAATACTTCCTCGGGTATTAGTTTCATGATTTATTTTTCCAAAGCTGCTTGATATTTACACGATGCTGCGGAGTAGTCATTTTTTTTTTTTCTGAATGCTAATTTTTCACATAAATGCATAGACTAGAGATGGATGTTTTCAGTCACATAGAAGGAAGCAAATAGAAACCGAATAAAAGTGTTACTAGCAAGCGAAGCAAGACTCCGCTGTACTGATATTGTCACGTGTGGTAGCAAAGGTTGGGTAAATACAAGGTTAATTTTAGGCAGATTGAGAAGCTGAGAAGGGACCAGGATGAAATTCCTGTTTGTGCTCCATGAAATGCTTTTCCTTCTCTGCTGCTTGTAGAAGAGTGACGCTTGGGAGAACAGCAGTCTTTGTGTTTGGAGTATTTTGGTGGTCATATCCCTTCTAGACCTGGAATTGAACTGTTCTGGGGATGGGAAGGTGGAAAGGCAACAAAAGGAGGGGGGCAGATACCGGCAGGTCTGTGTGATACTCGCTCTCCAGGGCCAAAGGAAGAGTTGGTTTTGTTCTGGCAGCAAACAGTGCGAGTAGTGCCTCTCCCACCAGCATCCCCTTGCATGCTGAGGGGACTTCCTTTATTCTTCCACGATAAACCCACCTTCTGGGACTGGGAATAACTGTGTTTTTGAAATAATAAGAAAAAATACTAGCTGCAAGCATCCTAAATGGGTAGGAAAATGCAATCTAAAGCCATTAACAGTACACAGGGTTGTGATATGCACGCTGCCAGGAGCAACTAGAGACCGTGCTGAAAACATCCAGAATGGATTTCAAATGGGATCATCAACTGTGCCCAGCCAACACATCTGCCTCCTGCAATGAGATGACTGAGTTTGTGGTGAAGGGGAGAGGAGCAGATATGGTACACCTTGGCCTGGCGAGGTCTTTGCCCCAGGCTGGTGTAGTGTCCTTATAGCCAGACTGAGGAGACATGGACTGGATAGGTGGATAGAAAATTATCTAGAAGGTTGCCAGACTCAAAGCGTGATGGTCGGTGTCACAAGGTCTAGCTGATGGCCAGTTGCCAGTGGCACTCCCCAGGGTGAATCCTGCAGCTGGGTACTGCTTCATGTCTTGAGCAGCAATTCAGACTAGGGACAGAGAACCCTCCCAGCAAGTTCACAGATGATACCAAACGACAGGTCTTGGGCAGACTGGAGAAATGGGATGATGTAACCCCATGACAATCAAATAAGACAAAGGCAAATCCCTGCACCTGGGACAGAATAACACCGTGCACCAGCATAGGCTGGGAGGTGGCTGTTTGAAAAGCAAGCTGTGCAAAAAGGAACCTGGGGTCCTGGTGGACACCATGGGTCCTCATGGAGTTGTAGACTAAGAGCACCCTGAGCTGCATTAGCAAATTTCTAGCCTTCAGGGAGAGGAGTGATCTTTTCCCTCTCTTTCATGCTTGTGAGACCACACCTGGATCACTGTATCTAGCTTGGGACTCCCTGATACAAGAGGGACACTGACATGCTGGAGTGAGTCTGGTAGAGGCCACCAAGCTGGTCAAGGGCTGGAGCAGAGGATACCCAAGGATAGGTTGAAGGAACTGGGTCTGCTCAGCATGGAGAAGAGTCAGCTTTGGGGTGCCCATGCTGTCTGGACCTTAGCTGCACTGACGGGCTCTGCAGCCTCTTCTCTCCCAAGGGTCTGGCTGCCTGCAGTGAAGGTCAGCTCTGATATTGCACTATGATGAACCTCATCTGCACCTTGTCCCATGCACCTTCTTCCTGCTGGCTCAGGAGCTGAATTTAAGTTTAGAATCTTGCTCTGGGACTTCATCTGAGTTGCACTGGAAGTCAGACTGTGCCTGGTTTTGTAACCTACTGATCCTGACTTAGCCTCAATGAGTTTCCTTCTTGGCTTGCTCTTGAACTTGTAGCCACAGGCTTGTCCCAGCAGGTCACCTTGACTTGGAAAGACCTTACTTGCCATCACCACAGCCTACATGGTGCTGTGAGCAGTTTGCATGGGCAGGTAGGCTGGGATGTGTCTGCTTCATTGCTACCCTGGAGAAGTAGCTGTCTGACAGCTTGGAAACCCAGGGGGATCCACTTGATTTTTTTTTTTAAAATGCAGGCTCCACAAATCACCCAGAGGTAACAAATGCCAACCACTATTCAACTCTTAGATCGCCCTTTTAGTCCTACAGATTAACTTCAATCAATCACTTCTGCAGATGTTTCATGCCACTGGCACTGAGTCCCAGGGCTTGCTCACCAACCCACAGGCTCCATTAGCTGGAAGACACCTTGCTGACACTTCAGCTCCATTAGCTGGAAGACACCTTGCTGACACTTCAGCTCCATTAGCTGGAAGGCATCTTCCTGACACTTTTGCTCTGAAACTACTTGTGTTCAACGTACACATTTTAAAGCTACTTTCTCTTGTCTTACCTTGTACCAAACTGCTCAGTAGCAGATCTGGAGGTAAGGTCTCAGCACTGGCAGTTGCCATACCAACTCCCACTGAGTCCATACAGCCAGTGTCAGGTGAGGTAAGGGCTGCTGTGCATTTCAATACAGATAAGCATGAACACCCTGGTATCTTCTACCTCCTGGCAGCTGATGTAGCAGAGTTTTCTGGCAGTCATATAATAAATACGTGTCAAAAACAACCTGCTTTTTGTTCTTATTCAGGAAAAAAAAGAAAAAAAAAAAGGAAAACTTTTTCTTTTTTCATTTAGAAGCAAAGATATAATTGACTTCATATGGCTCTTCTCAATGTCCTCCTCATGTACATGCAGAGATGGCTGCAAAGCTCACAGCAGACCTTCACTGCAGACACCCCTGCATGTGGACAGGTCCCAACTTCACCTTGTCCCCATCCACACCACCAATGCTGGCTGTGCTCCAATAGCTACAGAGGGGATTTAGACTCCAGCATCCACCATCTCCTGCCCTCTGGCCTAGGGACAGGCACTGCCAGCATCCCTAGCTCAGGGCCAGAGCAAGGCTGCACCATGGGATGTTTAGTAGCTCACAGGGAATCCCTTGTACAGCATTAAAAAGAAAGACTTGCTAAAGCCTCAGGCTGAAAGTGGTGAATTCATGCCGAACCTGTATCTTGTTATGTAAAGGGAGGCCCCGAAACCAGTGCATCCCATGAAAAAGAAGGTAACCACAACTGTCAGTGGAAGCTACACCCTGGGAAAAAGAAGGTAGTCACATTCATCAGCAGAAACTGCATCCTTGAGACAAGGAAAGAAACAACGGGCCTGGAGACAGAGAAAGGATTCAATGAGGAACAAGTAATCCCCCAGACCCAAATACTGCAACTGGACTGAACTGTTGCACGAGGGGAGGGGAACTCAGATTGTAAGCTTATAATTGTCCAGGGATTTCTTTGTTTGGGCTCCCACTCTGGAGGCACCCAGCTCAAGCTGGTTTTCCACTATCCCATCGGACTAAATTATTTTTGTAAGATTCGATGCCTGAAATTCTGCTACAGGAAGAGGAGGGTAAAGAAACTTCTTTCCCAGGGAGATGGGAGCAGGGAGGGCAGAAGGGTCCTGCTGTGGTACAAAGGCAGCCACCACCCTAGGATGCACCACACAGCATGTCCCCTGCAAGACACGTGAAGTCCTCGTGCTGATCGGCACCAGAAAAGGCTCAGCTAAGGACTGTGTTCGGTTCAGGTTGCCACAGCTCAGCAAGGATGGAGACCAACTGGAGGACCTCAGAACCACAGCAGCAACCATCACCAGAACTGAAGAGAACGTGACGTGAAGGAACGACGGAACTGGGATGCCTTAGGCAACAGAAAGACATGCTAAGGACAGGTATATGTATCTACAGCTATGCAATAGGGAGCCAGGAAAGAAGTAAATTCATTCACCATGTGCATGTGGCCGGAATAGAGCAGGTACACACAAACAAATGCAGAAATACACATCGTTTCCCATTGGGTTTAATTTCATCTTTAATCAGTAACAACAACAAAGCTTTTAAGCGCTGCTCTTCAGTATTTCTCTCACAAGAATGGCCCTTGCTGTACTTAGGTGAGGTCATGAACACAACTTCCAAAATACTTGAGAATTTATCTAGTCTCAGCTCAGCTTTGCAAGTCCCAAGGCCTGACAAAAATGGACTTATTAAAAAAAGGCACTGAAATGTGTGCAGTTTAAGTTTCTTACCTCAGTCCTGCCTGCACTCAACAGCACTTGGCTTTCCATCTGGTTGATGGGACAGGTAGAACCTCTGCAAAAATGACTGGGACTTCTGAAACCAAACCAATAAATAAAACCAACAGGGTTTTGAAAGGTGTGGTGCTGTTTGTTCCCTGTCAGAGCCACAGCCACTGCTTTTCTTCTCTCAGTGTTCTGCTGGATCTACGCTGTCAGGCTTAATGTCTTTTTGATTGGCTAAATGCTAAGCTATAAAACTGAGCTTTGATATGCTGGTGTCTTAAGTTTATTTCTTAAATATGAGCCATTATTACAGAAAAGGGAAAAAAAAAAAATCACCAAAGCAGTAGCTGGGAATCAGGTATCACACATGGTATAATTTGCTGATGGGTCTACACAAGACCTAAAAATTATATGGGAAATGAAAAAAAGAAGTGCCACTTGACCCAAGCCAATTTAATCCCACAGCCAACACCAAGAAGCCACGAGTGCTTCTAAAACAAGTCTGCAGCAGTAAAACCTGTGAAGAATAATCCACTCTGCCTTTTTTATTACAATTGGGCTCGTGTGATTTGTTATGAAAGGCAGGAAGGGCCTAAAAGCTTGTTTTAAATTTGCTTTATGCTGCCTTAAACATGGTTTTGTAACAGACAGGTCCTGTTTGACTTCCTTGGGTCTCTCTCCTTTGCGGAGAAAACTTCTACTCAGCGCATGCCAAAACTCTCAACTGCTGGCTTAAGAGAATGGAAGAGAGACTTGGTTTATTTTCTGGGAAGAGGTCGTTACTTCTCATAACTGAGGAAAAACAAGAGATAAAAATAACATAAATCACAGCTAACTTTAGACAGGTTACCCGACTTCCACTTTCTAACTTCAGAAGGGTCATTGTTTCTCTGGCCATAACAAGTGCTGCCAAGCTGGATAGGACAAGCCTAAGGAACAGGAAAGGAAAGCAAAAGTAAATCTGGCTTCCAGTAAAGCCGGGGCTGCTCCACAGCTATTGGCTCAGTTAAAACATCATAAACATTTCCTGTTTATAAGTAGTTTCTGTCTTGGTAAATCTCTAACTCACAGAACCCAGATTTAACTGACTTGCTCTGTTTTTTCTGTTCTTCCTATTCTTTCTTTTAGGCTTTTCCCTTCCTGACAGACAATCAGCAAGTTAAATTATTCCTTCAGTTGTGTGTGTGTGTATCCCCCTTACCTTTTATGCCTCTGGTGTGGTTGCACAGACAAAACGGACTAACTCAGCAGCAGTTTCTGTGGAGGGAAGAAGCAGCAGCCCCCAGCACCACAGGGCAGTAAGGTGACCCACAGCCCCCAGTGCTGGTTCACGGGGCTCCATGGTGGGGTCAGCACAAGGGATGAAGTTTCATGGCAGAACCACACTCTGAAGGGCTTTTGATGGTCTGAAAGGTGAAGAGGGACCAGAAGGAGCTGGATTTGAACTGGAGGTTGCTACGTGTCTCAACTAACAACGAGTATGAGGGAAACCCAAGACATCAGTCATGATTGGGGGCACTTTTGAGGCTGCCCAAAGCCACCACCTGCACTCCTGAAATAGCAGGAGAGGTGGCAATGTGGTTGTGGGTTACGTACGACCTGCTGTGTGATGAATGAGCAATGGGACAAGTGAAAGATGCCACAAAGGACACTGGCAAAAGCTGTAACCAGTTCTCTGACCCTGGCGCCTGTGGCAGCTCCTGAGCTCTCACTGGAGCCTTCAAGCTGCAGCTTGTTGGACATCTCACGGGTGACAGGGCTGTTAAGACCCACTGTGTGGAAACCCTGTTCTCTCCCAGTAGTCTGAATGCTGGTTTGTTGAGGAAAACACTTTCCAGGACATGAGACCCCACTCATGCATATATGATTAAGCAATAACTTCTGGATAGGGCTCCAGACAACACAGGAGGTCTACCCAACCTATCACAGAATCACAGAATGGTTGGGGTTGGAAGGGACCTCTGAAGATCATCGAGTCCAGACCCCTGCCAGAGAAGACAGAACTAGAGCAGATCACTCAGAAACGCAATTACTTTTTAAATTTTAATCTCAATTACTTTCTTAATGTCAGTTCTGCATGAGCTGCACCAGCTCTTATTTCCCTTTCTGCCAGACATACTTCCTTCTACTTCAGCCTTCTTCAAACTCACTCATCACCATGAACATGGCTTGCTCCGTGCACAGGCTGCTGTGACTTTTTGCAGCTGGTTCTCTATGGGAGGTATCAACAGGACAGGGAAAACTTACAGAATAGAGTATTTCAATACAATGATGTGGGATGAATTCCCCAGCTTAACGCGTGACAGGGCTGATGAAAGAGCAAACCAGCATTTCACCCTCACAAAATTTACTGCTGGGGAGAAACCTGTCAGGAAGGATTAGGACAGGAAGGTCTGCCAGCCAGTGATTTTTTTCCTTACTGCTGAACAGCTAAATAGCTTTAATCCACTCAGCCTGCTAATTTGGCTTTCTGCCTTCACCTTTGCTGTCTCTGTACAAGAGGGGCTAACAACAGGGACCTGGCACAGTCTCTGCGTATCCAAATTCTCAGTGGTTGCAGCTCTGTGTCATGTTATTATTGCAGGGTCTTTGCCTGCAAAAACCTCATGACACCCAAAAGCAGAGCTTCCCATTTTCTCATTGTCAGCATGTGATTGTTCCCAGCAACTGAAGGGGAGCAGTTGTTTCCAGACGAGGCTCCTCCTATTTCCAAAGTGTTAGTAATAAAAAAATAAATCCAAAGGTAGTTCAGTTTTTAAATCGTAGTTGAGTTCGTGCCGTAGAGCAGAAACCCTGCCTTTGGGTGCACACGGAGCTGTTAGGTGTGATGTGAAGTGTAATCATTTCCTGGAATACCAGTGGTGTGGGGGAAGTCCACGGAGTCAGCTGCATCGGAACACCAGCTGCAAGCAGATAAAAACCCCATTTGGCTCTCGGAAGCGCAGCGAGAAGGTGGGGAAACATCCTGCAGCAAACATGTCAGGTCTGTGATGCTTTGCTTAATATTCTTGTCAATAACTCACTGGACTGAAGCCTGTTTTCCCTTAGCTGTCGGGCTCAGGTTGGCATTGTTCCTCTCAGTTTCTTTCCTTGCTCTAAGGGTGTGCTCAGACAACTGCTAAACGCGGGCAAATTGCAAGTTAAACACACTGCAAGTCGGATAAATTGTAATGGATGTAATTGAAGGGGGTTTCTCTTCGATTTTTCTTCTGACAGCAGCTACAGGAAAGCAAGCTGGAGCCAGGAAGTAGTGTAGGATTTCTTTTGACTCTGAGAGATTGATTTTTTTTTATATTGGAATAGAAAAAAACCAAAACCTTTTGGAGGTGTCTTTCTCCATTGGCTATGCAGGCAGCCCAAGTCACAAGCCTAGAGTGGGCAGCAAAGTTTTAGGCAAACTAACACTGGAGGAGATGAATTGTGCACAAGCTAGTTCACTTCACAGAGCTATACCATGGCTTGGTGCTAGTGTGACCGAGAGGTAATCCTTCCCAGAGCGCACGATGCCGCGACCACATCCGCTTGCACAAATGCCTGCACTAGCATCAGAATGAGGCCATGGGTTTCAATCATGGATCTGAAAGCATTTTCATGGCACGCATCACACCCTGCCCTGGCCTGACTTTTTTGGTTGTAACTACTGCTCTTAGGCTGGGAGAAATATGGGAATATCCTGAATGTTGACACAACTGGAGCTTCAGCGGCAACTGCAAGCCCGGAAGGTCTGAGCTATGCAGGTAGGTACTGATCCCTTTGTTCATCTCCCCTTATACCCACCCACAAGCTCACGCCTGTTACAGTTCCTGGTCTCTGGTTGCCAGTCATTGCCATGCGAGCAGATTTTTTTCACAACCAACCAAGATCCTACTTAGGCACGTAAGTTTATTCTGGGAATAGAGTTGCCTTTGAGATGATATTCAAGCCCACCGCATAGAAAGCTCAAGGTCTGTTGTGTGCATCCAACCCCTTCCATCCAGGCTGCTTTTCTCTCTCCCTCATAACTTAAGTTTCTGAACATTTCCCCATTACAGCTCTAAATTGAAAGGAACAACATCTGGGACTAATCCACCCAAAGGCTTAGATTTAAAACGAGAAGCCTCTCCTTTTATTCTGCATGCTAGAGAACTGTCCTCTGTATTTGAAAAAAAAACCCACCATTATATCACCTGAGTATTATTTCCTTGGGCACTTCCCCTTCAGCAGAATTGGTCCATTCTATCACTGCTTTTCTCTAAATAGATTCGGAAGGATTCTGAATAGGACTGTTAGATAAGGACTGTTAGAACGACTCGGTTCTGGCTTTAAAAGCGAAAGGAAAAGTCAGGTCTGTTGTGTCGTAGGAGTTGCCGCCTCAGCGAAGATTGCAGAAAGAGATTTGAAGAACATGGAGAAATACAGAGACATGATTCGAGAGGTTGGCCACGAGAAGTGTGTGGATCCAGCTTTGCTCGCTGGTATTATCTCTCGAGAGTCACATGCTGGGACAGTGCTGCAGAACGGCTGGGGCGACTACGGCAATGCATTTGGCTTAATGCAGGTATGGTCAGCCTCCTTAAAAACACAGATCTCACCCTTCTTTTGAAGCAGAAAATGAGAAAAGCAGCAGGAGTCCCGTTGAAAGGTATCCCCCTCAACCTAACCAGACAACTCTTTGGCCAGAATAAAGCTGATGCTGACCCAGCTGTCAGCTCTCATAACCAGGGAAGGACCCTGGTGTGATCAGGCAGCTTCTGAGCTCTGAAACGGCTGCTCGCTTCCTGGTGCTCCCTTGGGAGTGAAGAGATTAAGTGTTCCTATTTTATACTTTAGATAATAAACCTTGTTTCAAAAAGCATTTTTCTGCAGTAAGCACGGAGACCTGTAGGTTGCAGCTACAAGCAGGTTAATCACTCATTATATGAGTAGTGGGGGATCTTGCTTCGTAGCTCACGCCTACGCTCGTGCCTCGCTCGCTTGCTGCGATGTACGCTTAGCCTTATGTACCAATCCCTGAACATTTGCTGCACGCACTGGGATCTGCTTTTGCAACAGCTCCAGCCCCTTCAGACTTCTGCTTTACTACCCCATGGCCAGGAGGCAGAGGAGGTGGAGGAGAGCAGAACTGGGGCAGAGAACTAGGGGAGATCCCTGGAGGAACCAGGGGTTTTCTCACCCTTGTTGCAGCTGGGGAGGAGAGGAGCAGTCACCATGCAGCTGGAGAAGCTTCCACAGCAGCAAGCCTGCTTTCTGCACCCCGTCACCTTTACAGCAGCAGCTGTGTTGGGTTTTTAAGGCTCAGAGAGACCAGGAGATGGGTCAGACATTTCAGTGCCCCAAAACTCTGCTAGTCGTGCATCTGCTGGCTGCGCCTGGAGTTAAGTTTGCTTCCTCTCTATACAACTAGAAAAAGTGGTAAATCATGCAATTAAAGATCCAAATTAATAGAAGCTGCCTGTAAGCAATGAGGAGCTCAGGTGAAACAGTGGGGTTTCTGGCACACTGCTACTGCTGTCTCACTTTCAGGTAGACAAACGGTACCATAACATCATCGGGTCATGGGACAGCAAAGAGCACCTAGCACAAGGGGCAGACATTTTCCGTGGGATGTTAGACGAAATCCAGAAGAAACACCCAACGTGGACAAAGGAACAGCAGCTCAAAGGTAGAGTTTTGTCAGCTTTAAAATGAGTTTTTAGACATCTCACAGACGTAAAATGAAGTAAAAACCAAGCACTTCAGATGACCAAACACACCCTGGTCCCCCTGGTTGTTTTATCAAGGTGTGGAATAATACTCTTTGACACTCACTGAAAGGAACAGAGGTGTAAGATGTGGTTAGATTTCTAGCAGCCTTTAGGAGCACTTGGCAAATAGCATGACATTTTTCAGTTGCAAGGAGTAAGGGTGAGTTTTTCCCTGCCTCTCTTCATTTCATTTGTTTGGCGTTTCTATACCCACCTACAAAAAGATCCTGGCAACTGCAGAGAAGGAACACATTACTTTTAAAAACATCTGGTCCTCTCTGAAGGAACCGTGGTTCCATTCCTGAGCACTGATTGCAGTTGAAGCAGTCAAGGGTTGGATCCCTTTATCCCAGCTACAAATGAAGATGTCACATCAGGAAAATACAGCAAGGGGACAAGGATCACCAAGTCTGGACGTACAGGAGGAAACGATGA
Organism: Actenoides hombroni; assembly: GCA_024336885.1. NCBI lineage: Eukaryota > Metazoa > Chordata > Aves > Coraciiformes > Alcedinidae > Actenoides > Actenoides hombroni. The sequence goes on along the minus strand of WUAM01000095.1, from coordinate 2,269,457 downwards.
TTTCTTCAGTTGAGAAAGTATTAAAATAAAAAATACGTTCAAAAAGTTAAAAGGCAAAAGGAACACCTCAGCAGCAAAACCAGCTGGAAACGGCAACACAGGACTGGTGAAAAGAGAGCTGCAAACTAAAGCAGCGCGTTTAAGTTGTGATTTTTGTTTGCTTATTCACCGAGGAGGTAACCTGTGTGTTTATGTGTTTCTTTCACTTCCATTTCAGGTGCAATTTCAGCCTATAATGCAGGACCTAGTAACGTCCAGACCTACGAGAGAGTGGATGTTGGCACCACACACAATGACTACGCCAATGACGTGGTGGCAAGAGCCCAGTTTTATAAGAGAAACAGATACTGAGATCTCTCAGTGATTCCTAGATTTGAGTCACTGATGGCACGCTTTGCTTCTAATTAAAAAAAATTCTGGATTTCTCCCCCAGAAAGGGTAAGAAGGGGGTGGGGTGAGCAATGAAGCCAGAAATACGGGCAAACTTTCCATTTCTTCTTTACAGCTGAGCCTAAATTTAACTTCAAAAGAAAACACCATTAATAATCGAAACCGTAACCTATCTTTTGCCATTTAGATTTTATCTCGCTTCACGAGAACATTCAAGCAGAGTTTTCATCTGTGCTTGCAGCTTCTCGAGAAGCAGATTAATGCTGCAAGAAAGTTAGAACACTGCTTAACAAGATTTTATCCGCCTTAGATTTCATCTGTCAATATACGTGCCTAACAGCAGCACAGAAATGCTTGTTAGCAATTTGCAGGTTTGGAATTGAATATTTTCAATAAATATTGCATATGTTTCATCCAGCAGAGTTTATCACAGACTGTCATATCTTTTTGGAATAATTGCTCTTGACGTTGTGACCCCAAAGCAGCTGATTCTTGTGACAGAAGGGAGAATACTAAACTACCCTTAACTGGGTTTTTTTTTTTGCCCCCGTGTCCCAGGTTTGTGAAGGATTCCTGTTTCACAAAGAACTGCTCTCACGCACACAGCTAATAAGCAAAAACGATTTTAGTCAAGCCCTCATTTCAATATTCAAGCACTCATTTCATATCCAAGCGATTTTATTCAGGCACTCAGACACACAGCTAATAAGCAAAAGCAATGTTACTGAAAGAAACCCAACTCGTTGGGTACCTGCTAATAACAAAAAGTCGACAGCTGCACGATTCTGGAATGTCGTGTGGAGAACACAGTCTACATCTAATAGCATGTGAGTCATAAAGGTATTAAAGTCTTATGGGTAAGCTTAGCGTAGAGTTAGGTGCTGTCTCATTACAGCAAACTGAAGAGTCCTGACATCTCGATCGGGCGGTGTTGACCCACCACGGTGCCGTAGAATTGCCAGTAGAATTGAAGCTTGGACGCAGGTTGGCATCCAAAGTCCCTGATATATGCAGTTTCTGCGGAGGCAAAACTGCCACGTGACCAGACAAAGATCGTTGGTTCCAAAGGCTGTCTGAACAGGGCCCTTTCCTGAGCACGACGCTGGCGGTGCAAAGGTCGACCGTCTTCCTCCTGGTAAACGGCACGCCCACCAAACACGTCGTGAATGGGTTTTGTGGAGTGGCCGTGCTTAAGCATAGCAGATCCTGTCTGGTTGCTTCAGCCAAGGTCACCCCAACGTTATGTTCTGGTAGACAGGGGCCTTTCAGGATCTGACCCCAAGGTGGCAGACAAACGGCCGAGCAGGAGGAGGGCACGTAGAGCGGTGCTCAGGGAAAGGAGTCAGTAGGTCCTAATGCCTTCTGCAGGGCATGCCCTGGATCAAGATGTGCATCAGGTCGACCTTCCAAAAATGAGTATCTCCTCTCCCAGCAGCAGCAGGCTACTTATAACTCTCCTGGCAGGGGTGTGGAGACTGCTCCAACGTCGGTGCCTGCATGGCCAAGGGGCTGAACATTATTCTTCTACCCACAGTGGCTAACAGTGGTCATCCCCCCAGTTGTGCATGCCTGGGGGTCTGGGGCTGTTTAGCCTGGAGAAGAGAAGGCTGAGGGGAGACCTTATTGCCCTCTACAGCTACCTGAAGGGAAGTTGTAGCGAGGTGGGAGTTGG
>WUAM01000095.1:2142895-2153895 GCA_024336885.1 Actenoides hombroni | reverse complement strand
AAAGAAAAAGAAAAAGAAAAAGAAAAAGAAAAAGAAAAAGAAAAAGAAAAAGAAAAAGAAAAAGAAAAAGAGAAAGAAAAAGAAAAAGAAAAAGAAAAAGAAAAAGAAAAAGAAAAAGAAAAAGAAAAAAGAAAAAGAAAAAATCTCTGTTTACTGTCTACTGGAAAAAGGCATTTTGCACCAATGGGTCCTGTGATGATTACCAGTGCATGGCTGCCACGCTGTCATTTGTCACCCATGCCAGCAGCTCCAGGAGACAAGGGAACTGGGCTACCTGTGCTGCTCTTGGGCCAGGCTGAGGAAAAGCATGGCCCTGTCAGAGATGGAGAGGAGGCAGAGGAATCCAGCAAGACCTTCCCATTGCCAGCCAGCAGCTGGTAGCAGACAGCGTTGAGGTGGAGCAACAGTATTTACCTGTCCCTGGGGCTCTACCTCCAGTCATGGGACTAGTTATGTGAGTGACAGCCCAAGGTCCTGTAGAGATTTCAACACCATATCAGAAACTGGAAGTCTCTGGACTGGAAGGCCAAGTTTGCCCCACGTTGCACTCTGGTGATTGTGTCTCCCAAAGAAGTCCTTATTTTTATTCCTTCCCACCACCACTGAATTTAAGGAGATTAACAGTAAAACTCCTCCAAACCATTGCCTACGTCGAAGAACCAAAGAGGACTATCTGGAAAGAGCAAAATAAAACACCCAGAGTTATGACAAGAGGAGAATTCAGTTAATAACCCTTCAGGAAAATAAAAGCCACCTTTCTCAGCAGAAATAACAGAGGCTCCTTAATAAGCTGTTGGCTCGTCCTCTCTGCGCTCAGCACCGGAGGTAATTTTGATGGGCAGGCTGCCTGCAGACAAGGCAGGAGAATAAGGCCCTGAGCCTGTCCAGGCAAAGCAGACATCATCTTCCCCATCTGGCCACTCCTTTAAACAAGCATCGTCTTCTTTTAACTCCTTTGGCTCTTCCTGCAGCACTCACCTCAAGTATGCACACGGGATCGCTTTTTGCTTTAACGAAGCCTTTTGTTGGGTTCAGGCCTTTATTTTGAACGGCAAAAAAAAACCAACCCCAGCTTCCCAAGAGGAGCCGTGGTGCACGTCCCTCCCCACGCTCCGAGCCTCGCCGCGTCGCAAAGCTCACCCGGGTGCCCTTTCAGACCCCCACGGGCTACGTGGTGGTTCAGCGGCGCAGTAAATCCAGCTCCAGCGCTCCCAGCACCCACTGGGAAATACAAGGGCCGGGCTAGGTGTGCTGCACGTGCTTTGGGAGTTCCTACCGCCCAAGTTTTTTTTGCCGCTTCCTCCTCCTCCTCTGTGATTTTTCTGGTTGTTTTCCACCCTGGGCTGCCAGGGGGTTGGGTGCATCTCTTTGCTATCAGATCCCACGCGCTGCTCTCTCATCTCTGCTCTCCGGAGAGACGCCGAGCGTTTGGGTTGCCTTTTCCTGCCACTCTTTCCCCGATTAACGTGAGGCTATCGTTTATCTTCCCTTGTGATCGTGGACAGGAGACGGGGGGAGGCAGATTTTCCCGTGACCTACTTCCCTATGGCAGGATGGGAAGGAGGGTTTTGCTTTGGCTTAGGAAAAAGGCAGCGTTCGCTGCCAGAGCCTATTTATGTGGCTGACGGTTTGATGCGGGGGAAGCCGAGGGTGGGTAGTCAAACAGGTAGGCTTGTGCTGGTTTCCCCGTTTCCTTTACACAAAATGCTCCTCAAACCCACCTCACAAAGCAAGCCGTGCCTTCCCCAGCTGCTCTTTGACCCGACCCCTGGCACGGTGCTGCAAAACAGCGACGCTCAGATCGAGTCTGAGAAGTTACACCGAGGATATGGGCGGAGAAAAGGTGGTTTCCTTGGCTGCTTTTTATGTAATTGATGGGCAAAAAAGGGGCCTCTTAACTCTATGTGTGTCTCAGAAATCAGATTGAGTAATTTGGAATTCTTGTTAGCAAGTAATGTGAGTTTGAGAGAAGGCAGGAGGACACAAGCTTAATCTCTTGCATAATAAAATACAATTAAAGTTGAATTTAAAAGGTAGAATAAGATTCTCCATCTTGTCTAAATAAAATAACCTTTGAATTTTATTCTTCTCTTCTATGTAAGCTAAAAAAGTTCAAATTATTAAAATGTTTGATTTTTAGAGGCAAATGCTTGTTCCCAGGACCCAAGACATTCTTCCTCCTAATTTAGTGGGCGATTACTCCAATTTCTGACCCTGAATTCTGCCTGCCCTTCAAGGAACTTAGTACAATGTGGAGCTTTTACATTTGGGCACAGAAACTGTTTTGATCAAAGTAGAGGCCAGTGTCCACCTCTTCCTCTGCGGACTGGTAAGCTGCTTGCTTAAAAGTAGCTTCAGCCTGGACTCTGACAAGTCGTTTCAGGGGAATTGTTCTATTTACACAGCAGAGTAACTGAGATCAGAGCCAGACCCACTTCCATATCAGCAAGCGATGGTGCGGAAACACTGCAGGAGGAGCCCCTTTCCTATGTCATCAAGGCAGATGTTTTTATTCTGTGCCTCCAGCTACTTTTCTAAATCCCATTTTACTTTTCTTCAGCCTTGATAGGCATTGCTTAGAGGAATCACGGCATCATTAAGGTTGGAAAAGTCCTCCAAGATCATGAAGTCCAAACTTCTACCCAACGCTTCCGCCCAACACTTCCATGCCCACGAGGCCATGTCCTGAAGAGCCTCATCTACAAGGTTTTTTTTAACACCTCCAGGAATGGTGACTCCAGCACTTCCCTGGGCAGCCCGTTCCAATGCTTAACCACTCTTTCAGTAAAGAAATTCTTCCTGCTATCTAATCTGAACTTCCCCAGCACAACTTGTGGCCATTTCCTCTTGTCCTGTCGTTAGTTACTAGGGAGAAGAGGCCAACACTGGCCTCACTACAACCTCCCTTCAGCTAGCTGTAGAGAGCAATGTCTCCTCTCAGCCTCCGCTTCTTCAGGCTAAACAATCCCAGCTCCCTCAGCCTCTCCTCATCAGACATGTTCTCCAGTCCCCTCACCAGCTTTGTTGCCCTTCTCTGGACCCACTCCCATACCTCAACCTCTCTCTTGTACCGCAGTGCCCCAAACTGGACAGAGTACTCAAGATGTGGTCTCACCTCCTTACTCCTGCCGGCCCCATGGTTCTCATCTTCATGGAACCCGATGCAGAATTGCCCCTTGCTCCCCAGGTCCCTTCCCCAGGCTGCAGCACCACGTGGGGCTCTCCAGCTGACCCCAGATTTTACCTCCCATAGACTCGGGGCTGACTTCAACCGCCTCGATTAATTGGACCGGTCTTCTCCAAATGATATCTGTTGATGAATGAGTGAATTAAGCTGCTGAATTCTGGCTCCCTGACCCCTCTACAGTGCAGTTGCTGAGCTGCTACACTTTTAATCATGTTCTGCTCAGTTGCGTGTCGGAGTTCACGGTGATGGTTGCCGTGCTCGGGGACCTGCTTAGAGTTGGTGTATTTTGATTACTGTAGCAAGATGCAGTTGCTTGCTTGTTTCTGACTAATACATTTTATGACTCTTCCCCGCTGTTAATAAACATAGTGCTGCTTAATTATTGAGATATTTCATCAAAATGTTTTGGAGAGGAAGACAAATTTTATTTTCTGACTAAATAATTAAACATTATGCAAATGTTCACAAGCCCAGCGTTCTGGTTATGCAAAACAAGACTTGGATGATGGCCTTGTTTGCACACTGAGTTAGCATTGTTGGGCCGTAATTAGCAGCAGATAACGGTATTACTGCGATTTGAAAACATAAACAGGTTCTGGTGGAACAGGGCAAGCATGAAGGTAAGGATGAGGGTCAGGCTGCAGCCACGCTCTGCAAGGAGAAGGTGGGATGTTTTCCCCCAAGAACCAGCTACCATCCCAGTTGCACTGGCAGGGGAGAAGGGCAGAGCTGGGCTCACCCTCCTGCAGCTGGTAACCTCACCTAAATGCAGAGGCAAGAGGTAGGGGCGTGGGCTGGGACACAGCCCACAGCAGGGGAGAGGAGGGGAGCAAAGCTGTTGCTTTCCACACAAGCCCACTTCACCCGTGCCCCACGTGATGCTCTGCGACTTGTCCTCGCGTTTTGGACCCTTTAGCTCCGGCGGTCAGAGACCAAACCCAGCTCTTGATGGTTTCAGGGTTTAATTATCCACCAATGGGAGTTGTCCCGAGGCCTGATTTTGAACACATCAGTGCGCAGGTGCCGTAGCTCTGTAACCCCTTAGGTGACCCTAAGGTGTCATCACCTCGAAAAGTCGGCGTGCGTCAGCCCTTGTCGTTTGTCACAGCTCTTTCAGGGCAGCCATAACAGCAATCGTGCGCGTGACAAGCGATACGCTGGTGACACAGCTACCGCAGCTATCAAACTCATCCTCACCGACACGTTGCAAACTTCAGGAGGAGTTTATTAATTGCTCAGCGTGCTCCGGCTGCCAGCGGTACCCAACGGCTCTGATTGGTGTCTGCTCCTGACCCCTGTCCCATTCACTCTCCTGAGCTGTGTGTTTGGTGGGTGGAATTAGCATTTGCCCACGCGGTTGCACAGCACATGGGAAGGCAGCAGGAGCTGTCATTCTGAACCGTACTTTGGGGGAATGAAATACAATATCAACATACTGCTCTTAAACTGCTGCCTCCTCTTTGTGTGCCAGGAGAGTAAGCTGCACACAATTCGGGCTGAGCACCCAGTTTGCGTGTGGAGACGGGAGTCGAAAGCTCCTTTTGAATCCGTGGAGAAAGGAATACATTGCTTCGTTTAAACATGCATGTCCTCAGTGTCTTTCCTCAGGGATGGAGCTGTCCAATAGTCCCAAAGCTCTTACTTTATCACTGTCATTTTTGTTGCCTGTCGGAGCTGCAGCAGTGCCTAGCTTGTTGCTGCTTACACCTTAGTCCAGCTACGTGGGTAGGGCTCCGGTCCGACTGAGGTTCGTTTCTCCTTTTCCCCAAACCTTCATCTAAGAAGTCCTAAGAAGCAGGAAATTGCTCTCCTTATTTCTAAATGCCATGAAGAATGCTCCTGTCCTATCTATGTTGTCCTTGCTGTCTACCATCCTCCCACTGCTGCTTGGAGAACTGTAGATTTGCTTTGTGGGGAGGAGATGGGATTCTAACTTGGCAGAAAGATAACGCTCCAATGAAAGAAACACCAGTAAAACCTTTTAAGACTGGTGGTCAGAATGACTTAATACAGCCTGGATCCCCTGCAGTGATGAGGCAAAGCATGGCATCTTTTCATTACAGCAGAGCAAGAGCTCTGCTGGTTTAAATGGAGAGTGGCTTTGATAATTATTTTCAGTGCTGCAGATTCTCTGTTCGCAGGGATTGTCTTGAAGCTTGCCGCGTCTCAGAGGGATACAAGTTAAGGTTCGTTATACGTACTATAGGTAATTTGAGCAAAGGGATCTAAAGATATCATTCTGTTATTCCTTCTCTCTCCCCCCTTGCCCCGAATAAGCTGCTGACAGAATCACTTTGGCACATACTTTGGGTTCAAATGACAGCTCTAATCGTCCCCGAGCTGGCTCTGAGCCCGCTCGGCCGTGGCCGTGCTGCGGCGTGGAATGGCGTGCGCAGAGAATATGCTGTCCAGGGTGAAGCTTCGACCAGGCAGGTTGACGAGGAGACCCCAAACCTCATTACCAATGAATAGGGACGCACCTATAGGAGTTGAACTTTTTACTCGTATCCGATGTCACGGGGCTGGACGTGATTAGGGCACAAGCTGCAAGGCCACGCTTTGTCGAGGCATTCATGAACCTGTTTCTTCTTCCCTTCGGACGAATGTGAGCTGGCTTAACAATTTCTGGTTGTTCTTCACAATTTTAGTACAGAATTATGAAGGCGAAGCCGTTGGGGAAGACGGGAGAGTGGCACAGGATCAGAGCTGGAGGTGCTGGGACAAGGAAGGCACAAGAGCAAGGGCTCTGCTTCTGCCTGTTGGGGTGATGCTGACTCAAGCCTTCGTAGGCCACAGCTGATGACTGCAGTTAGTGCAGATTCTCACCCAACCATCATCTTGAGAATCGGGTTCCACATAGAATTTTGGCTGGGAATTAGTTTGCCAAGCAGAGGTGCAGAGGGTCACACAGCTACTGTTACTCATGGGGAAGCAGCCTGCTCCATCCTGGGAAACAACCCCATCTGTTGTTAACATGTTGTCACCAATCCCACCACTCATCTTTTGACGGGAGGAGGAATTTTCATCCCCTGCCCCAGTATGATGGCAGAAAACGTGCACCAAGTTCCTTCTTCGCGTTTGACAAAGAAACGTGTCGGGCTGATGCAAGAAAGCACGGGAAGCTTCCCCCAGCTCCTCCATCTGCAGAGCCCTCACCGTAGCACGGCTCTGTGCAGGCTATTGACCCCCACCAGAACCAGAGGGCATGTGGCAGCAATTGCTTTATCCCAGTTTGGTCTGCAGAGGATGTCCAGATCTTGACTTTTCAGTTAGCTGTGGAAGAAAGAGGAAGAGACACCCACTGACCAGGTATCTCCTGGGTGATGGGGCAAGAGCAGAGGGAGCTACTTGTCCCAGCATTGGGTTTTAGCCAACGATTTGGTGCCTGGTTTGGAGTCTTTTAACATCTGGTCCTAACAAAGCGGATGGAAGCATGTCCTGCAGAACTCTGCCTTCCCGTGGGAAGGAGGATTGTTGATGAAGAGCTGGGCAAGAAGAGAGGTGAGACCAAGAAAACAACGCAAAGACTAACATGCGGCCAGCCCACTCTTTGGCAGGGAGGCCCGTGCCAGAAGTCTGGAGCATAAAGTTTAAATCTCTGTTTCTTGGCAGTCAAAAATTTAGATTTGCATTGGTTTTGCAGATTTTAGCTCAGGTTTTACAAATCTCCACGGTTTTGGAGACTATCCTAAAGTCTTAACCGTGCATTATTCACGTGGGCATTTGGGCATCGATGGCATTGTGGTGGAGCTAGAAAATGGTTATTGTTTGTAGCAAACCTGCACAAAATAAATTAAGCGTTACCCAGGAGTCACAGTTTCTCTCGGAGCTTCACAGAATCAGAGAATCACAGAGTCATTAAGGTTGGGAACAACTTTTGAGATCATCAAGTCCCACTGTCTACTGAATTCTATCAGGACCACTAAACAATGTCCTGAAGTGCCATAGCTAGATGATTTTTGAACCCCTGCAGGGATGGTGACTTCCCTGGGCAGCCTGTTCCAAGGCCTCACCACTCTCTCAGGAGAGAAATTGTTCCTCATATCCAATCTAACCCTCCCCTGGTGCAACTTAAGCCCATTTCCTCTTGTCCTATTGTCCTAGTTACCTGGGAGAAGAGACCAACACCCACCTCACTCCAACCTCCCTTCAGGTAGCTGTAGAGAGCAAGAAGGTCTCATCTACCAGTGAGACAACGTAACAGATTTTGAGAGACCCTTCTAAAACATCTTATTTTTTGCTTATAAAATTTGACTTGGATTCTTTTCCTGGGATGTCTGGATCTGTAGTTATTTTTGCCAGGAAAGGCAAAAAAATTCCTTCAGAAACCTATCCTTGCTGAGGGCCTGATTTGGACTTCCCTCTAACTGCAGCTTCCCTGTCCTTGGTGTCCCAACCACCAAGCTACCCCAAGGTAAGCAAAAGGAGACATCTTCTCAGCGTATTTTGCTTATGGTAAAAACATCCAATTCATAAAGTCTCGTCCTCAAAATTTCCCTGAAAAAGAATTCTGTTTTAAAATTAGGAGAGAGAGTACCATGAGGCAGGCATGTGGAAAATGAGCTGGCAATCAAAATCCTTCATTCTTAACAGGATTTCCTTTTGCTTGAACTTTCTCTTCTATAGCAAGCATTTCTGGCTGTTCTTCACCCAGGCATTGGACCTCAGCTACCGTCAGCAACACTGGCACAATATGAACTTCAGGGTTTCCAGATTTATGTTTATGTAATTGTAGGAATGCATTTAAAAGCCTCTGCTTTCAGAAGGAGATGAATAAATGTAAACGTTCATCACCTCTGAGCATATGGCAGAGGCGTTTGCGGCTCAGGCAGAACCAAAATGACAGTGGTGTGGGGGTGAGGGTAGAGAAACACGAATGTGGAGATTGAGCTCTGTTCCTACCCCCTCCTCAAGAGACTTCTTGGACAGATTAGTTGCTCACTCACCTCGTTTTTATTTTGCTTAAAGTGGGACAACAATTTGTCTCCTGGAAGGGACGGCACCATCAGACCTGGCCCGTGCGTGAGACACAGCCGTGTGCGGAGAAGCAACATCACAACAGGTAACAGGAGCTTATTTCATAATGTAGTTACAGAAAAGGCAGAGTAAAGCTTACCCAAACGTGGCAAGTTTGGGCTACTAAGCATTTGTATCCTCTATCGTATTTTAATGTCATTTTCCACCTCCCTTTATTTGTTAAGAGCATTAGCGGTACAATAGGTGCTCCGCAAGCCACACGTCGATACATGAACTGTGCCATCCTGCAGCTTTGTGTCTAAAATGTTTACAATACTACAAAACAAAATCTGTCTGTTGCAAACTAGCTCAGCCACTGAAGCATTCATTGTTTCAGTTTGTGTCTATAAAACTGTAATGAGATCTGAATTTGTATGAGCATCAAACCTGTCTCCTTCTCTGGAGACTTTCAAGACCTGTCTGGATGCATTTCTGTGTGATCTGCTCTAGTTTTGTTCCTGCTCTGGCAGGGGGGTTGGACTCGATGTTCTTCAGAGGTCCCTTCCAGCCCCTAATATTCAGTGTGATTCTGTGTGTGAAGACCTTCTCTATTGTTACACACACACCATTTTCTCTAGTCGCAGGGAGAGGATGGCAAAACGTCTCCCTTCCCCCTTCCCCTTCCCCTTCCCTTCTTATCTCCTTCTGCCCTGCCATGGTGCCAGGTGAGGGTCTCAAGTCACAGAATCATTCAGGTTGGAAAAGCCCCTGGGGATCATTGTGTCCAACCATTAACCCTACTCTACAAGTTCACCCCTAGACCATATCCCCCAACACCACATCTCAGCGATGCTTAAACACATCCAGGGATGGGGACTGATGGTTACAGAGGTTGAAACGTGCCTCTCGTTACAACCGGCCCCAAAACCTTGTTGTACAACCCTTCAAATGACCCCACCTTCAGAGGCCATATCTCAACGCAAGAGAAAATACAGGGCAAAAATAGGAATTTTTTAACTCCAAACACCAACTTCTAGAAGAAAAGGCAGCTCACAAGTCATGTGTCCCGTTCCCCCCCCTTCCCTCCCCTCGTTACCAACAATATCTACAATTGTCCCCATTTACAGTCAACAGCTTAACTTAAACACACCAGCATCCCGTAAAGACAGAGCGAGCTTTGCCAAACCATCAGCTTGGCTTTCCACGTCGACCACAGACAAATTAGAGTGTTCTGGGTTAATTCAAGCAGGGCATGAAGTCAAAATAACAGCTCCAGCTCACCAAGCTGTAGTTTTACCCCAGGTAGGCACAGAAATGTCAAGTTCCATTCCCGGGAACCCCCAAAGCAAACACAGAAGCAACACCAAAGAGTTTGCTCCTTCGCTCCCGTCCCTGGTGGGAACAGCCCGTTGACCAAAGCAAACACGTTAGTACAAGTTAGTAGACTGGAGAATCAAAAGTAATAATAATAGTCATAAAAAAAAAGGCAAACAACAAAGCCATCTTCTCGTATACGACAATTCGGTTCCACCTCTGAAACCCCCTTACCTGGCGGAGGGATTTACAGAGCTCTCTGCCCCAGGAACAGGCACCTTGCCGAGCACAACCGTGAGCATCCTTGGGTTGGGAAGGACCCGCAGCCGAGCAAGGGTCCTGCGTGGCTGCAGGCTGGGCATCCGCAGAAGGTTCTAGAGTTATGTCAAAGCAACCAGGGCAAGTTGACGTTTCAAAGCGTCTTCTTCCGCGCGTCACGTTTAATTCTAAACAGCCCGGCCAACACAAAAAAAAAAAAAACCACAACCACCAGCGGGTTCTGAAGCCAACGATGCAGCAGTGTCAGCTTCCTCTTGACGTCCGCGGTTGTCGCAACGTGCCCCGAAGTCTCCTGCAGCGACCACGGAGTTGTGCTCCCGCACTGGAATCGCCTTCCACAGCTCAGGAGCCCCCGGTAACAGGAGAACGCAGCAACTACAGGACGCAACGATTTTTCGAGCCTCCTCCATGGGGCTTTTTGTGGGGTTTTTTTTTGTAGGGGGAGGGTTTTTGGTTTTTTGGTTTTTTTTTTTGGTTTTGTGTGTTAAAATGGTTTTGGTTTTCACCCCCGTCTGTACTACACCCGGGACGCGATCAGGGTTGCATGCACAATCCGAGGCGTGTGGAACCGTTTGCTTCGAAACCGGTCAAAATAAGGCACTGAGAGACCAACGCAAAGGTTCTAAACTTTACCGACTCGAGCTCTCGGGAAACTCTTCGTCCGCTCCGCGCTAAACCCATCAACGCGGAACCGCTGCAAAGGCCCTGGAGATGGAGAAGCGCCTCACGGGTGGCAGGAAAGGCTTTATTAAAAGCATCGAAACACTTTTAAGGCCTCATTTCTCTCTCTCTCTTTTTTGTTTTTTTTTGGTGTCAAGATTCAAAGCGCTCGCAAACTTGCGTTCGGTTTTCTTCCGCCTTAACCCCCGCAACCAAAAAAACAGAACGAAACAACGAACGAAATGGAAACGAAAGCCAAACGCGCTGGGCGAACGAAAGGAAAAAAAAAAAAAAAAGAAAAAAAAAAAAAATAATCGGAAAACTTAAAATTCACAAACTCCAGCTCTTCCAAACCAGCGAAGCCCCGGACTTGGCCAACCGTTCCGAAAACCGCAGGGTTGGGCGCTTCCCCGCTTCTTGCACCGCCGCTTCCTCGGCAAGGTGAGGAGTAAAACAGCAAATCAGCCAGTGACCCCCCCCCGGTATTATTATTTTTTTATATATATGTATATAATTTTTTTTTTTCGTCCTCCTCGCCCCAAACCAAGGCGGGTGGAGGGGGTGGCCCAGCAAGACAATCACGGCCTAGATTCCTTCCGACGGC
>WUAM01000095.1:2128834-2140517 GCA_024336885.1 Actenoides hombroni | reverse complement strand
TCCCTGCCCATGGCAGGGGGGTTGGAACTGGATGATCTTTAAGGTCCCTTCCAACTCTGACAATTCTATGATTCTATGTAGTCAGTCAGACCTTATAAATCCATAGCATTTTGAGTTCTTCACCCCTCCTTGCTATTAAAGTTCCCTCAGGCTTTCATCTTCTCACCGAATTACTATTGCCTACTCTTCTGGCTTTTATTGTGTCCATCTCCTATTCAAAGTGCTGGTGCTGTGCATGATTTCCTGCCATGCCATGCTCTACATGTTAGTTTTCTATAGGTGTCTCAGTTGTCTTTTTCACTGTGTGGAATTGGGGTTTCTTGCATCATAAGGTCTCTCACAATTCTAGTTCTGCTCATTATTTTGTTTCTTACTGAATTGTACCATCCATTTTTGCCTGCTTCCCACATGCTTACGTTTGCTGCCGTCCTCACGGGCACTGTGTGATCTCCCGAGTTAATGTTTAAAGCCACAAACCCATCCGTGCGTGAAGTTCTTCAAAACAAAGCAGGTTACTGACGTTGTGTGTGAGGTCATCATAGGCTGGAGGTAACTTTTTGTAACCTTTTTGGCTGAGATTTGGACACAACAGGGTGCAGCTCTGCAGCTTTCTCGTTCTCTTCCCTTCCTTTGTTAACTTTGCTGTTGGTTGCATCTTGTTTTGCAAGCTCTTCTGTAAAGGTGGCGTGTGCTGCAAGTCCAAGCTTGGGAGGAGTAGTTGAGATTTGCCTGGAATCTCTTGGTACCATGATAACAAAAAGCACTTTTTTCTTTGTGTTCTAAATGCACCCGAGCAAGAGAGCGACAGATTTCTTCCAAGGAGAAATCTGAGTGAGTTATTTATTGCTGGGTAGCATACTTGTATCAGATGTAGTCTATAGCGGGGGGAAAAACTGGCAGTGCCTGAAAAGAATGTTAAATGTTAATGTTTGAACTACTGTAAGGGATGGTTTAGTGCTTTAAAAACAAACCTACCCCTCCATTTTAGAGCTGGATAATTTATTTCCCTGTGATCTTTGCCTTGCTCAGTTAGGACAGCGTGGTTGGATGCTGCCTGTGTTTGGGCAGTTGAGGATTCTCAAATCCCACGCTACGGAACAGGGCTGTGTTTTGTCCTTGGGGAGCAGGCAGTGAGGAGGGATCTGGTCCTACCGTGGTGTTTCGTGGAGCTTTTTTGGGTTGTGGCCAGTTGGTATGGATTGAACAGCCTCTGCCTGTGTGGCTGCAGGCTCTGCTTGATCTGCAGCTGAACTAGGGGGGAGGAAAAAAAATAAATGCCTGTGGATGGGTCTTGCACTGAGCAGAGAAAGATGAGCGATGGAGGTTTGCAAGTGCTGTTTAGAGCTCTGGTCTGTCTGTTTGCTGGGGGCAGCTCTGCTGCTGCAGTTCCACGAGGCCTCACTGGTTTCAGAGGGGTTTTGTCAGAGTCAGGAGTGGGGCCTTGAGGTGCTGGCTTCCTGCAAGCAACACCAGTATCAGCTCCTCACCTGCCAGGGGGACACGTGCCTCTTGCCTGGTATTTTTTGATAAAATGATAACGTTGATCTGTCTGTTTGTCCTTTAAAGACCAAACTGATGTGAAATACAGCTCCTCCAGATAGGAGCAGTCTTGACAGAAAAAGGACAAATGAATCTAACGAGCTGTAGTCTCTGAGCCAAGACTGAGGCAGTGCGAGGGAGGTGCCTGGAAGCCACAGCAATGAGTGTATACAGTAGTATTTCTTCCCTGTATTTTGGTACACGGGGGCCTCTTTGTAAATACTTTTTTGAGTAACATGTTAAAATTTTGTTTCCTTGAAACAGGATAAAAGGGAAAAAAAAAAGAAGTTAAATTCATGAGAACTGTCAGAAAGCTTACACCACTTTGGAATGGATTGAGTTCTGATACCTCTGCTATGGGAGAGCTACGTTCCGTGCCGCTCTCGGCCATCTGCTGCTGATGGACTTCAGCTGACTTCACTTGCAGCGAGCCCCACGGATAGCTCCTCGTCGTAACACACCAGAAACAAGTGTGATGCTGAAATGAGATGAGGCTCCGACATGGAACTGTGGCCACCGTGTTAGTTTTCATCACTACTTTCCTCAGTTTGTCCTGGTACACTGCGTGGCAAAATGGGAAAGGTGAGTGAAAGGCTTCGAAGCCAACCTGACCTTCAAGCGTCTGCGGGGCAGAGGAGTGACTGGCACAGGCAGGCACCCTGCTGCTGTGTGTTAGCAGGCTGTAAATTGCTTGTTGACTAGCTTTGCTCCAGAAGGTATTGCCTTGGTGAGGAATAAGCACCTGCTAGTAGGTTCAGGAAAATAAACTGGCAGTGATCCTGGTTTAAAAAGAAAAATAAACCAAACCATGTACCTGAAGAAAAACACATCCTGCTGTTGGAGGAAAGGGTTTGGTCCAGGCTGAATAATTGTTTGTTTTTTTCTTTTCCTCGTTTAGAGTTGTTTGAAAACCATATGGTCTGGGCTTGCTGCTGTTGTGATTGGGTGGTTGGTGTTTGTCTCCAAGAGACCTGGCTGGAGAGTGTTTATTTTTGGTGCTGCTTTCTGTCTTCCCTGATGATTCAGTGGCAGACTGCCAATCAACATTATTGAAGGACTTTTCTCGCTGTCTTTGAATGAAATGTAAAATATTTGTTGTCAGAGTATGATAGAAAACATAAAATAATGTGAGCAAATTGACCAGGTAATGAAAAATGCATCTATTGTAATAACATGGGCAATCTCATGAAATAATCAAGTAGCTGTTGTGTGTAATAGACTTTTACCTTCTTATTTATCTTTGTCCTTCTTGTTGCACTCCACGTGAACCTTGGCAAATTCAGGTTTCCTGAGGGTCAGGACTGTTTACTGCAAGAAACGTGTTTTGTCCTTCAGTAAAGCAAATAAACCTGTGCAGCAGTGGCTTCTAAGAAGAAGAAAAGTGGCTTTTTATCCTTCATAAACATCTAATCTCTTGAAAAGTAGTAATTTTAAACCACATATTTTGTCTTAAGTGAAATTACAACGTGTTTTGTTCCAGCTGTTTTGCTGACAATATTAACTTGGTTTGTGCCACAGGTCTGATGTGAGGAAGCTGAGATTTTCCAGGAGTCCTGTCTGTTGTGGCACAGCATATTGAACTTTATTTTCTCCCCCATTGGATACTTGTTGGAGAAGCAGATGCTTTGTGATGTAGCAGTTGGTTGGTAGGTTAGTCTTCTGAATATAAGCAGCAGGAAAAATATCAGGTTCTCAAAGTTAGGGCAATGTATATGGCTTTTAACTGGACAACAGAAGTGTAGACGTGCCAAAGAGCGACAAGAAAAAGATCTTTGAGTAGCACTCCAAGTAGTATTTTCATAATTTTGGCCAAGACCACTTTTTCTAGCTAGATTTTTTTTATGTTACTGATTGATTTCATGCTGAAGAACCTCACAGAAATATTGCTTTTACTTCAGCAAAGATGTGTATCTATGAAATTCTCTTCTCTTCTCTTCTCTTCTCTTCTCTTCTCTTCTCTTCTCTTCTCTTCTCTTCTCTTCTCTTCTCTTCTCTTCTCTCTTGACATATGATTTACAGGTCTTTTCTTTTTCTGTCAAAGTGTAACACGAAGAAAAGTCTGTTAAAAGAAACTATCAAAGATCTGCTCTTTGGAGAGCACCAGTATATACAGGGCTTTTGTTGGTCAGACTTCTCTGTTTTTTTAATTTGAATGCTTAGAATCACTATTTTCTTAATGTTGGTATAAAAGTTCTGCATTTATCTTCAGCAGATCCTGCTGCTGAGCATTAAGAGGGTAATTTGTTAAATAAAATCAGTGTAACAAAACATCAGTAATGCGTTTGATCATAAATCACAGTTATGAAACTACAGTGTAGAGAATTTACTCAAGAGAAATTTTTTATGTAGAATATAGTTTTTTCTTTTTTGCCTTCAGCTTATGTTTAGCATTTTATTAATTTGCACAGATTGTCAAAAACCAAAACAGATTTGAGTTCATTTAGTCCCACATTTTTCAATCAGAGACATTGCTGCACTGATGGAAAAGGTTCAGAAACTGATTATATGTATTTAGTAAGAATTCTTCTCTTTTCTTTTTTTTTTTTTGAGATTACTATCATTTTATTTAGTAAGCCTTGTGGGATGGTATCTTAATTTGTTGATAGCATTTTCATTACACATTCCTGAGTGGCTCCATTAGAGGCAAATACAGTGCTTGCTGTTTGCATTCACTGGAAGGCTATAGGGTGTCACATAAGCTGAGCATCATCTTCCATGACTTGTTACATTTATATGGCATGCACTAGATTCCTGTAGGTATTTGGCAGCCTTTGGACAGCAGAGTAAATCTGTACTGGGGGGAAAAAAAGAAAAGTACCCTGCTTTTTTTTTTTTTTTTTAAATAGAAAAAGCAAACCCCCAAATTGCTGGCTTCTCAGTCACAACTAAAACAAATTTTCCTTTTTAAAAGCAGAAGCACAGTGCCTTGTTTCGAACAACCCTCATCCAGTCTTCAAGTGATTACTTTTAATTGAGCAACTCAGATCTTGGGTAATTGTCACTTAAAATGCAGACCCATTTGTAGAACAGCAATAAGACTGGGATGATGGGATGATATTGTGGCTCGTGTCTTCCAGCAGTAACTACACCTAGTGCCAGTCTAGGGAGGATGGGATTTGGGCCTGAAAGACAAGTCTGAAGTGCAAAAAGGAAGGAGGTTGACTGAAATACCTCTGGTTGTTGGAGAAACCTTGGCCTAATTTTGAAGACTCTTTGTCGCTTTCCGGACCCCATAGAAGCAGTGGGGTTGTAAGGAAGCAGTCCAAGCCCTGAGTACACCCAGGGAAGACCTCTTCTGTGGCATTAATGACCAAGAGTTGTAAGGATGCTTTCTAAGAGTTGAAAGTATACTGTGGTTAGCACAAGTGAGGAAATCAAACCTTACCTTGCAGATTACTTTGGAGCAACTTCTAAAGGATCTGCAGTTGCTTCACATTCACAGATCAGCGTGAGATGTCCCTGAATTCCTCCAAACACTGAGTTCTTAGGCAAGTGATAACTTTATGCCTCATACCATCTCCTTTGACTGAATCATGCTTTCTGGTACTGCTGACCTGCTCAGTGTCACAGGTCTTCACCCCCTCATCTGTGAGCTATAGAAATCTGGTGCTTTTGCTTTTGTTTTTGTTTTGTTTTTGGTTTTTTTACCCTAAAAGCACTACTCTTAAGAGGATCTAACCAGTACTGGGAGCCTGTCACACCAGTGACATAAATTACACCAAAGCTGTTGTGTCCTCTGTAGAGAATGTAGTCTTGATGCTTTGATCTTTAATGTGACTTAGTGGTCTGAGTACATAATGTTTCAGGAAGAGCATTAGGAAGCATCACTTGCTTTCCGTGTTCCTACTCTGATCCTGTTGCCTTTGATTAAAACAAAAAAAAAAAAAAAAAAAGAAAAAATATCAGAGCAGTGTTTTGTTTCAAGTATGTGTGCTTTGTTCTTGGTCAAAGACAGGAGCTGGCAGTGTCTTGTGTCACTTCTAGAAGGCATTTGTCTACTTGAAGTGGTGAAGACTTACATGGAATACGTATCGTGAAAATCTGATGCATTTGAAGCCTTCAGGATTGTCTAAACTAGGTAGCTTCAAAGCAGTTTGAAGCTAGCAGTGTGTCCTCTTTTTCCCAAGTAAAATATACTCCATAAGGATGAAGAGTTGAGCAAACTTCTGGTTTTCAGTTCATCCAAGGGTGTTTCATAACCGTAGGATCTCCTCGCTGTATGGGGATGGCTTATTTTGGTACCCTGATTTAA
This sequence comes from Actenoides hombroni, assembly GCA_024336885.1. NCBI lineage: Eukaryota > Metazoa > Chordata > Aves > Coraciiformes > Alcedinidae > Actenoides > Actenoides hombroni. The sequence goes on along the minus strand of WUAM01000095.1, from coordinate 2,134,726 downwards.
ATTCAGCTGGGAAGGCCTCCAAGAGGACTTGGATTTTTCAGATATTTAGCTTCCTGGTTTGCTGGATATTCACTCATACTTCAGTAATGATGGTTGGAGCTACTGGTTGTTGTTTGGGGTTTTTTGTTGGGTTTTTTTGGGTTGGTTTTTTTTTTAAGCATAAGATTGTTTCTCATTTGGAGAGGAAATGGCCTGGGCTGTATAATAAAACTGTTTTCATCAAATTAGACTTGCCACTCGTTTTCTCAGCCATGATAATCTTCAGTGCTGAAAAATATCTAAACTGAACAGCAACCATCAGAAAAACTGAGACTAAACCCCAAAGCCTTATCCAATGGGGGAAACTTTTGGAGTAAGAACCAGGGATATGAATTCCTGAAGGGTCCTACAGAAGAGTCCTACAGAACCATGGAGGAAACAGGGCAAGGAGGACAGGAGATTTAGGGTGGGGTTTTGGGGTTTCCTTGGCAGTGGTTATGCAGATGTTCTCTTTCAGAACAGCTCAGAAATCTGAGGGATGCACGTTGGCATTTCCCAACCACAATGCACCTTAGCTTGGGCTCTGACCCCAAGAGAACCTGTTACTGGAGTAAAAGCTGATTGCAGTCTTCTGGCTGCATGGCTTGAGTTTCAGAGCTGTGCTCGTTTCCCAGTGATAGGAATTGAGACCAACTAACCAAAACCATTAAATGGAGTTAAAAAAAAAAAGGTAAAAGAGTGAAGTGGAGGCAAGGAACGGATGGGATGCTAAAGTAGAAGGGGCATGTAACAATTTATGCCAGCTTGGTGAAGAGGGTTTGGTTTTTCAGTTGTTTGTTTTTTTTTCTGTTAAATAGAAGGGAAGTGTTGGTTTCCTTTGGAAATTCTGTTGCAGATCTTCCAGGAGCTGAAATTAAAGGAACTTGGAGTTTCCTTTTTCTTTTTTTTAAAGCCAGTACATGAACATTACTCTGATCTTTATCTAACATACACTTCAAGTCTGGTTTCCAAAGCTAACAAACTGGCGCGTAGCTCGTTGGCCTGTACTGTATTGATATTAAAAATAGGAATTGGATTTCATTAAAGCCAAGCAGGAAGGTAGGTCTGAAATGGTTACTGAGAGCTCTGTAGAGGCAGGGAACGTGCTGTCCCAGGAGAGTGGGGCAGAAGAGGCAGATAGCCCAGCTCTGCAGCTGGACAGGGCTGCAGTAGCTCCGTGTCCATCTGCCTCGTGCCCGTTGCAGCAGAACTTCTCTGACACCAGTAATTTTGTTGACCTGCTGTGGAAAGGTTTGCAACCAAAGGAGCTTTTGCAGCACTGCCTCATCCCCTTGTTTTTGGGGTTTTTTTTTTGTACCCTGCTAGCTAGGTTACCCTAACAGTCTATGAGCTTCTAAAACTTGGGTGCTACCTTGGAGCATTTAATGTGCCCCAAACTTGAAGCATTGCATAAACTTGGAGCATTTAATGTGCCCAGACTCAGCCAACATCTTGAAGTACTGGTTTTGATTGTGGCCTAGTCCCCAGCTCTGGGGACAGGCAATACTTTTGCTCCGTGTGGCTTCTCTTAATATTTCTTCAGCCTGACTCTTCTATGCTTGCGTGACTCCTCCAAAACACCAACTGCTGCTGCCATCCAGAGATGATCCTGTGAGGAATTCACCCAACCCAGGAAAGAAAGCTGAAAAAGAGACAGAGCTGCTCATCCCCTGCTCTGAGATGTATCTACTAAGAAACCTTTGCAATAGCTTGTAAGCCAATGCCTATTTATCTTCCCACTAGTAACAGGTCTTCCTAGAGTAGTTACAGCAGATACATCATCACATTTTTAACAGTGTGCACGAGAGGCTTTGCAATGATCTCTCCTGGTTTTGGTGGTGGTTGATATTTTCCTTAGTGAAGCTGGGTGATGAGAGGGAGGGAGTTCTTACTAAATTTCAAACAGTAATTTCAACTGTGCTGGGAGGAGCAGTGAAGGTAGGCAGAGAAACTGAGGCTTAAAATAACTCATGCAAATTGGAGACCTGGTCAGGAAAGGAGATGAATGGAGGGGTGAAGGGAGATGAAAGTGCCCCAGACAAAACAGGGGGTGCAGTAAAGCTGAAGAAAATCAAACGTGTACTTAAAGAATGGGGAAGAAATTTGGGGTTAGGAATCTAGTTAAGGATGGCAGTTTACTGCAAATCACATGGTTAGTGCAGAAACCAGAAGAAATTGAAGGTTAAAGGGTGTTAAGAAAGTAAGGTATGAAGTTACTATGCCAGTAAGAGACAGGAAGTTGTCTTTTTATTCAGCACCGTGTCCCACTTTGGATGGTGCACTGCAAAGAAAATAGATTCATTATTTGGGGTTCAAAGGACCAACAGGTGGAAAATCTACTCTGCAAGGGAAGGGTCAGTGTCCTGACATTCCTTAGCTTAAGGGAGAGGAGTGAAAAGAGAGACAGGAAGGTAATTTTCACATCTTTTAAAAAAACTACAAAAAAAAAAGAAGATATTCTGTGTCCCCAAATAATAGTTCAACAGAAGTGCCTGAAACTGAAAGGGGGAGCAAGGTCAGGTAGTGGAAAAAAGGTTTTGTAATGGCAAGTATGGTTACACACTGGAGTATATCGTTGAGAGGGGTGAAAAATGCCTGTGTAGGTGTTCCCAAGAACAAGATAAACCAGTGATGACCAGTGAAAGACGCCAGTACCGTGTTGGGTACCACCAGAGAGTTGGGCTGGCACGAGAAGAGTGAGTTACACTAGTTTTTAGAGTCAACAGGACACTTCCAAGATAAGCCTTAGATAGGGAAGCCCTACAGCTGTCAGGAATGCTCTAACTCTGAACTAGCTGTCTTGCTAGAAGTAGTTTGGAGGGGGGGGTTTGGATGAAATGACCCCTAAAAGTCCCTTCTAACCCAGGTTACACGAGGTATTCGTGACCTTTGCCAAGTTTATCCCCTCTTGTGCCAAGAGTGGCATTGTGTTATTGAATAATATTGCTGGTTGCTTGTGATATCTGAGAGTTGCCCTTTATTACCATAAAATTTGAGCCTTTAAAATACATGAAATGCTCTGTTTTATCAAATTCCCTGAACTGTTTATTGTTTAAATCCCCAGCCCTTGCTATAGCCAGGAACCATGAAAATATTGTATTGGAAAAATCTCAAAGTGACTTGTTTGTATTTTCAGTTGTGATTTTTGTTGTTGTTGGAGGGTTTTTTTTGTGTGTGCATGGGGGTGTGTTTGTGGGTTTTGGGGTTTTTTTGGGTTTTTCTTCCCTTTTTTTCCTCACTCCCACGGTTTAGAGTGGTGTCTTATTCAGTAACCTTATTCCTGCTGTGTAACCATGACTTTATTTGCTGCCTGGATAACAAAAAAAGCATTTTCTATTATTGAAACAATCTTTAGGATTAGAATTCTCAAAGTTGTTTCTTTTGAGGATGAGACACTGCGAGGTCTGTAATTTAGTTTCAATTATAATGTGCTATATTTTGTTTGCCTGAACAGGGCAGAAAGTGAATGGAGAGTGGTTTCCTTGCTCACAGTGCTTTATTTCAGCTAGTCTCTGCCTAAAAAGCAATTACTTTCCAGTATTTTAGAGCTGTGCTTCCAGCTGCTTTTCTGGTTGTCTCCTTGGATTTCATGCAGCTTTCTGTCTGTTCCTGCGGATGCTTCCCACAGATGTGTCACCCATCTATCTAACAGCAAACAACAGAAACCCTATTTTTTTTGCTTGTGGCAGTAGATAAATTCCTGGTTTTGAGCATAAAAGAGTAAAATGTAAAGTTTTCTATGCTTATCAACCATAAATGTGGTTACTGCAGCCCACAGATAGATCATGGTCTTGCATATCAACGCCACGAACATGTGAGTTTGCTCAGACGGTTTAGAGATGGGCTGAACCAAATAGGTGGGGTTTTTCCCATGATTAAATGACTTAGTAAAATAGCTGTGCAGATAAACAGCCCTCGAACTTGGTCCCACCACCCCTAGAGACAAACTACAGAGGTAGCAGTGGAGGGAGATTTGAATCGAACGCGATGGGATCACCTTGGATTTCCAAGGTTGTTAACCTGCAGCAAAGGGGGAAGCTTTGGTCCTGCTTTGTTCGCAAGGAGGCCGAGTTGGAAAGGAGATGCTCTCAGAAACAGAGCTTATTCAACACAGTTGCCAAGGCAGAAAGAATCGAGGAGCATCAGCAACCTCAACCCACTGGCGTGCGTGGAAACAATCAGACTTTCTGCAGTGGCTTGAATTTTGTGCCCAAGCCAATAAGAATTTCTTAAAGTTTCAGCTCTTAGAATAGTGGGGTTAATTCTGACTGGTTAACTCTTGATGAAATTTCTTCTGATATGTGAAAATGTTGCACATTTGGCCGTGGCTTTGCCATTAGTGATCTCATTCTCATTTAGGAAGCTGCCTTTTCTGGCTGTATCTCCTGGCTTGTACGCGGATGTTTCCTCGGTTTCTGAGAGGAGGGAAAGGAATGGTTTAAAATAAGAGTGTCTCTTGATTTACACGTACAGAAACTCCAGAGTTATTGACAGTTCTGTAGTAGGAACAAATCATGTTAAATTATTCAGCAGCTTTCTGGTTGTCAGAACTGAATCACTGCTGCTTTTTTTTTTCCTTGTGTCTTGGTTCTCCTTTCCTGTGTGCTTTGTTTCCTTGCCACGTTGGACTGCAGCTGAGTTCATCTGTCAGTATATAGCATCTTAACTCTCCAGCCCTGAATGCTCAACAGTGGGTGAGCACATATGTGATGATGCTTGGAAAAGGTTTAGCATGCAGACACCTGACTTTTCCTGGACATGACCTTTTTTTTTTTAACTTCACCAAAACCTTGCCTGGGTAGAAATTCTCCAGCTGGAAAGCCTGTTGGCCCCAGCTGGGTGGCTGCTGCTGCACGGGCATCCTGTTACCAACTGCAGGAAGCAGAAATCCCACCACACAAAGTCACCCAAGTGACCCCTTTGGGAAGTTTTCTGTTAGTCTGTGTTTGGCCAGAGATGCATGCGTGGTGGAGTTGGGATGAAACACTTCTGCTTTGCACAAGTGTACCTGTTGGTCAGAGAGACTCTAGATAAAACAGGGGAGACCTTTCTGAAACTCCTCCCTGTAGAGATGTGATGGTAGAATCACTGTTTTCTGCTGTAAATGACACACTTTCCTAGGTAGAGATGACCTTTTTAGATCAGAGATTGTCCTTTGTGCTCCTCCTCCACACTGCCTTGCTGAGAAGGCTGTTGTGTATAATAAATGTGCCATTTTCAGTGGAAACACTGAAAAAGAAACCAATCATTTGCCCCATCTTTCAACCTAACTTAGTTTGATAAAGTTTTGGTCTTGGAATGATGAATGGAAGGCCTTTCTCTTGCATTCTGAGCATTGAGAGATGAGTTACATTGGGGTTTGTGACATATTAGCTACGTAGAGAAAAAATTGATCCTAGCACCTTCACAATCTAGTTGTATATTTGGTACCAATGGCTTCTAAGCTGTTCTCTGGTGCACTCATAATGATAACCTAATGACTCAGGTAAGAAATGTAGGCTGGCTGTGCTTAACTTTTGGAGAAAGAAATATCACTGTAGCTCCTTTTGGCTGAAGACATGGAACAGTAGCCTCTTGTTCCCTCGCTCACTCCTTTGTAATACTTTTTCACTCTGTCCTCCTGGCTTGGTTCAAATTTGAAGGAGGGCAACGAAGCTGGTCCAGGGACTGGAGAGGAGATCATATGAGGAGCATTTGAAGGAGCTGGGTCTGTTTAGTCTGAGGAAGAAGAGGCTGAAGGGACCCCTCATCACTCTCTACAACTGCCTGAAAGGACATTGTAGAGGTTGGTGCTGGGCTCTTCTCTCAGGTAATTAGGGACAGAACCAGAGGGAATGGCCTCAAGCTGAAACAAGGTAGGTTTAGACTGGACAC
>WUAM01000095.1:2079986-2117146 GCA_024336885.1 Actenoides hombroni | reverse complement strand
ACGGCCAGATGGACAGAGGTAGGAGGAGAAGGAGGGGAGGGAGAGACGAGGGAGGGGGAGGAAGGGGAAGGGAAGGGAAGGGAAGGGAAGGGCCAAAAAACCCCCCCACACACACCAAAAAACCAAAGAAACAACAACAAAAACCCTCCCCAAATTCTACAGGACCCATTATGTTACCAAGATCAGCTATTTCAGGCACCACACGCAAGAAAACATAATCAAATTAACCTTCAGCACATACAGTGATCGTAGCTGGTGCTTTTAAAGGCAATTAAATGGGATTCAGTCCAAAAGGGATTCCGCAAGGCTTGCTTCTCCCACTACCGTTTAGATGAAGCAGCTGGCAATACCTAGTATTTAAGTACTACTTGAGATTAAAGGGACTCAACAACCCCAGAGGGCTAGGCAGGGATTGTGCATTTGGCCTTTTGGCTAAAAGCATCTAAAATCCGTTGAAGTACCATTTTTGTGTTTAAATCCTTTCTTGGCCCATGCCCTAAGTAATGCATATAAAGCTTCCGTTCAAAACCATCCCTGAGCCAGGGTTCAGGTTTTGTAGGGCGAAAGGGGCTCTTCCCCCAAGTGACAATAAACCAGTGGCAATCTCTGCGGTCACAGCGATCTACTGACCCGCCTATGCACGGGCACTCGGGGCTTCAGTGGGTGTTGCAGTATGAGCCATATCAAAGAATTCAACAATTCAGCCCTGGATGGGGAATGACTTTAAAACTCAGCTAATATTGTATGAAAATGCCTAGCTGACAAGTAGAAAAACCCTAATCATTCATAGTGCTAACATCTGGTAGCCGTTAATGTCTGCTGTATATGATAAGCTGATAAGGAGAAAACACCTAATCAACTTAATCAACTGTGTGTAAAGATAAAATGGATAGTCTGGGTGGGGGTGTATGTTAGGAGGAGATATCCCCCGTGCAGCCAGCACTGTAATAAACCAATATCAGCTTTCTGAACTATCATTTGGTTTGACAAGCTTTCTGCATTACACTTTTTGGTAACACGAGTGCTCTGACAGCTTGGGTACTGCCAGTCCCCTGATTTGAGGGGGAAGCAGGAAGGATTGATTCAGCAGCATTCAGTCCTTCCTGAGATTAGAACTAAGTGTCCTTAGAGGTTAATAAATTTTCATCATTATCAAGAAATCCCACGTAGTATAACATTTTTCTCAGAAACAGTATGAGTAATTTTGGCTTTGATGCCCTGCCCTAACTAAAACCAGAATAACTGTTCTCTTTGTAACTAAACCCCCTTCCCCAAGTGGCTGTGAGCAGCTTAGAAGCCGCGGGAGAGAGCCATGACTGAACCCATCTCCCAGAGTGAAATAAGGCACGAGCTTCAGCTGAAAGCTTTCTTCCCCCCACTGCCACGCTCTCACATGGTTTTCACTTGAATCTAGTCAGAGGCTGGATGGTGCTATAGCTTTTATTTCTCCTTGGGGACCCCCACAACATTGCTCCCTGTTGCCCTATTACTATTTCCATCAGATGTCCAAATACAGCAGGTGGTCAACATCTGTTTACCAGTGCATGAGTATTTTTCCTCTCACCACCCCTTCCCACCTATCTTACCATTTACCACTTCCTCCCTTTCCAGTCCTTTGCTGGCCGTCGTGGGGTGAGGGAAGCCTCATTTTTAGCCAGTCTGTGGCTGGCCAGGCCACCACAACAGCTGCAAGCTGCAGCCAGCTGGCCTGGCCTGCCTGGCTTAGACAGGGTGCCCATCTGCCTGCCCTGTGGGGCAAACCCAGCATAGCTTCCCAAAAAGAGCCACTCGCACAGTGGGACCCACAGAACTTTCTTCCTGCAATAGACCGAGTAACTGGGTGGGGACATGGGCAGTGCCAGCTCAAGGTATGCTTGAGGAAACATGGTCAGAAATCAAGAGGTCTTTATTATCTCTCCCCACCTCCCCATGAGCAGTGTACCTGAAGGTTAGAAACATAATTTGATTTAAAAATTTATGAGATAAAAAGGCCATTTCAGAGGCACTTCCAGAAAGCAATTTCAGAAGCTGGAAGTAAATGCAAACGCAGTCTGAGAGTATGAGAGCTCCACTCCATCACCTGTCCAGTGCCATGATGTTCTAGGCAGCCAAACCCACTATATTTGGCTGTTATGCCTTTCTCCACCCTACTGAGTCACCAAAAGGGCTGCTAACAGCCTCACAGAAAAGTACACAGAATAGTGTGTGTAGATTTTTGTCATCATGCTTACTGCATGTATTGTATTACAAAACACCAGTAGATGTCAGTTTAGCTCAAAAAAAGCTAAGTGAATGCCAGATTTATTAGCTTTTGCTTTTACAAGAGCTTCCTCTTAAGAAACTAAATGAAGTTGAGAAGTTGATGTACATTTAAAAGACTGTTAATCATATTTTACATACTGTAATATGCCCTTAATGTGTAAAATAAGTAAACCTTAATGTCACATCCTCTCCTGCCTGGGAATCATAGGACTTGCACACATACAAATCAATATCTTTGTGTTTGTTTCTTATGTTTTTCTTTGTGTTTGGTGGGTTTGGGTTTTTTTGGTGGTTTGGTTTTTTTTGGGGGGGGGGGATTGGATTGGTTTGGTTTGGTTTTGTTGTTGTGGTTTGGTTGGTTGGGGTTTTTTTTCTGTCATTTTGCGTATACTAATTTGTTGAGGCTGCAAAAGAACGTCTGTGAGTTTTGGTCATTTCGCTAAAACCAGATACTAAAGGAGAGTTGTGCCAGAATGCAGTTTCAGAGCAGTAAGCAATGTACATGCATAGATCTACAGAGAAATCAAGGTGGATTTCTCTGTAATTAAGAGGATAATGTAATTAATTGGATTTCTCTGTAAATTAAGTCAAATAATCTGAATGGGTTTTTTTCTTCCCCCACTTGCAGTGGCCAATTCAAACTGCAAAGCAAACAGAACAAGAACACAAGTTGAGCAGTTAGCACAAGCAAAATACAGCCTGTCATTTTGGTATTGCAATTGTCAGTCAATATCCTGACATCCAATCATGGCTAAAATTTAAGCCACTCATTGGCTTGCTTTCAGCAATATAAATACTTTAAAACAGGAAAACTTCATGAGGTGAAAAAAAAAAAGGGAGAAGAAAAAGACACAAAGAACAGTGCCATCTAGAAGATTAACACTTCAAAATATTTTGAAATATTTGTATTTAAAGCAATCAGCAAAACCAAACCAAGAATCCAAAATTCTCATTTCAGCATAATTCACTGATGTAAGCATCAAGTGGTTGAAAAAAGCCTACTTCGAAGTCCTACTGTGAAAGGGACTCAGAATGATTATGCTTAGGGTGACAATTGCTGGGCTGAGAGAGTGGCTCCATACCAGAACTCATCCTCAGCCCTACAGATAACAGCAGGCACGGGAACACCCCTGTCAACATCAATTAACAAGATACCACAGGAACCAGTGGAGACCCCCTGGAGAACATTGCTTGAGGGGGCATGAAGGTCAGTTTACAGTGAATCCTTACCACATCAAACCCGAAACGAAACGACCTTACCCATTTTATCCCTGGGCCAACAGGGGCCAATGGGTACAAAGTAACCTCGTCTCAACATGCAGTTTATAGATAGTTTCTGTTTTGCCACTATGGTGTGTTAGTTTTCTCGGCATTAGCCTGCAGCACCCCATCGTGAGCACGATTGTAAGAAAAATGATATCTCCTCTCTCTACGTGGGTTGGATTTCGCACACCGGGTAAAGAAAACATTTCTGGGACAAAACCACGAGCATGAATTTCCAATAGGATCATTACTGATGAAGAACAAATGGTTTATGCTTCCAATGTCAGATGGTACTCAATCAAAATTCATCTGCCCATGGGAATGTTGGCTACTTGAGAAAGCAGAGTTTGTATTTTGATTAAGATAGCTTAGCATCAATTTTGCTAACTCTAAATCTTTTCTCTGAGCCTCATAGTAAACTTAGCTCACCTATGAGCTGAATTATTTTTCATGTAATTGTGTGTGTAACAAAAATTTTGTGTTGTGTATAACACAAAATTTACAAAACTAGAAAGGATTAGTATGTAATTATTTGAGTCAACATAATCTCTTCTCCTTTTGTCCTTTTATCCTCCGTTATCAGAGACTATTCTGCTAGGTTGTTACAGCTAAAAAATTTGGGTAAGTTTTCTAGGAACTAAAATAAGATAAACAAATTGTATATATTTGTCAAAACAATCAGTATATAGAATGCACAGGGGTTTCTTATGTTTCTCCGTAGTTAAATAATGGTGATATAACAAGATCAGTATTTAGTCTAAGTACTGAATCTCTTTAGTTACAGAACAACACCATTTCTTCAAGCTTAGAAAATTATTGTCCCGAATCACTCACTGGATTATAGGAGTAAAGTATCAGATAGTAAAGAGTTTTTTAGTCGAAGAGGGAAAAGTATAGTAAAAAAACTATGCTGAAAGGACAAAGCTGGGAAAATGAAGATTAATGTCTTATTTTTCCATTTCAATAGTTAGGTGATAAGCAAGTGGAACAAATTGACTCAAGCAGTAAGAGATTCTACATCTTTTGATTATTTCCACACGAAATTGTCTGACTTTCCAGAAAATGCATTTAAGGCAAGCCTAGATCATTATAAATCACATGTGTCATCTGCATTGTACATGTCCAATGGTGAGATAATAATCCTATCTGGTTTAAGAAATAATGCATGAGTTGGGGGGGGGATTTAAAAAAGACCAAAGACAATAGAATAGAATCACTGAATTTCCTAGATTGGAAAAGACCTTTAAGAACATTGAGTCCAATCATTAACCTAAGACTGACAAGACCTTGACTAAACTATATCCTGGAGCACTATGTCTACACGACTCAAATCTCTCCAGGGATGGGAATTCCACCACTTTCCTGGGCAAGCCATTCCAGTGCCAGATAATCCATTTAGTAAACAAATTCTTCCTCATATCCAATTTAAACTTCCCTTGGCACAACTTAAGGACATTTCCTCTTGTACTATCACTTTCTACCTGGTGGAACAGACCAACCCCCACCTCTCTACAGACTCCTTTCAGGTAGTTGTAGAGAGCAGGAAGGTCTCCCCTGAGTCTCCTTTTCTCCAGGCTATGCACATCTTGCAATTATATCATTTCATTTCTTGGTCAAACTTTAATTCTTTTAAATTGAGCTGCATTTTAACTGATAATAAAATACACATACCAACAGCACCACAAGTGTAAATCAATATTCAGTTCTACTGGTCCAAGGTCCAAACGAAGATGTTCTGCTGCCTCTCTAATAGTAGCTGATCTTCAAGGGAAATTTTTATCTCTCTGACTAGCCAAGCAACCGCGTGACATGAGCTTTGAGGTTCACACTTCAAGCCTCAAAGCTGAAAACAACATAAGCTATCCCACATTTCAGTGTAAAGTGCACGTTCTCAGCAACGTGATGTCCTCAAAGCACTGGCAATACTTGTCCGTCTTGAGCTGGGCACGCAGTTTGCCCAGATAACATTCCATTACCTAAACAGCTTCTTCACAGTAGACATAGGATTATGAAAGCAGGGATTTTGCCTGTCTGAGAATAGCCACCCTTTAGGGGTGTTAGCTGCATTTAGACAGTGGGGTGCTAAGGAGAGGGAAGGTTTGACCCTCTGAGCCGGCCCTCTGACAAACAGGAAAAACACATGTTAGCCACAGCAGCAAACTCACACAGCCTTTGTGAGGCACTATGGCCTTATAAAGGTGGTATTTGCATTCACACATGCGTTTGGTAGCCACAAAACTCAATTTGCATATCCCTACTGAAGTACCAACAGCACCCTCACTAGCACCAAGTAAAGCAATTGTAGCTCTCCTGGCTGACGATCTGAATGAAAAACACTCATGGTAAAATAGAGTTCCCTTAACTAGTTCTGCAAGGTTTTACACAATGCTTTGAATGGTTGGTACTCTGGGTGGGCTTTGATCAGGAAGGACAAAAAAAAAAGCAAAAAACCCCAAACAAAACCAACCCATGCCATTAACTTTTGTTTTCAAATGTGTTCTTGTTGAGGTTGGATCTAGGGCTTAGAGCTTTGCCAGAACAAGGTCTAGGACAGTATATTAGCTGATTTGGTAAGTATTAAAAAATACACTGCCAAATGCTTCATGAGTTAAGGTAATGAAGGATAGGAAAGAGCTACATTTTGAAGGAATAACGTTACCATGTAAATACTCTATCTACTCTAAGCTAACACAACTAACTTTAGTCTAGGAAAAAAACCAGTTTCAATTTTCATATGGTCCTCCCAAAGCCTGTGGGGAGAGAAGCAACAGCTAAAGGAACCACGTGAGCCTCAATTTTTATTTTTTTTAGTTCAGGACTTAGGGTTTCATCAGCTTCCAAACATACTCTGTAGCAACTTCAGCACTTGCTGACTATACTGTGCAGACAGCTTCAATTTTATTCTCTAAGCTACTTTTAACAGCAAGTGCACATAAAAATGGGTGTAATAATTAAAACCTAAGTACTGTCATAATCCACTTCCTCTCATGTACTACTACAGAAATAGTAATCACAAAATAGTTCAGAGCCAATTAGCAGCTTGCAGAGACAGGCCTAGAGAACACTGCTGTATTGTTTCAGCTTGAGTGGGCACTAGCCCTCTTCACTATAACCAACTATACTAACAGGTACAGTTACAAAAGGCTCTGACGTTATAGGTGACTACAGATGCCAAAGGAATTTGAAAGTGTGGTCAAGTTTGCTTGTGTGAACAAGAGCAGAGCCTGAGTTTCAAGGCTGCCAGGAAGTGGGTTACCTTGATTACTAGTTTCCAAACACTTGGCTTTTTTTTTTTTCTTTAAAAAAAAAACCAAACCATTTTATATGAGGCCTTGCAATGTTGATTTGGGAGTTAGTATCAATTTAGATTATTCCCAAATAAATTCTGTGTGTGACAGAGGGGGTGGGGTTGGGGGAGAGGGGAACCAAAACATAAAAAACCCAAAGCAAATAAAAATAATAAAAAAACCCAAACCAAACCAAACACCAACCAAAAAACCACCACACAAATAAAGCCAAAATAAACAGCAGCAACCAAAAAAACCCAATGCCACCAAACTAAAAACCACCCAAAGACCCGAAACAAACAGAACGAGAACGGAGAGCCTACAAATAAACCCTCTCCCTCAGCAACTGCTTTGTGAAGGTAAACACCCCGTGACTGACAGCATCACTTAGATTCATGTATCAAAGCAAAACTATTGCTCCACGACAATATGGAACTGGTAGGGGAAAAAACAAAACACAACAACAAAACAAGCACAAAGAAAAGAAACTGTTAGGATAGATAAATGATGACTTGAAGTCAGCTGTTAGACATTATCCTACAGAAGCCCATCTTCTTTCCCAGTTCCCATTTTCTTTCAGTGTCTTCTATACTTCCCATCCTCCCAGGTGCTAGAAACCAAAGGGATGAAAAGGGTGAATTCTCAAAGAGTTTTGAGCTTTTAACCTGCTTTCAGGTCTCTTCATCCCACACAACCCCTTCACAGCAGCCACTTGGACACTTGGTGATTTCTGCTGAGGCAGGTTTGGGGCTAAGCTTTTACTGGATGCTGCTTTTCTCTTTTGAGGCTGCAACGACTCATTTAATCCCGTATTGGCAGGTAGGGAACTCCTTAACCTAGAGCCTACATGCGTGTCAGGCAGGTGGATAGCAGTGGGCTTCCCTGCCCCCATAGAATGGGGTCAGAGACTACACCACTTCCCAGGGAGGCCAACTCTTAGCTTAAGGTATCACGACAACTCTTCCTGAAATTAAGCATCTTCCATCCTCTCGCATCGTCTTTCCCAAACATGCACTCTCCTCACAGTATGGGCCTCACTTAGCAGGACCATTAAGGTGCGGGGGGGGAGGGCTGGAGAAAGAGGGGAAACAAACAAAAACCAAACCCTGCAAGTTGGCAATATGCAGGGTAATATGCTCGTGGAAGACTGGAATATTAATGGATTTATGATGTGAAATGGAAGTAGCATGTGAAGTCTGAAATGGCAGATGATCCTCCAGGGCTATAGCTGGCTGACAGAATTGCTAAATTAATCCCAAACTAAATATTAATACTGTACTGTCCTTCTTTTAGTATTGCTTCCTTCTTAATTACCAGCTCCCATAGTGTTATTCGATGATCATTACAATTAATAACAGCTACAAAATTGCAAAACATTATTTCACACTACAGCAAAACATTTAAATATGTAAATGATACCAACTCCCACGGCAGTCTGGTGTCAAGAGAGGCACTGACAGATTTCTTTTTCCCAGAGCACCTGGTAATGTAAAGAATTACAAGGAGAATAACCATTCACTGCCAGTAATAGTTCTCCTAGTATAAACAACCAGAAAGAAATGGTTATGATAGAGAAGCTTCACATTTAAAAGTGGCAGATCTGTCCTGATTATCATACATTATTTGATGGATTCTCTAATAATGCCATCAGATAACAAAGAGGATAAATATGATTCTCCAAGCATTTACCCTTCAAATTAATCTTCCTACTCCCTTGAGAGGGTACAGGAAGGATGTGATTTTAAAAATAAAGCTGCCTGATTATGTTTCCTATAGAGAGACCTGAAGCATGATTTCAACTGCTGTGATGCCATTGCTGAACACAGCAGTGCAAAAATCCCATCTTCTCACCCTTTCTCCAGAATAATGCCAGACCTACGGCTTGGCCAAGCTGTGGTAAAGTCTTGGCTATAAATCAGCTTTCCTGGCTCATGCTGTATCTGACCACTGAAGCCATTGATCTAAATCTTACATTTAAGCTTCCTGTCGTTCTACTTAAAGCAGCAGCCAGACTTATTTTAATGAATAGCTTTGATCCAGCTCTTTGGATCTAAAGCAAGTAAAGAATGATGCAATAGTCTCCTGCACATAACTCACATAGTCAGCTTTCACACAGCTATCATCTGGGCATCAGAGTTATTGCAGCCCAGTTGGGATATAGGCAAGAAATACAGAGAGATTGAGACCTTATTGCTAAAAAATTCATAGTTCAGCAATAAAGCTTTCCTTAAGGTCTCAAATACCCACTTCTCTGAAGCTCTGTTCCCAGCATCACTCAAACACATTATGTGCAAAGCCAGATGCCTTGAAGTATTTGTTTTCTTATGCCCCTCTCACTTCATGCTGCAAACATTTGAACTTAGCAGTTACAGTAATACTTGCTGTAGTTCTGACAGCTGCAAAGTTATTGCTATGGAATTCTGTCTTTGTTTATAATCTCTAGCTATAACTTATGTTACACGATTTAAGAGTAGTCTTGACATAATATTTAATATTTCAGTTCCTCACCTCTGGCAGGACTGTCTTCATTAAGGCCACTTTAGTGAATCTCTCAAGTCCACATATAAATGGCCAACAATCTCAGCTGGCAAGGTGTCATTTCCTTCTCCAGAAACTCAGATACTGCATATCACATCTTGTCACTTGATATTGCTTGTCTGCAGGAAGCAGCAAACCAGGAAGTTTACCATCTGAGGACAAAATCAGCACAAGCGTCATAGCCACAGAGCTAAAACAGTGATAGCAATGTGAGGATTAATACCCATTTACCAAAAAGATGACTAATTATTGTGAAATGCAATCTCGCCAGCCATTGTTACACATTAAGAAAGTACTTCAAATTTGCTGGCAGTCTCAAGTGGCTTGTTACATACAGACTCCAAGAGTTCAGGGCACTCCTCTGTTGACATGAATCCTCTGTCTTTTCAGACTAATCCTTTATGACGAGCAAAACAACCAGTAAACAATTGAATATGCTTACAGACACTAGTAACAAAACAAAAGTGAACTAGAAACCCTCACATGATGGTTTAAAGCACTTGGGGATTTTGAGAGCTAGCTTATCTGCCCTGGGCAGAGATTCTGCAAGGCTTGACTGTATGCGCAGCTCCTCCTAAATGTGCCCTGCAGCAAAATCGTGGGACCCAAGCCACAGCCAGAACAGAATCTGCAGTAACTAAAAATACACTACTGCTCTGCCTAGTAATGGCTCAGTTTAGTCCAGGTCAAGTAACCTTTCAGCACTGGTCAGCAAACACAGATCCTCATTACTATGCACATGACGTGGTGAATTGCCGTATGGGTAGGTGATGCCAGTATCTTCAAATACGTGAAATACTTGGGTTGGGTCCCAGATGTTTGTTTATAGTCAGTCATGAGTTCCCTTACCAGCTTATGTTACCCACACTTGTATGGGGTAGAACAGCAGAACCATCTGAAGCAGCTGCTTTGCCACTTAGCTTTTTTCGGTACTTGAGAGGAACCTGGCAATATTGGGTGACAAATCCATTACCAGAAGCTGCTTGCACTTCTAACACTAATTCTGTTATACTTGAATGGTGGGAAAGCTTATTAATCAGCCACCTTTCCAGTACCTCTGCATGACCAATTAACAAGAACATCTACCCTAGAGATAGAAATGGCTCTGTCTACTGCCAGACAGACCTCCCTCGACCTGCTGGCCACGCTTCTCTTGATGCAGCCCAGGACACAATTGGCCCTCTGGGCTGCAAGAGCAACTGATGGCTCATGGTGAGCTTCTCAGCCACCAGCACTCCCAAGCCCTTTTCTTCAGGGCTGCTCTCCAGCCAGTCCCTGCCCAGCCTATACTGGTGCTTGGGATTGCTCCGACCCAGCTGGAGGACCTTGCATTTGGCCTTGTTGAACTTGCTGAGGTTGGCCTGGGCCCACCTCTCCAGCCTGTCCAGGTCCCTCTGGATGGATCCCTTCCCCCCAGCGTCTCAGCCGCCCCACACAGCTTGGTGTCGGTGACAAACTTGCTGAGGGTGCACTCAGTGCCACTGTCCATGTCTCTGAGGAAGATGTTAAACGAGACTGGTCCCAGTACTGGTCCTTGAGGGACTCCACTTGTCTCTGGTCTCCACTTGGATACCGGCCCATTGACAGCCACTCTTTGGGAGCGGCCGTCAAACCAGTTCTGTATCCACTGAATTGTCCAGTGGATAATCTCCAAATGCCTGTGGATCTCCAAAATGCAGTGGATCTCCAAATGCATGAAAAGAGCTGGCTCTGGTAGTGCTGGAGATGAAAGTGTTTTCAATTACTGAAGTTATTGCTGAAAAAAGAAAGATTTTTCCTTCATTTCACATAAATAGAAAAATAGTCATCAGGTGGTTGACTTAAAATATTATTATATGTTATATATATTATATAATATGTTATATAATATATATTATTATATATGTTAGCATTTTCTAGTTTTACTTGGCTGAAGGATTTAGTGTCCTAACAAAACAGAAATTAATACCAAAAAAAATCAGTCCTGCCTTTCTGAAGGATGGGTTTCAGGAGTTTGTGTGTCTTTTAGAGTAGCCTCCTTAACCCAGCCACGTCTGCTTGAAGCAGCTGTGAGCAGTTGACTACTTTCAATCAATCAATTAGTATTTCTTAGGGGAATTCCTGCTTTTTAGGTCTCCAGTACCACAAATGCAATCCCAGTACCATTCCCTGGGAGCCTCACAGCTGAACTGCTTTGTAACACTCGTGCTGGGGAAAAAAGCTGACAGTGCCATAGCTGGGAAATGATGTTCTTTGCTCAAAACTGCTGTGGGGAGTTGTGACAATAAGAGTTGACCTCTACGTATATAATTTCAGTTAATTTCTTTTCAAAGAAATTGAATTTCCTGTTTTATTTTTGCCCTATTAATTATAAATTAAAGGTGTTGGAACAGCCACCTCCTCTAAAAGAGTCATCTCCTCAGTGAGGGATTTTTTTTTTTATCAGGAGTTCCTAATAGAAAACTAGTGTTTTCATTTCTTCATGTGATAAAACTGCTTTTTCAGTCAGGCTCTAAGATTATGGTGGCTTTACTACACACTTTGAATTTGCTCTAGAATTACACGGGCCCTTTAATTGCCATTTTTTATAGCATCACTGAGCTGGGGAGGGAGAAACATCTTAAGCTCCGTTTCCGAGCTGAGTTTAAGCACTAAGAAGTTTCTGCTTTTGCATTCTGGAGGGGCAGAGAACTACTGCAGCTCTCTGCCCTTTGACATATGATGAAGTAACTTACTCTCTCTAGGCCTCTGCTGTTCCTTAGAGTACTGCAGCCGTCGGAGTACCGGGCGTGATGTGCCCGAAGTGCAGGAAGAGAAACTCTCTCCATCAAGAATCTGTCTAAGTCAAGAGAGGAAGACCTGAATTCATTCTACTTGAGGTGCTGGAGTCTTCACCACAGATCCCATAGGGACCATTTTCCCAGGAGAAATGCAGACTCCTACAAAAAAAAACCCCAGTTTGTCTTCTATCTTGTGCCATGAAGCAAGACGAGAAAGGAGCCCTGGTGCTACAGGCTGCTAAGGCTGTGAGCCCTCAGTAAACCCTCGGGTGACTCCCTTGTTCTTCTTCACCCTGTGTAGACAGAAACTAAGAGGGATCTGTATTATCAGCCACTCATTCTGGGGAGGGAAGATCATTCACACCGAGTCTGGGGTCTACATGAATACTGTTCTCTGTTTGTTTAGCTGTTAAAATGTTTTGCAACCTTACTGCAACAGGTAGACGTGGTTCCAAGCAATTCTTGTTTCATTTCTTTGGGTTTGGATTGGCAAGTGAGAATGTCCTTTGTGCATGAAACTCCAGGACGTTTTCCTGGACTTCTCAAAAGTGCTGAGCAAAGCCCCAGGTCCTGTTTCCAGCAGCAGCCTGGATTCAGTCGTCAGCGCGTAGTCTGCTCAGCACTGTGCTGTGGGCCAGCATCCGTGGTCTGGGTTTGTTGGCAAAAAGCAATAACCATTTGGTTTTAATGAAAAAAAAAAATAAAAAGGAAAATAAGGCTGGCAAGGGAAATGTTTTTAAGAGGTAGTGAACTGTGGTTTTGGTTTTCTATCTTCAAAACAGAGGGCATTTTAGCTAATCATGTTCTCTAAACATAATCAGAATCGTACATCCCAACTGCAAAAAGAAAGAAAAAGGAGGGGAAAAAAAACCTAGAGGGAAGTTGAAGGAAATGCAGCATTACTACCAAGGAAAAGTTGACTTTAGGTCCTTTCTACCCCATGTGTTCCTGTAATGTTGCAACAGGAAGAGATTCAGATTGCTTGCAACGCTTCTGCTTCCCTACCACTGCAATGCTGAACGGGTAGGTAAATAACCAGAAAAGATGACAGTTGTGGAGTTGGAATGTTGATTACAAGGTGTAAAAATCCCTTTAGATCCTCCAGTCTGTGTCTGTAGGTTGGCTGAGGGAGAGTGATGGTGCTGAGCAGGAAGGAAAGATGAAGAAAGCAGGGATACTTCCTCTGCTGGGTGAAGAAGGCTCAGGCAACGTATCAGCAAATGAGTTTTGGTGCTTCCCTCTCCCTTTTGGTCTCCTTTCAAAGATGACTTCTATGTACCTATGTTAGCAGGATTTTATCAGTGTTTTTGTTCTTGCAGGCACTGCCTTATCATCAAGTTAAAACTTGGAGTGAAAGTGGTATATAGGAAATCTTGTTAAATCCCCAAGTATTCAGAGAGGGCTTTCGACAGGCGTGACCTGGGCTTTGGGAGAGCACAACTCCCGTCCTGCTCCTTAGAGAAAGGGTACAGAATTGCCTTGTGGTGCTGAGGAATGGTGACTGGAAGGATGGCCCTGCCTTGGCTGTGGTGGGGGACATCCCACCCCTCAGTGCTTTGCAGCCCAGTCTGGAGCAGCTCCAGGGCCTAACTCAGGTGGGACTGTGCCGGGCCGTGCCCTCCGTGCTTGGATTTCAGCTTCTGCGTCGCTGAGCAGCCCCTAACCTTTCTTACATCTGTTTGTAGGTGCTTATTTCCACAATTAACCAGCATCCTCTCTTATTTATTTATTTTTTTTTCCCTTTCCCCTCTCTAGAAAAGTTGCTTGCTTATCAACGGGAGTTCCATGCTCTGAAGGAACGTCTGCGGATCGCCGAGCACCGCACGCTGCAGCGCTCCTCCGAGCTCAACGCCATCTTGGAGCAGTTCAGGCGTGCAGTGGCAGAAACAAATGGCAGCAAGAACGCAATGAATAACTTTTCAGGTGGGTCCTGGGAGTTGAGCTGTTTGGGGTTTTTATGACTCCGCCATACCACTGTCTGTGTCTCTCACCGTAGAATAAGAAACGAAAGCCAAGGAAGCCAAATGAAACTGTCGGGCGGCGTGAATGAATCACGTGGAGAATATTCTTTATCTGATGGGGAGGATTTGGGGGGGTTTCATTTACTTATTTTTTTTTTTTACAGTTTCTATTCTTAATGATCCACCCCCTTTTCATTCTTACTAATCCTTATTCCACACCTAGCTCCCAAAGCTTGGAACTTCTGGTCCTTTCTTTAACATATTGAATATATTCTGAGAGTAGTTTACTCTCTAAGTAGAGCCGAAGGAGAAAAGTGAGCAAACAGAAGAAATGGATGAACTTGAAGCAATTTAAATGCATTTAAAAGTCAGCTGGAAGATGTAAAAACATACAAGCTGAGGTATTGGCTGTGATTTGTGAAACGTACAGGAAATACCCTTTTTAATAACAATGGTAAACTGGGAAAGTCTTCCTTGAAGTTTTATCCATTTTGGAGGCTGATGCTGAGTTTTACCAAGAGCTGTGTTTGGCAGCATTGGAGAATGCCTTTGCACTGCTCACCAGATTATTGAAGCTAATTTCTAAACCCACACTATTCCTGCTGCAGTTACTCTGATTTTTCTAGATGGAAAGATGAATAACAAATAACTAGAAACTTTCTAGTGAGAGGTGGTTTGCAGATATTTAGCTGTGTTGGCCTAATGAGGAATATAAACCCAAAGAGTTTTGCAAAGCAGAAAAACTGGATCAAGGTTTTTGAATCTGTTGTGCTGTAGGTTACTATTTTCTGCCATGGTTTTTTTTTGGGTGGTGGTTGTTACAATTCCAGGCCCTCAGTGCTGATGTTAATGATTAATTGCTCTGACTGACTCTAATGGCCCGTCCAACCTGATATCCACAGTTCCCTGACTCTCCAGGAATGGTGTGGATAAAGGTTGCATTTAACACAGTCTGTGACACTTGTCTTCCTGTTCTTTGTGTGTGTTTTTGGTGCTAAAGCAAGCAGCCATAGAGGATGGTCAGGTAATTTTGCTACTGGATTTGTCATTAGGTTATTACCGTGTTTATTTCTAAAAATGAGTTAGCTTGCTTATGGCTAATGTAGGGAGTTACTCTCTTCTGATGCAGCTGAAGTTGCTGACTCACATTTTTAACATTCTACCATGTCTGGATCTCAACTGGAACCTCCTTTTTTTTTTTTTTTCCATGTGAAGGGAAGTCATCTGAAGTCTGAATTCCTGAGATTTTGTGCTCAGAACTTAGATTTTTATTAAGCTTAATATACTTAAGTATACATAATACTAAGTAGTATTTGCTATCTTTGAAGCTGAAAGAATTCCAGATAATTGTATGTAGATCATTCTTCCTTCCTACAAAGAGCTGGCGTGTCGTTGTCATATTGTATTTGTCAAATTCTTTGACAGACTTTTCAGTCCAGCTTTGGCAGCTGAAGCTAAAGGAGATGTCAGCAGGAAAAGGAGCATGTACCTGTATTGGAATCTATCAAATTAAGCCTCTCTACATGTGGCATCTATTTACAGAGCTTCTTTCCAGATTTTAAGAGTGTGATTAGGAATTTAGTTTCACCCAAAATTAAACGATAGAAAAAACCAAACAACAAACAAACCAAACAGAAACCCACAACAAAACCCTTCTACCTTTGAGGAAGCTACACTCAGAATTTGAGAGGCATGTTTCTGGGATTCCTTTTCTCACGTCTTCACAGTGCAATCTTATCTCAGAAACCTTGAGTGCAGCTTTTCACTTAACTTGATATTATAAAGCCCATACATTTTCACAGGTCCATGTGCTACCCTATTTGTCCTTTGAAATAAGAGTTGGTTTCACACTTGATGTAAGAAAATCAACATGCACAGCAGGGGAGTTTAGAAACTGTTGAGAGCCACCTGGATGTCCTGAGAGGCAGTTACTCTAGAAAGAGCAAGAATTCTTTTAAGTACTCTAAAGGAGATTCACATGAGCATTTCTTTTATTGCAGACACATTCAAAATCTCTGCTGTCTATTTAGTGTTATTTTTGTTTCCTGTCTGCACGTGCCACGTGTTCCAAGGTGTACTTGTGGCTTTGAGAAGTTATTTGCAGTAGCACGACTACACGGTGATGAGCTCTGTAAGCAGAAGTAAAAAATCATCTAGGTAAATAAACCTCCCATTTTGATTCACTGGGGAAAAAAAAACCCAACCCCAACAGATCAACCCCCTAAATAAACGGAGCATTCTTTACTTGTATGATTACACACAGTCTCATCTGATGAGGTAAGTGTTCACTACATCTGTAGCAAGGTTACTCGGTGGAAAATAATCTTAGCCACAGTTCATGACCACGATGAAAATGAGAGAAGGCTTTGCACACAAGATACCCTGCCTCAGTAAAATGCATATCTGCTTTCCAGTTAGGATCAAGCATGGAATTTTGTACTATTTACCCCTGTAGAAAACTTCATGTGATTTGTTCCCCGCGTTACTGATTCTGTGTCTGTTTGCAGATGAGACACTGAAGTTGTTAAAAGAGCTAACAAGTAGAAAATCTCTTCAAGTGCCAAATATCTATTACCATTTGCCTCATTTGTTGAAAAATGAAGGAAGCCTTCAACCTTCTGTGCAGATTGGCCTTGGAAGGACAGGAGGTACGTTGGCGTTCGTTTCTGGTTTGTATCTGGGGGCACTTTCTGGTGTTAGGAATATAATTTACTACTTCTTTAACTCATGTGATATTGACATCTCTTAGAATCCTCACAGAATCCAAGATGAAAGGAGTTTGGCTTCAGCTTTGCTCTTTTTTTTTTGCCTAATCTCAGTCATACCCCATGTTAAGGTACACGTTAAGCATTTAGTTGGAATGAATTATTTAGAACTAAGTAAAAGGGACCAAAGCTCCAGCATTACAGCTTCTCAGCTGCTCGTGGATGTGTCTCTCTGGCTTTCCAGGTTTGTGGGGCAGCCATGCATGGGTATGGTTATTTTACAGTTGGGGTTTCTGGGGTTTGGAACAATGTATTTTCATGTGTAACTTAGAGTTGTCAGAGCTGAAAAGCAGATGTAATTACAGAAATAAACTGTGGATCTTCAGTGGAGAGGAAAAAAAACCAAACCAGTGTTGTGCTGCAGTACTGTTGATCATTCTGAGCTTGGGTCATTAGGAGAGCTCCATGGAGTCCCACTCTTTGAGTGCCAGAAAATGAAGAGCATAAAGCCCAACGAAGCTGATAACCTCTCAAATCATATGTGTGTGTGTCTCCACCAAAGCATCCTTGTTTCTCTGTGTGCCATCTGACTCAAGTGGCTTGTGTATTGTCCAACAGACCTGGCTGGTTTTCTTTTCTCCTCCTCCTCGTTTTTGAAAGAAGGTTTAGTTCCTCCTGGCTTCTTTTAACAGAAGACCTGCCTGTGAGACAGATGTATGGGCTGCAGCCATAGGGTTATCTTTCTGACTAATAAACACTATTTATTTCAGTGTTGTTACTCAGAAAAGAAAAGGCTGACATTCCTTCATTGTTTTAAGTGAAGCCTGGATTGTTTCCTACTGGGAATATATGACAGAAGTTTGAAATTACAAAATAGAAATTGGTATTAGGTTTCTTTGATTCAAAAGCAGGAGGAAATTCTGAGTTAAAATTATTTTCCCAACTTCCTTATTTGTGCTTTTTGACTGTTGGCTTTAAAAATTCAGAGCTTGCTAACGCGTAGCTGATGGGCAAACCAGGCTCTATAAAGAAGGATAAACAACATTTCTAATAGTCCTTTGATTTTTACATATTTATGAGGTAGGAAATCATCTCACATAGATGGCTCAGAACACTGGTGCTGACTTGATGAAGCCTGCTTTATCCTTTTTACTGTGTCCCTGCTGCTAGCTGCTGTGTTCCTAGGAGGTAGCCAGCCCTGGCTACTGGGGTGGGGTGCAGAAAAAAAAAGACTTAAGGAACGTGGGAGTCATTTGGCCTGCTGAAAGATGGTGTTAAGGACTTAATAGCATTGTAGCTGGGGCCAGATAGCTTTGCATTTAAAGTGCTTTCAACAGGGATAAGAGATTTCACTGAGGAATTTGCAGGCAATCTTGATGACCTGGACTGATTTTTCTAGAAGAACCCAAATGATATGCAAGGAAAGTAATAGAATTTTTCAGTAGTGTGACTTTATAATATGGTTTCTGATGAGTTAACCACTTGAGTTGTGAAGAATAGTTGTGCCAGTTGGAAAATAGAATGAAGTCAGGATGTTTAATCACTCTGTAAGTCTTGGTGCACCTTCTCTGATTAATATCACAGTCGCTGATTATTGTATTGGGTTTCCATGACAAGGTTTTGGTAGTGGGGGGGGGGCCACAGGGATAGCTTCTGGGAGAAGCTGCCAGAAGCTTCCCCCTGAGTCGGACAGAGCCAAGGCCAGCTGGCTCCAAGGTGGACCTGCTGCTGCCCAAGGTGAGACCATTAGCTGTGGTGGTAGTGCCTTCGGGAGAGCTTCCTTAAGGGAGGAAAGAATGGCAACTGCAGATGGAGAGAGGAGTGAGAATATGTGAGAGAAACAACTCAGCAGGCACCGAGAAAGAGGGGGAGGAGGTGCTCTAGGTGCCAGAGACTCCTCTGCAGGCTGTGGTGAAGACCATGGTGAGGCAGGCTGTCCCCGTGGAGGTTATTGGTGGAGCAGATACCCACCTGCAGCCCGTGGAGGATCCCGTGCCAGAGCAGGTGACCACAGCTGAAGAAGGCTGTGACTCCAGGAGAAACCCGCACTGGAGCAGTCTGGTTCTGAGAGGACTACTCTGCCTGAAAGGGACCCATGCTGGAGCTGCTGCCCCTGGGGAGGAGTCACGTGGGAGAAGTTCCTGGAGGACTGTCTCCTGGGAGAGGGATCTGATGCTGGAGCAGGGGAAGCACGTGAGGAGTCCTCCTCCTGAGAAGGAAGGAGCGGCAGAGACGACGCGCGATGAACTGATCTCGACCCATGTCTCCCTGTGCTGCTGCAAGGGGGGAGCTGGAGAAATCAGGAGTGAGGTTAAGCCCGGGAAGAAGGGAGGGGTGGGAAGGAGGTGTTTTCAGATCTAGTTGTTCTTTCTCATTACCAATCAAACCCGTGTAGGGCAATATTTTAGATTCATTTTCCCCAAGCCGAGTCTGGTTTGCCCGTGCTGGGAATTGGTGAGTGATCTCTCCCTGTCCTTATCTCAACCTATGAGCCTCTTAATTCTATTTCCTCTCCCCTGGCCAGCTGAGGAAGTGGAGTGAGAGAGCAGCATTGGTGGGCACCAGGCATCCAGCCAGGGTCAACCCATCACATCTCCTCCCTAATCTGGCGTGTCTGGGATGACTGGTTTTTGTTTGCTGTGTTTCCTCTGAGCGTTGGTGGTGGTGATGTTAATCATGCTCCTGATGGTGGGTGGTATATTGAAAAAACTATTTTTAATTACTGTTATCTCCATCTTTTAATTCGTTGCAGTTCTTAAGCAGTGCTTTATTAAGATTTTGGGGGTTTCTGTCTTTGTATGAAATCACTGAAAGAACCTTTCTGGTTTGTTTGATTTCAGTTTCCATTGTAATGGGAATACCTACAGTGAAAAGGAAAGTCAAGTCTTACCTTACAGAAACTCTCCACTCCCTTATTGATAAGCTGTCCCCTGAAGAAAAACTGGATTGTGTCATGGTTGTCTTTATAGGAGAGGTAATCACTTGAATATTTTTATGCAATTTCCAATCTGCCTTTAATCCCAAGTACCACTCCTTTCAGGAACTGATGAGGATCTGCTTCTTCAAGATACAGACAGGTGGCTGTCTTCTCCTTCCATGATAAGGAGACAGTGTCAGGCTTGTGTTGCTGAGAGAAACAATCCTGAAGAGCCCAGCTTTCTGTATTTATCAGGGGAATAGTGGACATGGAGTCACTGGACTGGTTATTTTGCAAAGATATGGTAATTACCTTGTTCCTTCGACGTCAAAATAATGGCTAAGGGACCCTGGTTTCATAGGGCTGAATCTTCCCATTCTCTTCATGCTACTGCTTAGTCCTTCATTAAATCAGTGCTGCAGTTTGAGATGTCAGGCACAGATTGTTACTGGTATTATTTTCTGGACAGCATGGATATTTTAAATCCAGACTTTTTAAATGGATTCATTCAAACAGTATTCAGTTGGACTGTTTGGTCAGTTTGGCTCGGATTTAGTGGAAATCAAATTTAGGAAAGTGATAGAATACTTCCAGAAATAATTCTCTTGGCTTCTGGGAATTGTACATACTTATTTTCATATACATATTTTTCATACCAGGCTGGCTGGGGCTCTGAGCAACCTGCTCTAGTGGGAGGTGTCCCTGCCCATGGCAGGGGGGTTGGAACTGGATGATCTTTAAGGTCCCTTCCAACTCTGACCATTCTATGATTCCCAGAAGTCTGATATATCTTAGATATAAATTTCCCCCTCTCCATGTTTGACCTTCATCCATCTAACCATCGAGTGCTCTACTGAAACAGTGTTTTGTGAGTCCCACAGGTGAAAATTTGAATTCTCTAGAACTGAAATTTGTTTTAATCCTGGGAGCCAATGTCCAGTCAGGGGTGAATTGGTGGAAAAATAGATCAGCATTTTAATACTTTTATCATCAACAAATTTTAAACCTTTCCTTGAAAAGTTTGTAAATTTATTTTTTTTCACTTGTACCCAAGAAGAGATTCTTACAGTTTTCTAATGGAAATTACTCTTGTTGTCTTTTTCTTGACATTCAGTCCAAAACTGTGTCTGGATAGATGCTGCTTTTCTGCAGAAAATGCTCTTAAAACATCCCTTGGTTTAGCATCTCAAGAGAACAGAATTCATTCTGAATTACTGTAATGCTGGGATTTTTCTTCACTGTAGTAGGTTCAGTAATTTTTTGCTGGTTAGTGTGGCTTTTTTTTCAAGGTTTAAAATGGAAATTTCACTTTGTTCTGCCTAAGGAGATCTGAACTCTGAAGACTTTGTGTTATCGTTGGATTCTGTCTTCTACAAAACTTAGGAGTGAAGTGCCCTCAGCTGCCCAAGTTCCTGGTGTTGCCTTCAACAAGCCATATTGCTATACCTGAATTTTCCACAGCCAAATAACTTCCTTTCTTTGAGGTGGTTTGAAATTCTCTTTCATCTTGGGTACGATTCTACCAAAGTGACCGTGAGGGAACTAACATCTTAACACAGGAGCTGTTGCTTCTGTGCCCAAGGAGAGTTGTGTGGTCTGGGGGATACTGTAACCCTCTGTCTTATCTCTTAGCTCTGTCTCTTTGAGAGCAGCACTTTGTGCTTGCTCTCACATCTGCTATGGGCACTGCAAGCCACAAATATCTGGGAAATTTTGAAGAGCCTGAGTTTACATTCTTGGCCTGTTACAACCATTCCTTAGATTTGCATTTCTTCACTCCAGCCCATTTTATGTCCTCCCTGCTTTACTATTTCTTTGACCATGTCTTATCTT
Organism: Actenoides hombroni; assembly: GCA_024336885.1. Classification (NCBI taxonomy): domain Eukaryota; kingdom Metazoa; phylum Chordata; class Aves; order Coraciiformes; family Alcedinidae; genus Actenoides; species Actenoides hombroni. The sequence goes on along the minus strand of WUAM01000095.1, from coordinate 2,095,621 downwards.
TTCTCCAGTTTGATACATTTGTTTTATAATTGCTACAGGGACCTCTTTCAGTGTTGAATATGGCACAGTAAATACTTCATCCTGAACTATGCTGTGGGGTTTTTCTGCTGTATGTCTCAGCTTCCTTCTGCAAGGTGAAAAGTGTTGCTTTCTTGAGCATTTTCCCTGGCTGTGTGAAGGGAACCCAACTCCCCTGGTGGACTTCTGCTTCTCTTTAAACAAAAGCAAAGGCTTTAGCTTTTAAAATAGTTTTGTCTGGGGGGGTGGGTTTCCTAGCCTAGAATGTGCTGGATTATTGCTGTCGTTAACACATGTGCCTTCATGAAGGCTTCTTTAAAAATACATTAAAACTTTGACCAACTCTGTTAAAAATGATGGCAGAAGTTTCTGAAAAACAGGTATGGTCTCCTCTCAGTATCTGTGCAGTTTAAGTACAGCAAGAAATGGTTATAGTGTAAGGTAGGTTGTTTTGCTGATCAGCTTTAGATTACTATCTGTGCTTTGTCTATAGCTTGGACAGACAAGGGGGGGAAAAAAAAAGCACAAGTCTTTACAAAAATGTTTTCACAAGAGAATTGGATGAAAAAGAAAAATGGTATTTTAAAGGATTTTAGCATTTTCTGCTGACCTTATTTGAGAAATCAAATTGACAGTGTTTAAGAAGCATTGCTGGAAGCCTAGTCATGGACTGTAATCCCTTTGTGCTAAGCACCCTAAAAAACTCTTTTAATACTGCTAATTCAGTTGAATCTCACTTCTTTCTTGTAAATTGGACTACTTTTTTTTTTTTTAACTAGAAACCAAGTTGAACATTGTGGCTGATGGCCTTCTGCAAACAGCCTGAACAGTGTAAACAGATGAGCTAGTAAATATAGATGCATTATGGCTGCTAAATGAAGAGATCTGCATATTCATTTACTGTATGGCTATTTCTCAGTGATGTAATTGTACACAGTAAATTTCCATACTGGAAGTTGCAGGAATTCTACAATATCTCAGCTGATGTGATATCTAATCACCAATTTAAATAATTGCTAGAATTGCTTGGCAGTAAACTCTGCAGTTGTCCCAGGAACTGACACACGTCTGTGTTCTCCAATTTGTTAAAATAACTTCATTGCAGAATAATTTGCAGGTATTCATAAGGATGAGTAATAAAGAGGCATGATTCATTATACCTCTGTACTTCAAAACCTTTTCATTTCCTTTCCCCATTGTAACTGGTTCATAGGCTCATCAGCTGCCTCGAAACTCGCTTGCAAAATAAACTATAGGCCCTAGAAACTCTGAACTCCACATGAAAATTCTTGTCTAGTGTCTTTACTTAATAGGGTTTGTAATGAACACGAGAGACATGGTTTTGAAGTACTTTACATCCTCATAGTGGAACAACAGACATGTAAGTGTGTGTGTATATATATATTTATGAATATGAGAGAAATTAAAATACTTTTCTAGCATCTAAGCAATATTTTTCCCCCCTGTGGGGAGATCTCATTTTCCATGAAGAAAAAGCATCTTAGACTCATTCTAAATATATCCCAAATTATTGTCAGTCCACTTCATTAATCAGTGACTGTACTTAGCACAGTCTTTGGTAGGAACAGCAATCAGTGTATGTTGGAAAGCCCTTGATTTCACCCAAAATATCAAGGCAAATTATTCCAGTAAGAATCAGAAGACATTACAGGTATGCAAAAGCATTTTACTAATCCTGTACACTACTGATTACATCTGACTAGGCAATAATTGACCAGCCATTGGTTCTTGGAGCACTAGGCCATATGTTACACTTGGTTGTATATTGCTTAGGGAAATCTTACTCTCTTGCTTCCCATGCATACAATTCATTCAGGCTGGTGGAACTTGCATGTATTGATTATCTTTTAATGTCACCATGTCATCTCTTTCCATAAACAGTGACTGCTGAATTAAAAGGGTTTTTCTTTAATAGTGTTTTCTCTGTGCTCCTTTTTTGGGTAATCTGTGGCTAATCTTCCCCCCCAGTTCTTTCTTTGGAAAAGTTTCTGTACTGTTTAAATCAGACACGAGCACCCAGCAAGGTACCATCCTGTGCACTGGCATGAACAAAGCCTCAGCAAGTTAAGCCCTGAGTGCACATCCTGGGTCAAACCTTGGTGAACCTTTTTTGGTTGTAGTAACATTGGAGTGCAATGTGGAAAACTTCTCCAGCCAAGGAAATGAGCCTGTATTTCCACCTCTTCTTGCTCTGGGCCTGAATGATAGATCTCTTTGATCAGCAGATCTCTTGATAGAAAACAAGGGAGTATTTTGTCTCTCTTCCTTTCAACTCAGATGTCTTTGTATCATCCCAGCTACAGAGATGTTCCACACTTTCTGCTAGTAGTTGAAGACTTGAGAGCTGCCCCTTCCTGGAGCTGCCCTGGAGAGTGTATTCCTAGTCCTCAGAAGACCTGTCTGCCCATAGTGAGTTGGAGAAAGAACAGCAGACCTTAGCATGTGCATACGTACAATAATAGGTAACATATAGATGTATTTTTAAAGAAATCTAAGCTAGGCAAGGCTGTTGTGCCAAATGGTGCATTCTCTTCACCAGGTAATTTTAAAGCCTCTCACAGATGGTAGTCTTTATTTTGGACATCTCATTCAATCCTGTTCAGGATGAACACAGCTTCTAGCTATACTGCCAAGCCTTGCATCTAAAGGGTTAGCTTGGCCTGTCAGGGAGAATTGGAGATGCTTAACCTGCTGCTGCAGTTCCTTCTGCTTTGCCACCTAAGCTTTGGTACCCAAAGAGTAGGGACTGCTGATGCTGAGCACCATCAGGTTTTTATGCTCTTTTTTCCATGGCAGTGACTAGCAAAGTTTTTATATGGGATTGAACCAGTGAGAAAAATCTTTCTTGGATCTAAGAAAAGATCCTTTATGGGATTTGAAAACTTGCACGTACCTGAGACAAATTCAGCAGCTTGGCACAAAGACAAAATTCAGGATTATGCTCTTTTCTCCAGCCCTCGAATGACTGAAATGCTTCTGAGATGCACCTGGGCCACAGTATCTACCTGATGCTTCTGATAAGGGACATGACTGTTAACAGACAGTTAATGTCCAGTGTGTTTATGAGATGGAAAGCAACTAACAGTTTTACTTTGGAAGCCTTGTAGCAGATGACTTCCTACCTGGATGATTGACTGAATTGGCACTTGGAGTTTTGGCCAACCCTATCAACTTTTGCTCCTGTGGTCTGTCTTGGCCTAAAGATAGTGAGGACAAATTCCTTCTGTCCTCCAAATAAAGACCACCTGTCTGAGGGGGGTGCTGTAGGCAGCAGTTACTGGCAAATAAACCATCTAGACCTTTTCAGCAAATGACAGGCTCACCCAAGGACAAGAAAAAGTTTTGCCAGGTTTCAGGTGTAATATGCACAAAACTAGCAGAAGGTTGTATGACACTAACAGAACTTGCATCTGACCATCCTGATTTGAATTGTCCCTTGATATTTTTAATATTATTTATTTAATTTGTCCTGACTGGCCCTCTTAAAAGCTGCACTTGTTCCCTGATGTGTTGTTGTGGTTCATGGCACAATCCGTTCGTGGTCAAGCAGCTGACATGCAGGGTGCAAGGATAGGGAGTAATAAGAGGGGGGTGATACAAGAATAATTTAGATCAACGTGGTTTTACCAAAGGGAGGTCATGTTTGGCCAACCTGATAGCCTTCTGTGAAGAAATAACCAGGTGGATAGAAGATGGTAGAGCAGTGGATGGGGTCTATCTTGATTTCAGTAAAGCATTTGACACTGTGTCCTACAGCATCCTTGCAGCTAAACAGAGAAAGCATGGCCTGGATGATCAGGGAGTGAGGTGGGTTGGGAACTGGTTGAAGGAAAGAAGTCAGAGATCTGTGGTCAATGGGGCAGAGTCTAGTTGGAGACCTGTGTCTAGTGCATGCCTTCCTGTGTGACCTGCTCTAGGGGGTCCTGCTCTGGCAGGGGGGTTGGGCTAGATAATCTTTTGAGGTCCCTTCCAATCCTTAACGTGATTCTGTGATCCTTCTCCTTCCTTCTGTGATCCTTCTCCTTCCTTCTGTGATCCTTCTCCTTCCTTCTGTGATCCTTCTCCTTCCTTCTGTGATTCTTTCTGTCAGAGGCTTTGCATTGTGAAACCTCGGCCTGAACTGAATTGGGTTAAGCACAGAACTGACTGGAAAGAGCAAGATCATTTCTTACCTGTGTGGTAGAGGGGGGGACTTTCAGTAGGGGAGGGCTGAGGTCATTAGCTCCCCTAGGACACAGAGGCCACATTTTGCTTATATAACATTAGATGGCCGTGTTAGGACAACGTTCTGCATTCCTGTCTTCTGCTTTGCATCTTGTTCCTCACATTCCCTCTATTTAACTCGAACTTGCTGCTTCCTATCTGAAAGCAGACACTGTGTTCCTGCAAGTCTTTTCTTTTTCAGCTGCATTTGTTGAACTCTAACAGATATTATTCCCTTTTTTCCACAGACTTTATTTATATCCACACGCTACTGCAACCACTGGAAGCTGCTGCTGCACTTCTATTCCTCAGGGCTTTTTCTTCACTGCATAAATAGCCCAAATTAGGCCCAAATGCCACTTCAGCTGCTGCTTTTTCCTGTGTGAATGTCAGTGCTTTGCACACAGGCAATGGGAGTCATCTGGATTTTCACCATGTCAAGGCAAACGTGCGTTTGCTTTGCCTTTTCTGGAGGCTGATTTTGCACAGTTTGTTTTTATTTCAAACACAGACACATCATTCCACCTCTGTTCTACAGGGATGATGAGAGGTGAAATGAAATAGGAGAAATTAGTAAGCAAGGAACTGACCACGCTTTGCAGATTAGCCTGGTTGTTTCCTAGGGATTATTTCTTTAAAGATGTTCTTAAATAAATTAAGATTTACTTATAGTAGATTTCATTGAAGAACTAAGATCTGGCTAGCCTAACAGCCTAGCTAAACCACTTTCTGGAGAAGGTACTGTACAGTTAATGCCTGAATTTCCCACCTCTTCCTCTGTAGCTTCTGGTTTTGAATCTGTAGTAGTTTGATACCTTGCATCTTGGTTGGACACGATGATCCCAAGGGGCTTTTCCAACCTAAATGATTCTGATTCTGTGATCTTGATTTCCCTTGCTAGTGGCTTGTGAAAAAAAAAAAAGAGGAAATCTTAGCAGTTTTAGTGCCAGCTTTGCTTCTTTTGCACTTCTCTTCTTAAAACTGGATCTTTTTGACAACTGAAATAGAAATTTAATCCCAGCAGAAGTTTGGTCTGTTAAGGCAAGATCTGAGATTCAGAGAATGGCTGAGATTGGAAGGGACCTCTGGAAGACCCCCTCATCCCCCCTCACTGCTCGAACCGCAGTCACCTGCTGAAAACCTGTGCATTTTGCAGAGCATTTCAACGTGTACCTTGGAAATTACAGCTTGAAAACAAAGCATGTCTGAGCTCTTTTGCTTCTTCTAGCAACGCTACGTCTTGGTGGTACTGCTGGAGCAGCAGATGTGTCTAGGGATTACAGACTGGGGATTAACAAGAACTGAGAGGTGTATGAGGGGAGGGAAGGGTCACTCCATTCTGTGCATCCTGTTCATTGCACTGCTGTGGCCCCACCTGCAGCACTACCTAGAGTTTTGGGCTCATTATAAGAAGGACATCAAATTATTAGAGCGTGTCCAGAGGAGACCGACCAAGATGGTGAAGGTCTGGAGGTCAAGGCTCATAAAGAGTGGCTGAGATCACTTGGCTTGTTAAACTTGGAGAAGAAAAGGCTGAGGGGTGACCTCATCTCAGTCTACAGCTTCCTCAAGGTGGGCAGCAGAGGTTGACCAGTGGATGGGACACGAGGAAATAGAAAGAAGCTGTGTTAGGGGAAGTTCAGCTTGGCCATTAGGAAGAGATTCCTCACTGAGAGGGTGGTTGGTCACTGGAGCAGGCTCCCCAGGGCAGTGGTCACAGCACCAAGGCTGTGAATTCAAGGAGCATCTCGCTCTTAGTTGGGTGGTTTAGATTCTGGTGGTCCTGCGAGGAGCAGGGAGTTGGACCAATGATCCTTATTGGTCCCTTCATATTCTATGGTTGCTTTTTTTTTTCCCTATGCATCTCTTACTGGCTAGGACAGTAAATAAGCCTGGGGTCTAAAATGCTGTGCTTTTCCTTACATTTTGAGGAACAGTCCCATCTTCTGTCATTCTTGAAGGCGTGAAGTAGATGAGGTTTAATAGTGTGAAAGGGTTGATTCTTAAAGCGAGAAATCTTGATTTCATTTTTTTTCCTGACAGTTGGCTGGTTGTTAATCAGAACTTTCTAAGCTCTGGTTCTGTCTGCTAGCCAATATATTCTACAACTTTGCCCTGCTTGCAAAGTTTATCACTGCTCTGGTTCTTTTGTATGTTGAATAATGATCTTTGTTCAGCCAGACCTTAGAATAATTGCAGATTTGAATGGCGGCCTCACCCAAACTAGAGAAGGTCCTTTAGAGAATTGAAGGGAGCATCTTCAAAAAAACCAGAGGAAATCTGAAAACTTTACTTCAGTGACAGCCTGAAGCTCAGCTTTTCCCCAAGAAAGTCAGAGTTTTCTTGTAGAGAGATTCATTAAAGCCCTCTGTATGCGTGTCTCCTCAAAACTGCTGATGCAAGGAATTAAACCTTGGCCTTGTTCACAGGCTTATGAAACTCCACAGATCTCATAAGCTAAAATCTTCTTTTCTTGCTGAAGGTTTAGATAGGCTCAAGGGGATACTGGCGAGGTACCTTGAAGAGGAGTCTACTGAGGAATATTAAATACACAAAATCACATCCGTCTCGGGAAGTAACCTGAATTGAAGGGAGCTGGAGCGGGGGTGGTAGAAGGGGTGTGTTGTGTGTGCTTGTCCTGTTCTTATGCTTTGCTATTTATCTGCCGTTGCTGGAAGCAAGATGCTGACCTGGATCAGTCTTTTGTCTGATCTTGTATGAATGAAAAAAGGAGGGTGTCTTGCTCCAAGTCTTCCTGCTTTCTCTCGGAGATCACCGATTTCGTGCGACGAGGAAGAAAGAACAGGCAGAAAGATGTGAACTGCTGGTATTGAAATAACCACCTCTATTTATGCCTTTCATTAGTTCCCAGAGATCCACCTAACAGGTCAGACTTGTTTGTAAGGCTTCATGTGATGTATTGATAAGATGCATCGTTGTGGCTGGCACAGTTAACTCGTTCCAGTAACGACCTGTGCACGAGCAATCCATATGTGTATCTCAAGACTTGGTGAAATAACAAGGTCCATGAGGACTTTTGACCTTCCTTGTGAGGAGCTCACTGCAGGATGACTTTTAAATTGTGAACACCTCACCTGCTTATTAGAACTTCTGTCCAGCACGAGACATAGGGCTTATGAAGAAAATACGTGTGAAAAAATGATGCCAAATCTTTTCTACTCACGTGTTCTTGTAGTCTTTAGAAGCTGCTTTTGGCAGAAACCCACTGTTGTCCTTTGTGGAAAACCATTATGTTGGATTTTATAAAAAGAAAACTTTAAAAATAGGAATGGTAATTTTTAAGATCAAAGGGTAAGCACCTTTATCCAATAAGATTAGTGGATCTATCGAAATGCTTGGGAGGGATTTATTCTGTGTGTGCATAATCCTTTAATGATAACCTGCATTACAAATTCATCAGGAAATGTAGGAACTTTGTTTCCAGCATGTCCAAGGCAGCACGTTCTCCTGAATCCTCCTGAGCCACCAGGGGCTGAGTTGATTTATAGCCTGTGAAGTTTCTTTTGAAAACTGATAAATAGTATGTCAAATGATTAGATTAGCAACTCTAACAAAGATGATGGTTTTCAGTCCCCTGTATGATTTTGCAAATTCTCTTTTCCTGGACTGCACGTGTGCAAGTGAATAGTTTGAATAATTGGTCAGTTCTGGCAAGTTAGATGATCTAGACTTTTCCAGGATGGCTCCATTTGTGTTTTCACCAACCAATAAACTTTAGAATCTGTGCATCTTCAAGAACTGGGTGATGGATAGGCTGGATAGTCCCTCAAGTTCAGTCTCTGGTGCAAAAAGACCAGCTCTAGTCAGGAAAAGAGCCTGTTCATTGCTGTCTGTGGTTGGAGCATCTGTGCTTTAAAGGCAAAATTCAGGAGATGTGTTTTTGAAATAGGAGTGTGTGCTCAATGCCCTGTTTTCCAGAAAGCTTTCCTTGGTGATATTTTCATATATATTGTTATAATAAACAGTAATATGAAGTTCTTCCTGCACACTCAGTGATCACTTTGTCATTAAGAGCATGAGAGTTTGCAAGGAAACACAAGAGCTGGATGAGAACTGTCTGTTAAGTGCAGATATGAGGCAAATGTCATTCCCCTCTGTTTACAAAAAGAAAATGTTTATTCTCCCATTGGACATAAGACATAGTTATATGATGTATTCCTATATTACTAAAATATCTTACATGCTGAAATTAATTTTCAGGTACAGCTGCCTCCAATGTTTATTTTACTGCTTGGTTTGGTTTGGTTTTAAACATAACTCCAAAACTGTTAAGTATTCTGTTCCATTTCTCTGTGTGTGTTTGTTTTTTTTCCAGACTGATCTTGATTATGTGAACAGTGTTGTTGCAAGCCTGGAAAAAGAGTAAGTTGTAGATTTAATGGGGGATTTCTTAGCTTATTGGTGGGCTTGCTTTTTGGGTTTTCCTATATCAGGTTGTAATAAGTATTCAGAAGTATTCTGGAAATACAAGATCATGTGGTTTTTGTTTCTTGGGGGGTTCAACTTTTGACCAAAAGAAGTAATAGATGACAAATTAAGGGGTAGTGATTCAGACAGTTAAACTGTGAAACAATAAATGTGATTAAATTGTTTGGTACAACATAAACAGATGGGATTGTTTTAACCTGATTGGGAATTTGTGATGTCTGTGTTGGGGCCTTATATTCCAGATGTTCAAAGAGAACTATAGATTCTCATGTGACTTTAGGATGTTTCTATTGCCAGGTTTTCTACAGAGATCAATTCTGGCTTGGTGGAAGTAATAGCCCCTCCTGCAACTTACTATCCTGACTTGACAAACTTGAAAGAGACATTTGGAGACTCAAAAGAGAGAGTGAGGTTAGTTTATTCCCCCAGATCTTTTCCTCTCTTCTCCCACACCCGCACTTGTGGTGTTTATGATACAGCAAGTGGGATGTGAATTCTTGAAATATTTCCTTACTGTAATTCTTGAAAGTGTGGGGATGCTAAAAAGTGCTCTGTGACTACATCCCATTCCTGTCTGCCTGCTGTTCTGGGCATCATCAGAGTCTAATGCTATGCTTGGTTGAATTCATTTAGTGTTAAATTTTGGAAGGAAAACTGAGACTTGATATCCTTTTTTTTTTTTCCCCCTGTATGTAGACTTCTTTGTTTACTCACTTTCTTCCTGAAATAGCCTAAACCCCAGTAATTCCTGCTGAATTTTAAATGCACATGAGCTTGTTGTTAGGTAGCTTTCACAAAATCAGATTGAAGTTAAACCCTAAAGCGTGAGGCAGATGCTTTGTTCCTTTTTATTTTTTCAGACAGAGGATTTCCTGAGGGAACAATGCCAAAAGCAGCTGTCCTAACGTTTCACTAATAGGCGTCGTTCTTCACGGGGAGATTTGCTTTGCATTGCCAACGTGGACTGAAATAACACTTCTCATAATCCTGCAACTTGTCGTTTTATTTCAGATGGAGAACGAAACAAAACCTGGATTATTGTTTTCTTATGATGTACGCCCAGAAAAAAGGGGTTTATTACATCCAGGTGAAGTTCTCTTCTTTGTTTTGAGACAAGTTTTTCAAATGAGTCTCCAAAAACTGTGCTGTTGAACACATCAGATGGACCTACCCAGAACAGAGCTAACTTGAGTCCACAGGGCATTAAGTATGGAGGTTATGGTATATAAGGAAGTGATTTGTGGAGGACACTGTGTCTGCATTAGAAAGTGACTTGTCCTGTGTAACTTATTTGATCTTAAGATGCTTAGGGGGGGAAAAAAAGTAACCAAATACAGACAGCTTTTCCTTGTCTCCAAATTAAGTTACCATTCAGTCACCTAGGCAAAAAACACCAGCATAGCTGTGAGTGGAAATGGAGCTAAAATCCATTTGTATTCTCTTTTGAAGGCAAGTGCATTGTCACTTTAATGTGACTATTGTTTATAGCTACCTTTTCAGTGTCTTGCTAGATTTGTTTGCTTTTTTCCCTTTTAAGGATGTTTTCAAGAACAGAGTTAATCAATTCTTCTTACATTTAATTGAGCTCAGAATTGCTCCTATCATGTCTTGCTCCTTTGAAGTAGAAGCTTTACCTACAGGTATTGCAGATTTTAGTGAGTAACTGTGCTTATGATCTTTATTTAGATTTTGGGACCGTGTCCTTTGGGTATAAAGCCCCACTCATCTCAACTGATTTTTACAGAGCTATGCTGGCTGCTCTCTGAGAGCTGTTGGAGACTTAGCTCTCCTGGAAGCCAATGACATGAGACCTTCTTTTTGAAACGAGGCAGTCACACAAATATTAGTGCCAGCACGAGGGAGAGGGCATGGATGCCCTGGGAGAAGGGACAGGAGAAGCAGCATCCCTAAAGGAGTGGTTGGTCTGCACTTGCTGTGAATTAAAGGGATTGTAGCACCCCATCTTGGCAGTTCTGCTGCCTGGACTAGGTGATTAGTTTGGACTATGTGTTACTACTTCTGTTGGACAGCTACAGCCAGGTGAGATAAATCCCACCTCTGTAGGCAACGTGTCTCTTAGCTCCTTGTCTCAGAGGGGAAATTCTTTCAGTGTTGTTAGATGCATGAGTAAAGACAGGCACATTCACATACAAATAATACAGATATTGTACTTGTTCTACTGATGATGTCACTTAATCTAACATTATTTCATGGATTATTTTACTTGGAAGATGGAGACTAGAAAAGCAATGTTCTGAAGTAATAAGTGGAGATACATTTGTGGATTCTTACTACAGAAGGATTCTGGATTGGTTCTCCACAAACAGCCAGCCTGTGAGCCCTACAATAGTTATCCTTGGCTACAGTGTCTAGGTTTTATAGCAGTGCTTGCCTGAGAAATACATGGCTGTGTGTTAGCAGTGTATTAGGAATCAGGATTTCCTAGCTGTACTTTTTCCTGTTGCTTTGCTGGTGCTTGATCTCATTTATGCTGCTATCACTGCTCTCTTCCTCTAGCTTGAAGATGACATCGTTGTCAAGCAGAATTATTTCAGCACAATAAAAAACTTTGCACTTCAGCTCGCTTCTGAAGATTGGATGATTCTAGAATTTTCTCAGCTGGGTTTCATTGGTAAGAAAAAGTTCACTGGAGTAGAACACACTCATCCTCAGACTATGAATTAATAGTGATCTGACTTCTTTGTACTGGAAATAGACCAAGGAGTAGAAATTCATTGGCTTTTTTTAGGAGCTCTGGTTTAACTCGTGGGTCGGTTTGCTTTTTTTTTTTTTAGTTGTTTAATTTACTTTATGTGCCTGAGACAAACTCAAACTGTTGGAAAAAAGGACATTTTTCTAACCAAAAGTGTATTAATTTCTAAAAATGCTAACGGTCCAACTGAAAGGAATGGTTTATTTTTAATTTAACTGCCATTAAAACACAGCTGCCTGAAGTGAAAGGAAAAAAGCATGAAAGCCAACTCCACCTGAAACAACATCATGCCAAAATTCCCAAGAATCAGCAGGCAGCAGTTTGTCTTGGTTGCAAAGCCCATTTTATCTCCACTTTTCTACCCCATCAAGGAGAAGTTATGACAGTCTGCACCTTCTTAAGTGTACTTAGACTGTTATTTGCTAAGAACAACAGTGAGAGAAGCTAATGCAGCATCTTTTTGCTGCACTGACTCTCAGGGTGCTGTTGAAACTCTGGTTCTTTGCTCTTACATTAATACATTTTTGAGAGGTACTAGACTAAACAGAAAAGCAATGAAGGAGAAGTTTTAGAGGGATTTTAAAACTGGAAAGATTATTTTGTGGCTGCAGTGAGGTGTCATGATCTGTTTAAAAGTGCTAAGCTGGAAAAATCAAAAGCTAAGTCAGACTGTGGAGATTCCTGTCAACACAAATGGTTCCAGTGTAAAGACTGCAAGGTGAGCTCAGAACAGAAAGGAAATCCTACAAGTAACAGATAAAGTGCAGTTCTGTCATTCTCTTGTTATTGTCTTGGGTTTTATGAGTTGTTTGTTGGGTTTTTTTTATATGTACCTCATCCATTTCCCCATCAGTTTAACCTACAGAAACAGTGGTGAGGAGGAGAGGAAAGGTGCAGAGGGAAGTCTCCTATCTGCCCACCACATAACCCTTCTGCCTTGGGCTACCAACAGAGACTGCTGCTGAAATAGTTATAGGACTGGGTTTGTGGCCTCAGAGGTGGAAGGAACAGACAGAAAATGAGCTATCACAAGGAAAGAAGCATTGAAATAATTCACTGAAGCTTTTCCCTAAATAGGCTTGTCTCTTCTGTTGGGGAGCCCCTTGCATCTCTCTCTGATTCTGTGGCTGCAGAGACCGTTTGACTACCAGCATCTGATTAGGCTTTGTTTCTACTTTTGAACAGTTAAACTTCAATTTGGGGCTTAGTTGGGGTTAGAGTTTCAGCTTCAGTCCCAATGGCACTTTAAATTCTGTGTGCAATTCCTTGGCTTCTAGAAGTACTTTGCCTTTATTGTACATTTGCTTAATTTAGGAGTAGAACACAGTGAGAAACTGCAGTTCTGTAAGACTGACATGTCAAAATGAGTGTGAAACCAACGTAGAGGTTAGGGACAAGCACTGTCCCTACAATACACTGCAGGTGTATTTCAGATCACTTACTCTTCCATGTATTTTCCACACCTTTCTGTTCTCAGAGCTGCCCTAGAGGACACAGTGTCTAAGCCAAAAGGGGTAGGTAGATAGTTCTTAATGCTGAGATGTGACTTAATCACAACTGTTTACAGGTATTTTGAAGTGGTTTTTCTGTACTGCCTACATATCTTTTTTTTTCAGTGTAGGCTCTGAAAATAGTTGCAGTTAAATTTAGTTGTTACCTCCTGCTGCTTGCATCCCTGTCCTTTGTTCCATGTATCATGTTGGCTTGCCTCCCTTTAGTTAGATGATAGCAGCAGAATTTCAGATGCATTTAGCTATGGCTGCACATCTTAATGCTGCTTTTCTACCTAGAAAATCAAATTGGATTTTTTTTTTTTTTTTTCCTTGCAATTTTAGCTACTTACCCAGCTTTTAACTTTTTGGGAGAAAAATTAATATACATGGAAATGCCCTAAACCTTCTGGCTTTGAGACACACTGGTGTGCTAGAACCACACATTGCATAGAAATTTTATGCAGGTAATGTAGATTTGCCTTATCTCTGCTAAGCCTTTATGGATCTCGAGGCAGATGCTGTGGTAATTTGGTAATGCCAATAGCTACAGAGAAGAAGAAAGTAGTCTTTTTTGTAACTGGGGATGAGTTTTATGGGTAGGTGTCTTAAGAAAAAGTAGAGCACTGAACTGTCGAGATGAGAGAATCAATCACAGAATAGTTTGGGTTGGAAGGGACCTTAAAGGTCATCTAGTTCCAACCACTGATGTAGAGATAGTCCCTAAAAACGAGAGGTGTGGCCGATTCCCTGTGAGTTATTGGAAACCTTGATCAGCTTGCCAGTTCTCTAGGTGAAAAATGGGGTTTGTCCCAGTGTGTTTCTGATCTGAAAATCCCATTTCTGCAAGTGCTACGCGAGGAACCGGCAACTGCAGCTATTTAGACTGACAGCAGGATTACAGAATCCTGTCACCTCTGCCACAGAGCAGAAGTTGCTTCCTTTGTTTTGCTTTTTTACTACTGAAAGCATAGTCATAAATGCTGTCAAGCAGCTAATAAATAATGGGTGAGATGTTTGCTCTTCCTTTCAGAAGCTCTGTGGAAGGAGATGCATCTTTTGCCCTCCCGATTCTGCTTCGCGCTGCGGTCCCTGACGCAACGTGGGCAAGTCCCACTAGCTTCTTGTTGAGAGATACTGATTTGTCTTCCAGTTGCCTGTGAGCTGAAGTGTTTTCCAAAGGATCTGCAATCCCCTGCCTCGTGCCTGTAGTGCCAGCTGTCACAAACTTTCAATGAAGAGTTTTAAATCAACCTTTTGGTTGTCTTACCCAGTTCCTCTGAGTCTTACCCTGCCCTGGAATTGTAAGGCCTGATGTTCTGGTTATTTTGAAGTTGTTCTGATGACAGTTTTGCTCAAGCTGGCCACATAAGTTTGGGGGGAAGAGTAGATCAAGTCAAATATTTGAGATTTAAATAACTTCAAAGAGGTTCTGGTTTTAATGCTGGCAATTTGCATATCATTAACAGGGGAAGCATTGAAAGGCTTCAACTGTAGTTAGAAAATGTGCTTGCAGGTATAAAAATGTTGGTGTAGACTGAATGCATTTAATGATGCTTACACAAAAGGAGAAGAAATGAATTATTTAGATATTTGCAGTTCAGAGAACTGTAGAAAACAGAGTTTTTCATTTTGTGGGTGTCTTGTACTTGCCAACAAAATACTGAGAGGGCCGGAATAGTCACTAAGGGTAGCATTTAAATGGAGTGGAAATCAGAAGCCTTGGCAGGGCACAATAAATAGCAAAAAAAATGTTCCACAAGGTTTATTTCTCTTTTCAGTCCTGGCTTTCACTTTTATCAATATAGAGAAACAACACAGAGAAAGTCTTCCCCATTTGAATAAATCTCTAGAGATTTACGGAGCGAGATTTTACCTCTGAGTCTTAATTCTTCCGCATTTTGAAGTTTCCTCCCAAGGGTGGTTTGCATGCGCTCAGAATCTGAAAGCTGTGGAAATGCTGTCAGCAGACTCTCCTTGGTTTCCATCTCTTCTCATGCCCTGTACCCAGGGCATGAACGTGGTGCAAGATGAGCCATTGCTTCTCTTCTTTTCACCTCGTCTTTGGTTCGAGGCCGCGCGCGTTGGCTGCCGTTGTTACTTTAGGTCGCTTTGCCTCGATGACTTTTGACTTCACGTTGGGGGTGGCCAGTGGGCAGTCTACAGGCTGGACTTGGATGGACACCTCAGTGGTTCACAGCACTTTCCTCAGCTGCAGCTACGTGGGAGGCCACGTGGACCTTGGAGAATGCTGCTGCTCTGCCGGAGGGAAGGCAGGCACCTGCTGCTGAGACCTTGCTCAGGAGAGGGTGGGCAAGGGCTTGGCTTGTTTGGGTTCAGAAGGGCTGGGCTGTCAGATCTGTGGAGTAGGAGGTGTACTGGGCTGCTTTCCATCACAAACAATAGCTGTGGACAGGCAGCGGTCTACAGTTTTGGGGGCTTCACTGCCTCAGTGCAGAGAGCTGTTTCTGAGCTGGTTTTGGAAGAGTGTTCTCAGGAGAAGAAGGGGACATTGACCCATAGCAGTGCCACTGTGCTCTGCTGACAGTGTCATAGAATCACAGAATTGTCAGGGTTGGAAGGGACCTTAAAGATCATCCAGTTCCAACGCCCCTGCCATGGGCAGGGACACCTCCCACTAGAGCAGGTTGCTCAGAGCCCCAGCCAGCCTGGGCTTAAAAACTCCCAAGGATGGGGCTTCCACCACCTCTCTGGGCAACCTGTTCCAGTGTCTCACCACC
>WUAM01000095.1:2034965-2060875 GCA_024336885.1 Actenoides hombroni | reverse complement strand
ACAAGGCTCTGAGCAGCCTGGTCTAGTTGAGGGTATCCCTACTCACTGCAGGGGGGCTGGACTAGATGACCTTCGGAAGTCCTTTCCAGCCCTAGCCATTCTATGTTGAGAAGAAATGTTGATACAAATTGTTGTTTCTCTGGAAGGATATCCACAGCGTTTATGTTGCTGCCTGCAATTTCTTGATCACCCATCTTTAAAAACCTCTTGTTTTCCTGATGAAATACTGAGGCTCTTGGGTACTGTGGGGAAGAAAATGGGTTAGCCTTTGGAAACCTAGAAACTTATCTGTGTCTCCAAAAGTACAAGCATCTCTGAGTATGGACCCTCAGGAGTGGCTGCAGTCCATCTGCACTGTAACTAGGCTGAAGCGTAGCTAAGCTCACCAGCAGCAGTTTTATATTGGTCAGTTTGAATGCCAGTGTGAGTAACAAGTAGCGCAGGCTTCACCAAAGCCTAAAGCCCTGAGGAGATGCAGAGGGTTCTAGGCTGGCCTGGTACCCACCTGCAATGGAGTCGTATCCTAAGTTATTGTCAGGGCTGCAAAAGCTGATCTTAGTGTTTTCAGTGGATACGTAGAGATTCCTTGAGCTCCTTACTTTCTAGAATAACATCAAAGACTGGTGGATTTTGAATAGTTATATTGAACATGTCTGGTATTCAAAGTTAAATGTATCTCATTTGGTTTGGCCAAACTGTGACAGATGAGAAGTGGATCTTCGTTCATATCAATAATTACTTTTAATAATTATATGAATAAGTGAGCCGATGTTACTGGGTTATCAGAATTTTCCAACAGCTGTACTAATCTACCTTCAAAGAAGACTCTGGATGAGTAGCCCCGGACACCCTGGCACACGCCAAGGCACCCTTGAAAAATAAGAGGCGAAGTGTTTGCTCAAAGGATCCTCTCTTCTCTCAGGCTGTTTTTTGCCAGCCGAGGACCTAGCGATCAAAAGAGCTTTAAAGCCATTGAAATGCCTTCTTAAGAGAGAAATGGTGGTGGCTTTCAGGTTACACAGGCAGAAAACTTCTTGGAGACTACTCTAGGCACAGTTGGGGGAAAGATAGGTGTACAGTCGGTTTGGAGGGAGGTTTATTTTAAACAGTACTTAATTTCAGGAGATTACTTGGCTGCTGCTTACAGTTTGTCGTTGCTCCTGGAGGCAACAGAATTGCAGGTCTGAGCTTGCAGGAGGCTGAGCTAATTATGGCTTGCAGGGCAGTGCTGCCAAGGAGCGGGGGCTGAGCGCGGTGCCAGGCTCCTGTGCTAGCCTGGGTACCACAAGAGGTGCAGCTGCAGGAGTGCCAGGTGCAGCTTTCCTGAGGAGATAAGCAGGCTGTGGTTTCTCCTTTCCCCCCCCTTGCTTCACGGTGCAGTGACAACTGTCTGGCTGCTCTGCCTCCCCAAGAGCATGAACGTTGGGGTAGAGTTTGCCCCTGGATGCAGGAGGTTACAGCAGCCTGGGCAGAGCATTTGCTCATGGAGCTGTGTGGTTCTAGCGTGTGACAAGCTGCGTGGTACCTGTAAACAGACCTGAGAGAGTTGTGTGATTCCAGCCTCTGCAGAGAAGCAATAGTTGAAGCTTTTATCTTGAAATCCAGTGTCCATGGGTCAGGAGAACCTCCAGGTAACTTCACCTGGTGACTACAGCATGAAGATACTCTGCAGGTCATGAAGTCTGTGTGTGTGTGTGTGTGTGTGTGTGTGTGTGTTTATTGTGATTGCAGAAGCGTATCTCCTTGGTCTAGGTGAATGGTGTAGATTCAGGTTGTGCAGACCCTCTAGTTTCCAAGTTAAAAATGCCTTTTTGAGGGATAGTCTTAAACATAAATCTAGAATCTGCTTTTTCATGAGTTGTCCTGACACTTAACACCCCATGTGAAGATTTATGGTTCTCAAGTACAGTGGGGGTTTAAATACACAACCAGGAAAATTGATGCAAAATTCTTATGCTAGTTGATCTTTGCAAAATACTCTCTCGGTTCTTCCTGGAGGCTTTCTTGATGACTGGGTGAGGACAGTGATGTTGGCTGGCTCTTGCAACAAGGCATGCAACCATTTGGCATGCAAAGGAGAGCAAGCAAGGCCAGCAGGAAGGTGTGGACTGCGTGTTGACTTGTGTCCCAATCCCAGACAGCTGCTGCAATAAAGAAACAGTCTTGGGTGCACCAGGAAAACACTTTGCAATAAAACTAACACAGCAAAGTTATTAACTTCAAATGTGGATAGTTTACTAAGGGAGAAAATGGTATTACCACATCAAGTTGTACTACCATCAAGTCATTGACAACCATCAAGTCATTCTCAAGTGAATGGGATGGATTGTTGCTAATTACTCAGTATTCGTTTGGGCAGGTAAATTTTATTCTGCAATGGGGTCACATTAGCACTGCTGTGAATATCCAGATTGAGTGGTTGAGGGCATATTGATGCGATTGGGTTCAGGTATGTCCCCATGGAGCTGTGTTTGTGCCTTAATCAACATGCCAGTATGGTCTTAATCACTGATGGCTCTTCGAAATTAAAGCAGCTTTTGAGTTGCTCCTACTTTCTTATAGATTGGTTGGCCAAAACTTAATCTGTTTCATATCTTTTTGAGTTTCTTCAGGTGTCAGAAAAAAAAGTGTCTTCTAATTGAGTGTGTTCCAGGGACCACTTGAAATCATTATCTGGTTTTAACAGACTTTTGATCCAAGAAAAATAAGGCTGATGTTAGTAGGCTTAAATTTGCTCTATAGAGGATGTCAGGAAAACATAGGACTCCATAGACCAGCAAAGGTTGGGGAACCACTTTTAAGTAATTACATTAGCTAAACATAATATTAAAACAGGTAAAGAGATGTTTCTATAACAGCTCACCAGGAGTCCAGTCCTCTTTCCATATGTTAAATATGTGAAGATTGGGATTTTCTGTGTTATTCCATTTGGGAGAACAGTATGTTTTTAAGAAAGGAAAATTAAATTAGTCTTGTGTTTGAACATTATTGAGTACTTTCGTTATCTGGTATGAACTGAGGTAATGTAGGTGGGTTCTGTGGCACCCAGACGTTCCTTGTGCTCGGGGAATTCCCAGCTGAGCAATTAAGGCAATTTTTTAGTCCTTTGTGCCCCAAGAACATCCCAGAAAGACTAGAACAGCATCCAGAACCTGGCTAATAGTCAAAAAACAACTGCACAGTTGAAGGAAAGAAAAATGCAGCCAAACCCGTGCTGCTTTGTAAGGAACTTGGCTCTGCAGTGCCTGAAAGGGGTCGGGAGCGAGACCAAGGGATGGAGAATCATGGTGGGATGGCTGGATGGCAGAGCTTGCTGCCTCTCCACGTAACTGGGACTGGCAATTTAGTAAACATCAGTTCACTCAGTTCATTCACTAGTAAGAGTATGTAGCAACTAAGAGGTGGCTCAGAGGTTTCTGAGTGTGCATAACACTAATGAAAATCGGACCTGGGCTTCCAAGTAGCTTCAGGGATGCTTTTAAAAATCACACCCTTTCTTCAGCTTCATTCAGCTGATCACTTCAAGATGAAAATACCTTTTCCCTTTTTTTTTCCCCACTATATCATTTTTTACTGCTTGTTTTGGGGTGAAAAATTACAATTTTTCTTCTAGCAACTTCCTTCCTAAGGTGAAGTAGTGGTGTAGCCTGCAGTGTATTTTAAGGACTCTTCTTCTTACCATCAACGTGCAAGAATCTTCCTTATGGTATTTTGAATGTAGGTAAAGACTTTAAAATGGGTTTTATGCATCTAAGCCACTGGAATAGTTCAGCATTTTATGCCTATGAATAACAGCAATGCAACCATGTAAAAATAGTAACTCTCTGTAGAGTAATCTGAAGTTTTGTTTCCTTTGTAATATGTTTAGATTACAGAAATCACTGGGGACTTCAGTGAGGGGCTCAGATGTAACGCCTTCAAGAAACAGGATGTCTTTTTCCACAACTAACCTGCTCACAAAAGTAGCAACTGAGGATGGATTATCATTAATAGTGTTCGTTGTAATAGAGACAAAACTATTATACCTTAGGGAAACACATCCTATAACAATAGCCTCAGTTTCTAAATATGATTTGTTTCTGATGTTTTTAAACTTGTTTTATGACTCAGGCTGGAACAATCTGGATATTGTTGATTACATAAAATCTCTTAATTCTCTCAGTGCAATTTAAGTTCTCAATATCTGCATTTTGCTTCTATGCTTGCTTTTATTTTGGCTTTCCCTGCAGTTAGGGGCACACCTTCTGAAAAATGTTCAGTCCGTGTTTTTAAAACTCTGCCTGGGATTTTTGCTCTCCAGAGAGCTCAGTGTGGGTCACCGCTTTCAGCAAGAGAAGTGAGCCCCAATCCCAAGCAGGCGATCATTTTACATCACTGGGGTTTGAGATTTATGTTGAGCCCTTAGCAGATAAGTGATAAGCATGTAGGTGGACCATATACTTGAATGCCTCTGCAGAGCAGAGGTAGCATCTTCATACCAGAAATAAGGGAGATTATTATCTCTTTATCAGGGAGGTGCCAAGCACCTGCACTGGCCGGGAACATCCCTGAAGTCTGTTGGCCATTTGCAATTAAAGAACTGTTCCACAGCTGCCTTAGTTGGCTGTAACATTTGTTTTTCAGGGAGGTCCTGATTTCACTCACTTTTACAAATAGTTTTATAGAGGTCAAGTATTTCATGCTTTCTCCCAAAGGGCTAAATCTCTGCTGCATGCCACAACTGCAAACAAGTTGGGGAAAAAAACATCACAAGATGTGGTTCAGTCAACCAAAAAGCAAAGTTTATCCAAGACAGCAAAAGTCATACAACTGGCTGAAGTGCAGTGTTGAAGATGCAGGGAGAGCAGTTCCTTGCTGTAATTCAATCCCATTGGCATTTCTCAACCAGACTGTAACAAGCAGATTTACTCTGGTCCTCCTTCTAAAAGGAAAGGGCACTTTATAAGCAAGCGATTAACTTCCAGTACTATTGCACACATCAAAAAGAGCAGGCAACATCCCCATGCCCCAAAGAATTCCTGAATAATAAATAAGGTAGAAAGGGTGATGTCCCACCCTGTACCCCTGAGGCAGCGTGGCCCTCTCTCTGGGTGCTGGAAGGAGTGGTGGGACTAGACTGTTCACATCAAAGCAGAAGTGTATTTGGAGAGTAAGGAGAGCATCACTTGCAGGCCTCCCTGATTTCAGCAGCAGTCCTCTTCATGCCCTTTTCCTTACTGGTGTTTGGATATGGGTCTGGGGAAAGGTTGGTTTGGGGCTGCTCTGGGGTGCTGGCAGTGACCTGGCATCATGCCTGCTGGTGTTCCCCCGTGACATGAGGGGCTGGAGCGTATTGCACACCAGGAAGCTGCAGGACTGAGTGCTGGAATAAAGCTTTGTAAATCTCATGCCACCGGCCCCCAAGTACTTGAATGATTTTGTGGATTTTACAGGCATGGCAACTATTCGGAAGCACAGGTGGTCTTTGAGTAACATGTCCTGTGTTAGCACAGGTGTACCTGTTCCTGGTGTACGCTCTATGTACTTGTTTGTAGCCCTGTGGCAATAATTGTGTGGACATTTCCTCACTAAGGTGCAGTCTAAGGTTGCTTGTCTGTAGTTAGCATCTCTGAGACAGTATGAAGCCACCAAGAGTCAGTCTCTACTAGCTGTAGCACCCACATCTTCTGTTTTTTCCTCCAACTTCTTCAGATTGAAGGGACATGGTTAAAATTGTGCAGAACAAAAAAGAAGCCTCTTCAAGGTTTTTTTTATAAGCTGGAGAAGCCTAATTCTTCCCGTTTCAAGTACACAGTGTGTTTGGTCTAAACAAGCCCCAACACTGGGTGCAGTGCTGCAGAAACCCAAAGAAAAGTTTTTATTTAAAAAAGTAACCGTGAAAATATGTGGAGTTGTGAAGCCCAGGAAAGGCTCATGTCACAAGGAAAATATTTAGTTGTAAGTTCCCACAGGAGAATTTACAGGCAGTAGCGACAAACCTCTAAAGCAAAAGCTCTGAGTGCAGGTAGCACAACCCAGCACTTGCACAGAGATTGTCATCTTCAAAGCATCAAGCAAATGTTGGTTAATTATAGTCCAGCAGCCTTCGAGGCTATCAGGCAGGTATTAATCTTGCTGCTTTACAGGTGGAGAAATTGAGTCAAAGAAGTGATGTAATTTTCTTGGGATTAGAGACAGCCATAACAACCCAGAGAATGGCACAGATTTTCCCTGCCTTTATGTTTGCATGTTGCTGAAGCTGCTGTGCTCCTACTGGGGACCGCACAGACTCAGTTTGGTTTGGAAAGGAGGTTTTTCCCTCTAAATTTCTGTTTCTAACGCACCAAGGGTGATGTGAAGCACAAGCTGCCCCATGTAGCTAGGGTCAGCTCTCATTTACTCTGTAATTCCACTAGTCCCATGTATTGGACACTCGCATTGCACATACACCCAAGCCAGCACACATGGGTTTTCTCCTGCCATTGCTTGCGCTTGGGTCTCCTGCTGAAGTGACACTGATGTGTGTGTTTCTTTCTGTGCTCCCAACTGACTTTTGAACTCATTGTTTAGCTTTAACCATATCTGACAGCAGGCTTGAGGTCTCAAATATTCCTGTATGTTTTGTGAAAATACATGGCTGATCAGATGAGACAGACCCTTCTGCTTGAGAAGAGGCTTGTCTGTTTGCTCCTGAGACACTGGAGAGCACACATGGAAGAGCCCTGGTCAGAATTCACCCTGCAACAGCCACCAGAAAAAAAGCACATGAGGTGCAAACAAGAAACAGCTTGTTTCACTGCACTTGGAACGCCTTTTCCCTTTTCCCTTTTCCCTTTTCCCTTTTCCCTTTTGCCTTTTCCCTTTTCCCTTTTCCCTTTTCCCTTTTCCCTTTTCCTTTCTCCTTATAAAAAATCATGGAGGATTTTTTCACTTCTCCATTCTTGCAGTTTACCTTCCTGGGAGCAAGTAAAAACAGGAAATTCTGACCTCTCCCACCCCTAAAAAGAAGTTTGTCAGTTTGATTCTGATTATACAACATGTTATGTGGGATGATATATCATACTATATTATAAGAGGTATGGGGTTTGTTTCTCATGCCTTTTGGAAATATATTCAACCACAAAACCAGCAGCAGCTCTCACTCATCTGGACTGAAAACACCACGAGAAATCACAAGATAATGAGGAAAAAAAATGCTTCTCAAAGCACCTGGTTTTTTGGCTGCACTCAGCTGTGAAATGTCCCTCAGACTGGAGCATCCCTCAGGGAAGTGATGCTGCTGAGAGTCTGTTGCTATTGACACAGTCAGTGGAAAGGTAAATGGGAAATTCTGCATCTGGACTGGTCCTAAACCAGTGGTGTCAGCAGCAAAGGTCACCCTTGAGGACAGCAGCTGCAGAATGATAGGTAGTGTCCTGGGCATGATATTTCTCCACCATGGACTTGAGTAGGGCTGGAAGCCCATTGGATACTTCAACCCTGATCCTCCTTAAGCAGAATTCAGAAAAACAATGCTTAGAAACCAGACTGGATTTGTCTGGGACTCAAGCAACAAACTCAGAAGAACCCAAACCAAACACCAACACAACCAGACCAAAAGATCTCTCCAAACCCCCAAAACCCCACTTTTTCAGCAGCCTCCCTTAAAAGTAGGAAATAAAATTAAATAAAAAGGCAAGCTGATGGATTTAACCTTGTTTTGTCAAGCATTTTTAATTGGTTCCTAGGAAATTCTTGCAGTGTGGCTTTTAGTGTTGGATCATGTGATTCTGACTGTAATTTTCCAGCTTTTTTGAAGCTCTGGTCTACAATCTCATTTTCCCATGCTTATTAAAAAACCTTCTTGATCCCCATCCCTTTTTGGTGAGCAAGTGATGATTGCAATACTTCCCTCACTGCTCTGGTGGGTTTTCATCTCACCTAGAGTTTTACATCAAAAAGTAAGCTGTGTGTTCCATTTGTCCTGAGAGAAATCTCTGGTTTGACCATAGGAAAAGGCAGGAAGATTCTGCTTTGGTTTTTTTTTCTGCTGTATATGCTGGTTGGATTCTGTTCACATGCAAGTTACGTGGGGCACTTCAAGTGCTGCTTTTTCTCCTTTGAAGCCAAATAGGGTTCAGTTCTGGAACACCGCTGCTTTTTCTGTTACTGGCTTGGCTTGGCCAAGGCTCTAAATAACTATTTGAGGCTGGCTGATAATTACTTAGAAAAAGATGGATGCTGAACAGATAACGAGGTGCAGACACGTTTGTCTTGCCCTGGCAAAGTCATATGTCCAAATAAATGATCTCACTCACTCTTTGTTCTAGAATGAAGAACTGGTATTAAGCAAAGAAACCAAAGACAAACGCTTAGAGGACGGTTACTTCAGGATAGGTATGTCACAGCCAAAAGAAGTGTGTTACTATTGCAACAGTTAAGACTCTTTCATTAAAACCAAACCAAAAATATTTGGTTTTGGGTACATGACCTTGTAGGTTTTACTTAATGTTGTTTCCAGCATTTCTTTTCTGACACTGATGTACTGAAAGAAGATCCAGTGTGACTCTCAATTGTACCCAGCTTCTCTGCCAGGATCAGTCACCTCGATTATCGTAGAGGCATTTCCAGGTTGTATAAGGTCAACTCTTCTGTCCCTGGGACTGCACAAGTTGCCTCTGTGTGAGCTGTTGTGCTTGGCCTGGGTTTGAACCCACCCTACAGACGCTCAACTGTCTCGTCGTGGGATGAGAGTGGCATTGCCATAGCCAAGCAGCTGCTGGGGATGGTGCCAAGATACCTGTTGTCAAATAAGAGATATTTTACTAATGGATTGTATTTAGTTGCTGGAGTTAGAGTGGGCATCCCTGTCATAGAACCATAGGGGTTGGAAGGGACCTCTGGAGATCGAGTCCAACCCCCCTGCCAGAGCAGGGTCACCCAGGGCAGACCACACAGGAAATACAATGAAAGGAAGTTTTTTCATCTTAATGACTCACAGTTGCTGTGTATAAATTTTAAGTATAACATCTCACTGGGCTTTTAAATTGGATTCTTCTTCATCCTAGTATAACTGAAGATCCTTTAAACAGGAAAATGAATGGTACCCCTTATCCTTAATGCTCCTTGAGAACATGGAAACCAGGGGCTTCACATTTAGTTCCATGATATTAAAAGAAAACCTGTGCCAAAATCTTCCCAGAGTTTGTCTAAGGCCTCATACCCTTAGTTCCAAAGTGTTTATTGTTGGGTGCAATCCTGCTCAGATCTCTGTGCTCTGATGCTATGCCCCCTCTTGTTTGCGGCTGTGAAGCTGAATCTCCTATCAAAAGATCACTGGCTGTCTCTTGTTTCAGGAATGATACCAGTCAACCCTGCAGCCACCAGCAATAGGTTTCACCTGGGAATTGTGGTGCTACAGATACAGTTTTCTGGATGCAGATTTTGTGCTTGAGTTTGTTAAACAGGAGTTAATTGAAGATAAACTCTTGCTTCTTTTGCAGGGAAATTTGAAAACGGTGTAGCTGAAGGAACAGTTGACCCCAGCCTGAACCCTATTGCATCATTCCGGCTTTCAGTGATCCAAAACTCAGCAGTTTGGGCAATTCTGAATGAGGTGAGAGGGTTGGTACAACCTTTTAAAAACCAAACAGGCAAACCTGAGTTTTCTGTCAGCGTGTCGAAGGTCAGAATTTTGGCTGACGCTGAAAACAGCCACCTCTCCTTACGAAGAAATGTAATCCCCTAAAATGTGACTTCTTTTCTTCTGATTCTCTATTTCAGATTCATATTAAAAAGCTGACAAACTGATCGTGGAAATCTGCTGTAGAGGAAAAAGAATTCTTGAACTCTTTTCCTATAAAATCTGACATCCTTAGCAAGTCACAAATTGCAAATACTGAGCATGCACCTTATTCCAAATTGCTTTCATTTTCACTTGAACTCTACCTCTCGTGAAATCTACTGTAGATGAGAAGATTGTATTGACCCCTTCTTATCTGATCCATCCAGCAACTGATGCTCCACCCCCAGAACGTTCGTCCGAGGCCTAAGTTGTCCTCCACTTTAATGTGACTTTCCCATCTCATGGTTACAGAGCCCTGCTACGCTTAACCTGTACTGTTTTGATAGTATAGTAATATAGAGAAGTTGTACATATTGTTACATTCCTTGAAGAAGAAGAAAAAAAAAAAAAAAGATATAATTATTGTTAAATATGTTTTATGAAGGGGGTGCTTTCGGAGTTCCATTTATTTTCTATAACGAGAACCCTCTTTTATAGACTGTCAGGGATATATATTACAAATGTTAGGGATATTTAATTTATTAAAAATAATTTGAAAAGTACATATTTTTATGCAGTAAAATTTTAAATTGATATAGTTTTTTTTTATGAATTCTCTAGCTTAAGTTATCTTTCTACATTTTTCTTTGGAGATGCGAACATGAATTAATACCATATTTCAAATATACTGCCATCTTTAAAAAACAGACAAAAAAAGAGATTGAGTTTCTAAATTACGTCGTTTTGTACGCAGAATCTGAGTGACATTGAGGCATTAACAGAGTTCTGAAGAGCATTATTCTTTGGGGCTATGAAATTCCACTCTGTACAGTTTGTAGCCACAGAAAAAGCATGCTGAAATGTCTTGTTTCGTATTACATACTCAATCTGCAGTGATTTTAGATTGAATCCATTGCATTTTAGAAGAAGTTTTTCAATTCCAAACAGTTCTTTCTAAAAAAAAAAAATCTTTGTAGACATTTCCTAGCTTGGACAAATTCATTTTCTGTACTGTAAAAAAAAAAGAAAAAGGAAAAAAAAAAAAAATCATTCTTCAGCTTTGCTTTGGAGTGAGAGAGGTTTTATCAAAAGAATTCATAGTAATTAGATACATTTGATCTACAGAGGTCTCCTTTGAGAAGGTTCTGTTATTGCCATGGTTATTGTAGATACAGTCGGGTGACCAGTTATGGATTATCTTTTTCTTCTGTTGCTCAAGAACAAGGTTTCAGTTTGACTTGGTTACTGATGAGTGTAGTAACTTGCACTAACTTTTAATAGGAACTGAATTTGGCCCCCAGTTAGTACCTGCCTTTTCCTGTCAAGGGAGACAACGGTGACCTGAATCAGAAACTTGGTCAGGAAAGAGCAAGAGGTTTGGATTAAATCCAGAGCAAAACCGTTGCTGCTGCTCTGAAGAGTCCTTCTGCTTAGAGGTGCTTCTGGGTAAGGACACAGGCAGGGGAAGATTTAGGTTACCCAGGCAGAAGTGGTCAGGAAGCAGAGAGGCAGAAGTTCCACTCTTTAATAGGAATGGAGTACCTGCTTGATTGACACTGGAGGGAGGCACCTACCCTGGCTCGGGGATTCTCGGTTGTGCAGTCAACCAGCTTTCTGGAATTGACATCTGGAAAGCTGGCCCAGTTTTCTCTTCAGGAAGAAAACCACTCCACTGATAGATCCCTGACTTAGAGCAGGAATCTTGAATTCCTATCTCCAGCATGAAAGTTAGACTGAGAAATCTGGCCTATTTTTCATGACCTATTTCTAAGGAGCAGGAGCTTAAGCCTGGGTCTCCAGCACCGCAAGTCACCACTGGGATGTGGAGCCAACCTTTCCTTTCCTCTGCCTCATTGGAAAATTGTGTCAGAGCTTTGACAGTTCAGCAATATTCAAGAGCTTAACTACTTCTCCAGACCATAGTCATCTTGTTTCAGCTCTGGTGTCTGGGGACAGGGGGAAGACAAGATTTCTATGCAGAGAGAAGAACTTCTGTTTAGACTGACTGGTGTACAATGGAAAGAAAAAAGTAGAAAGCTACCAGCCAGGCCTTGTTAACTTTTCTTCTGATCACATCAGATAGTGTAAATAAAATGTTATTTGGAAAGCTCATCTTGCCCACAGAGACTGTGGGCATAAGCTAAGCACTGGCCTCATGAATGGAGTTTCTTCTTGGAGCAGGGGACGTGGGTGAAGAGGCTCAGAATCCCCTGGGGATTTCACCTCTTGCAGCGTGCCACAGCCCCTGGGTAACGGCCACGCCACCAAATCCTTGCCATGCAATGGCTTTTTCGCACACATTTTAGCTAGCAAAGGCCACAGAAAGTATTTAGGCTTCCTTCTCAGCTGTGCCTGTGAATGAAGGATGTAAGTAATTTAAACTATAGCTATTTATTATGATGGAGACTGCGGGAAGACGTTGGATCTTGCAGTTTCTGAAGTCATTTTGCTGACAGTGACTTTCATCTTTTTCCACGAGTTCAAAAGTTTACTGGTGCCACTTAAGCAAGCTGTGTGCTTATTCTCAAAGCACAGTAGTTAAGTAGTTAAGATGAATCATTGCTCATACATTTAAATCTATAGAACCCTTACCACACTGAGTGCAGCACTCTGGTTAACAGTACTTTTGGGGTTGAGAAATGTTGAGGTGAAATTTATCAAAGGCCACAAATTAATTAGTGCTTGGTAAAATACGTGGTTTGTTCTGGTTTGTTGGTTTGGTTTTTTTTCCTAAAGATTGTTGCATTTTTATTTCATTGTGCTAGAAGGAGTTGGAAATCCTCTGGGCTGCTTTAGCACTTTAAACGTTCCTGAGCTTACATGCTCTCTAAATAAATGTGCCACATGAATCCAAAAGACATTTCATAGATTCAGGTAAATTCAAACCTGGTGTCATCAGGCAGTTCTGTAAATTTGCTTGGAAATTTTGCTGCAAAATAGACAAAGCAGAAAAAACCCCACATTTTCCATCTAATTATTTCTGCAGACACCTATTTTTGGGGGCTTTCTAACCTTTCGAATCCCAATCCCCAAGTCAGGCTAAAGTGGTGCAAGTCTCCTTCCTAGAATTATGGTGAAATAAGAACACTTCAGCTGATTGGCTCATCATTAATTACCTCGGGCACCGTTTCTGAGGGGGTATATACTCCAGGGGGGCTGGTGTCTCTTGCACCTCTCAGTCAGAAGTTCCAGTATTACCATGAATGTTCCTCAACATTTTAAACTTATTACCTGACTTTGGGGAGGTTTTTTTTTCCTATATTATTTAAGTTAGTTTTGCTGTGGCCTTCAAAATTCCCTCTAGGCCACTGAATCTTACAGTAATCAAGCAACAGAAAGTGTTTCAAAATAAACTGCATTAGCAGTTAGCTCCTTCTGATGCTCAGAAAAAAGGACTTCTGTGAAACCAAAGGCTTTAGAAACCTTCATTATCTGGGCAAATTATCCTTCACTTCTTATAGTGGGTGCCAAACAGGCTGCTGTAAGCACTGGCTTTCCTGAGCTGACTGGGATTGCTCTGGCCCAAGGAACTACAAGACTGTCAGTATAACGTTGCTTTGCTCCTTTCAGTTCCTCCTGAAAGCTTTGTAAATAATGTGAACAGGATCTCATCCCAAATTAGCACTTTGTATTTATTTTTTCTTTTTAATTGGAGTGTTTCTGAAGCGCTGTGTAAGGCTTGGTGCTTTTGCAGGCATCTCCACCATGTCGTTTGCATGGGTAGAAAAATATTCCTCTAGAGAAACCTGGGGTTTCTTTTCTGGTGTAGAAAAATCCAAACAGGATAAAACATAGGATTTGTGGACCAATAAAAGCCTAGGCTCCTCTGCTGTATCGCTGCTTGTCTAGCTGTTTCCAAAGCAGTTTTCAAATACCTTGAGTCAGTTTAGAGCAAAGCAATTTATACTTTGCCCGTGTGCTACGTGATTCCTCTGAGGGGCTGGAATGTAATTAGTCTTTGGCAAAATTCAACAACCCTGTAACATTCTTCTTTCATTTTTTTTCCCCCCAAGTATATTATCATTTTGGTAAGCTCTGCCTTTTTGTTGGACATGTTTGCTGCAGATGAAGAATTGTTAGTTATTTGTAGTTTGCTTCCAACTAGGAAACTATTCTCTTAGCCTTGTTGGGGGAAGAATTAAACAAACCTTGCTGTCCTGAGATAAATTAACCCTTGGTTCTGTACTTGTTCATATTAGGAAGGATATATTCTGAAAAAGCAAAAGCAAGGAACTGTAGTAGAAAGGGAAGAAACTCTTGTTTTTAAACCATCTTTACAAGCACCAGCATAATGCTGAAAGGCTACGAAAGACCTGGTGTTTTCAGGCTAGCCTTGAGTGCTGATGTAAAAAACACACCCTGCACAGACCTGATGAATTAAGTCTTTGAGAGCATCACTCTTCTGCCCTTAGTGCTCTCTTAAGGGTTTTGCCTGTTTCTGCAGTGAACAGTGAGCTGCTGGAATTTACAAGTAGCTTAATTTTGAGGATGACGAAGCCTGGGGCCAAACATCATCGCTCAAGGGACAGTGTAACACCGGCCCCCAGTCCTTCCTTGATTCCCATGGTATCGCCCCCTAGGGCACTAAAGATGAAGTATTTTTACCGTTGAAGTGGATGATCAGTGGTGCCAGGATCCCTGGGAGGGAAGAGGTGCACAGTTAGGCTGCAGCTGCCCGCGGGATGGGAGCTGCTCCTGGCTGGGATCCTTCACCTTCTGCGGCTCAGCCCGTTCCTTGGTAAAAGGGGAACGTTGCTCAGCGTCTGCTGAGAGGGGAACATGCTTCCCTTCAAGCCTTAACAGTGGCCGAAACACACAGTACTGTAAGATGCACTGCCAGCATATTTGCTATTTTAAGATAAAAATATAGTTTTTTTTCCATAGAGATGAAAGCCTAGTATTGACATATTAAAGTATTCCTGTAAGCAGTTTACTCTTGCGTTGTTTTGGAAACCGAATCCTAGCGCTCGTGTTTCGTACTGAACGCCGCTTGGGAAAGCTGTCATCTTCCTCTCCCAGAAGGTATTGTTTGTGACAGGCAGTTTGTGCTCCTCCTGCCTCGCGGGCTCGAGAGCCGCGGGCGCTGCCACGAGCCCACCCTCCTAGCCAAACTCAACTCGTCATTTCCTTCCGCCTTCGTTGACCTGCCCCTCGTAACGCTGGCTGCGCTCATCCCCGCCGGCCCTGCTAGAGATTGGGTTTAAAAACTTGCTGCTATACTTGGAAACCTGAGATGGGTCATGTTCATTGTGCCTTTCATCACTGTTTCTTCTGCCTGCCAGAGTTGTCCAGGGATGGTGGAAGCAGTCAGGAAAATCAATCTGTTCTCGAGTTCTGGCAGAAAAGGAGGGGACAGTCCTGTAGCTAGAGCCAGTTGTTGCTTCGCCATCGCGACGCGATGAAGTTCTGCACTTTCACCCAGCCCCAAGGCGAGGTGTTCCAAGATTAGTCTTAAAAGAAAACTGCTTTTTGGTGTCACTTAAACCCCTTATAAGGTAGAGCTTACGCCAGTATGTGCAAAACAGCTGCAGTCAGCGTCACGCTAAATAGACTTGTTGCAGTTCAATTTAAGCTACAGAGATGTACAAGTAACTTGTTTTTAGGAATGTACTGCGAAAGTATTTGAAGAAAATTGCTAACGTGTTTACTGTTGTAAATATTTTAATTAAAAAAAAAAAGGACACTTCAAACTTTTTTTACACAATTATCTACAATAAAGAGAAATTTACAACCATTTACAAAACGTTCTTAACTTTCTTTACCGTCCGGACCGCTACGATAAACCCAACATAAACATCAGATAGGCAAAGTCCTGGCTTTATTTCACTCTGTATTTATAAAAGGAACAAAGCATCTTGGTGAAATTCCATCCGCATGCTAAGGAGATCAGATAGAGCAGGATGAGAAGCGCAAACGGGTACAAAAGAATGGCCGTGTTCTTCAGAAAGGGCAACGCTGAAACAGAAGCAACAAGGGAGGGAGTGAAAAGCAGTGCTCTGCCCAAAGCGGTGCTTCAGGTAGGATGGGCTTGGGGCAAATAGCAATTAAAGAAATCTACTGGTGCTGCAGGTTTGTCAGCTCTGCCCTCCTCCCCCTCCTGTTAGCACAGATGAAAGAGGATTTAACTGACAAGGTAACGCCCCAGGAAACTGCTCTACCTCAAACTGCAGTCGTAAACCCGCCACAGAATTTTTATCCAATGCAAACACTTTGCAGTGGCCTTATAGAGGAACAAGAAATACAAGTTGTGACCTAATAGAAGAGGAGAATATAAATTCTCTGTGGCAAGCTGTCCGCCCAGGCGGAAACATGGGTCAGTACATTGCTGTCACACCACAAAGAACGACTTCAGTGCTCAGCTGAGCCTCTGCTTTACAAACTAAAAGCCTAAGATCAAATCAATAGACTAAGATCACGCCCTTGGCTTCAGTCAAACAGAAAAGCAGCTGCAGTTACTCACCGCTGTATCCTAGGAAGGTCACGTAGATGTAATAGCCGATGGCGATCAGCCACAGCGTATTGCCCACCAAATACCCGATGACAGAATCCGAGATGATGACATCTGCAAGAGACAGCTGCTCTCAGCTCTCCCCATCGAGCGTCATCTTCGAAAGCCCAGAGCACAAAATGCTCTACTTACAGTTGATGAAAAACAGCTGGATGAAATGCAGGATGACCAGAAGTGGATAGAAAGCGTTCAGGTGAACGTCAAAGGCATACCCCCACTCCACGTCGTAGTCTCTGTTCTGCTGCTTCACCAAGTACTTGTTAGAAACGAACCTACGTGAAAAAGACATTTGAGAACGTTGTTAACGGGACTCCAGAAAGCTGGCTGACAAAAGGTTGGAGGTAGTAAATCGTATGTGAGCCCAACCACCCCGACAGAGCTGCTGCTACCTGGGAAAAAATATGCAAGAATGATGCAGACCAGACCTTTGTTAAAGCTGCACTCACATCCCTTGTGCATTCCTGGCAATATAGAAACCTAACTTTGAGGTAGATCAGCGCTAGAGATCATCAATCTCAGGTCCCTTCTGTCTGTACACACAGAGATGGCTTCAGACAAGCACTCAAATGGGATGAGTGCACCCTGCACACGTGGTGTGCTCCAGCTCCCCGGCACAACGCTCCGGGAGGATGGAAAGCCGGCAGATGAGCCCCTTCTGCTTACTGAAAAGAAGCGTTACCGCTGCTCCGTGTTACAGGCCACAGAACAAGCCTGCAGACTTTGTTTCCTTCTGCTGACATCAGAAAAATGTATCCCATTTAGAAGAGGAACAAGAAGTCAATACATGCTCAGAAAAAAAAAAGCAGCTGAGACCAGAGCTTTCACCGTAGCTTCCTCTGACACACTCTTTGTACCAAGGGCAAGGTCAGAAAGCAGAGCCCGGGTGCAAGGTGATGCGAGGCAAGAAAGGTTTTAGACACATCAGAATGGGAGGGGAGCTTTTGAAAAAGAAATGAGCTGGAAGCAGGGACTTGAATCAAACTGGAGCCAGGGGACCGGTACCGAGGCCTGCAGGAAGCTGAGTAAAGGACGGCGAAAAAACAGCGGACGCCGAAATCATTCCGGTTCAGGAGACTGAACCAAAGCCACAAACTGCTGGAGGATCAGGGGAAACATTTACTATATGCTCCTCCCCAAGAAATGTACGGGTTTTGTTGTCCCAGACAAGACAGGAGGTCAGATGGCCCTTTAATTTACCAGCTACACTCCTTGCACGAGCCTCATCCTGAATTTTGCAGTTGCAAGCAGGAGTTCCCGAGGTCACTAAAGGAATCTGTCCCTTTTCCAATCAGCATCAGTGTAAGATGTCAACTCCACTAGCCAAGAACTTTAAGGGCCTTTGCTTCCCTAAGTTCTTGGTAAAATGAACCTTCCTTTGGTGCCCTCCCCTTGCCACAGCACAGAAACCGCGTTCTGTGGGCTTGTAGTGGAAACAGCTAAAACCTTCAGCAAGAAGCACGGGCCAATTGTACATTGCCCTACGTGAACACCATCATCCTCAGGCCTACTTTTACTTAAGCTGTTCGACAAAAATAAGGAATGAAGAATTTTGTTCTCATCACCAGATTGTTTTATTGAATGTTATGGCTGAAGAGCAACCAGCTCGAGAAGAAGAGAAGCTGAAACTTTCATCATTGTGCAGACTTCCTGAACATTCAGCTGTTGCAGGAAAGAAGGGTTCTCTTTCAAAGCAATATTTTGAAACAGTTACCACGAGAGCACAAAAACTTAATAGTCAATTGTTACTTTATAATTTTGCCCCAAACAGAGAACCAAGTGTCTTGCAAAGAGGACTACTGGTGTCCCAGCCCAGCTCAGCTTCACGCATCGCTACTTACCACATTAGAGTTGCAATCAGGAGGCCAACACCTACGCAGTCTATGAATACAACCCAAAGTAGCAGCTTTATTGTTTCAAAAAACCCCATGTCCAGCACAAATCCAAATCCTACAGTAGACACTGAAAGAACAAAAAGATTATTCCAGTTAACTATGGAAAAAAAAAAAAAAAAAAGCATGAGCTCTTAAAATTGACACTTTTTCTGAGTATGCTGTTAGGAAATAGCCAGTTTCCTTATTGGTTTTTCCCCCTGGGATTTTCAGTCCAACAGCTTCTTTTTAATTATTATTTAAATTTTATTTTACACCAAATAGGTAGGATGCAATTTATTCATAATCTAAACCTTTTCACAGACTGAAGAACACTCATCTGTACTTGGGCTCAATGATACAACTGCAAATTGCATTGCCCCCCCCCCCCCGAATGTTACAATATTGCTATGAGAGGATATTCTGTTTTATAACAGCTCCTTGTTAACCCAAACTGTGCAAGTGGCGACAACTCCAAAATAAAAGAACGTTACAGGTTTGATATGACAGAAGACAACAAGGGTAAGACTTACTGCATTTGCATTTCAGTCTGAAAATGACACGAGACACTTTGTTTCTAGCTTAATTCTGCAATATATAGTGTTTCACTAGGCTCTTCAGTGTAAAACCAGTTCTTTATGTGTCACATTCACAGGAACCAAGCGTTCAGCCTTTTTTAACTCGAGCACTGCTGCGTGGCATGGGGTTTTATTATTCTGTAGAGTAACGGGGAACTACACAGTTTGAAACGCAACAGAGAATGAGTTGCAACAGAAAGATTAATTCAGGACTACATAACATTAGTTAGGCCTCCCCTGTCTTCTAATTCCCACCTTTACTTCCAAAAGATGAGGCCATTTTCTTCTGTCCTTTGGTTAAAAGATAATCCATCTGGATTGGTCCTTTCTTTTCTGTGTGTGTGTGATGAGAAGGGCCACCAATGTTCATCCCTAAACCCTCCCTCCCTCGATTTTACGCTGTCCATTCGCCGGCACTCACCGCAGAGCCAGATGCTGAGAAGTACTAAGAAAGCAGGATCATCTCTTGCCCACTGGTCCTTCGTCTGCTTTCTGTAGTGAAAGTTCCTATAAACTCTCTGCGGGGAAGTAAACAGGTAGAGCATCTGCCAAAGAGCAAACTCAAAGTCCATCTGTCGGAAGTGGAAGAGCCTCCGCAGGTACTTGTAGCGTTTTGCTCCAGCCGTGTGTCTCGCGGCATCCCTGGGGCTCAGCGCCCCGTTGCCCTGGCTCCGAGAACTCACTGAGGTGGTTGGCAGCATTTTGCTAAAGAAGGAATTTCAAAAAAAAGTGCATTTGGTTTTGCAGGGAACGAGGATTAAAAATAAAAGCCTACGATGGGAGTCACAGCGCAGAATCGGGGGGTTGGAAGGGACCTCTGGAGATCATCTAGTCCAAGCCCCCTGCCAGAGCAGGTATCTGCAATACTGAAGTTACAAAGACTATCCTGGAATGGTTTGGGTGGGAAGGGACCTATAAAGGCCATCTAGTGCAACCCCCCTGCAGGGACATCCTCAACTACAGCAGGCAGCTCACAGGCCTGTCCAACCTCACCCGGCATGCTTCCAGGAATGGGGCATTGACCACCTCTCTGGACAATCTCTGCCAGTGTTCCACCCCACTCATTGTAAAAAACTCTTCCTATCCAGCCTAAATCTCCCCTCTTTTAGTTTTAAACCATTACTCCTTGTCCCGCTGCAAAATACCCTGCTAAAAAAACTGTTCCTATCTTTCTTATAGGCCCCCTTTAATTACCAAGGTCTCCCCAGGCTGAACACCCCCAACTCTCTCCTCCTCAGGAGAGATGCTCCAGCCCTCTGAGCATCCCCCATCCTCCATTCCAGCAGCTCCACGTCCTTCCCCTGCTGAGGCCCCAGAGCTGGGGCCAGCACTGCAGAGGGGGTGTCCCCAGAGCCGAGGGGAGGGGAGGGGACAGATCCCCTCCCTTGACCTGCTGCCCGCACCCCAGCTACAAACCACGGCACGTACAGGCCGGCGGCCTTTTACTGGCGGCCGGCAAGGCAGCAACCGGGGAAACTGGGAGCAGGCAACCGCGAACAGGGGGGGGGTGTTACCGCCGGGCTCCGCGGGAGGCCAAAGGCCGGAGCGCGCAGCCAGAGATGGGGGAGGCGTCCCCGGCCTGCCCCGCTGGCCGCTCGGCCCCCGCCAGCCCGGCACCGCCCCGCAAAGAGCCGCCCGCCCTGCGGGACCCGCATCCCGGCGTCGGGCCGGGAAACGCCGAACGCGCCGCCCCCTCAGGCCGGGCTCGCCCCACCCAGCCCAGCCCCGTCCCGCTCGCCCCTTCAGCGCCCGGCCTCCCGAGGGGCCGGGGCCGGGGCCTGGGCCAGGCCCTCACCTGCCGCCCCGGCCCGCGGAGCGATCCCGGGCTCCGCAACCTTCCGGCAACGTCCGCGGCGCAGGCGCTTCGGGGCGCTTCCCTCTGCCGCCTCCACCCCTTCCTTCCCCCGGCGGAAGACGGAGGCCCGGCTGAGGCCGCTGAGATGGCGGCGAGCGGGAGCGGTGCGCGCGTAGGGGAGGCGTAGGCCCGGGCTGGCCGCCATGCCCAAGTACTACGAGGATAAGGAGGAGGACGGGCGGGCCTGCGGGGGGGTGAGGGAGGACCTGCGGCAGTGCCTGCTGGAGAGCCCCTGCGTGCTGCAGGTCAGCGCTGCCCTCCCTTCCCGCCTTCCCTTCCCTTCCCGCTGCCCTCCCTCCTGCCTTCCTTTCCTCCTTCCCTTCCCCCGGGGCTTCCCGCCGGCCTGACCCAGCCCTCGGGGGGCAGAAGCTGTTGTTTCGTCCCTCTCAGATCCGTTAATTCGCGTTTTAAGCGGGTTACGATCACTTCAGAAGAAAGGGCCGGTCTCACCACAGCGTAGCAAAATCCCCGGTAAACCTTGTCCCGAAGTGGTTTTGACTTCTTTAGGACAAGCTGCAGAAATCCAGTAGGTTTTTAATTCTTTCTTTAGGACAAGCTGCAGAAATCCAGTAGGTTTTTAATTCTTTAACAGGAAAACAAAAGCCCTAAGCAATGCTTGAGGGAAGGACACTGTAGGAGTTTGCAAATGACCTTTTTTGCCTGCAAAAGATCCATGGTAAGTGTTTGTGGTGGGGTTTTCTTTTGCTAGCGGCCTGGCCCCTTTCTGTCCTTTTTGCTCGTTGCTTGAAGAAAACCACTTTTAATTCAGTCAATGGGTGTCATTAAGTCGTAGCAGCTTTTTATGCCTCTCTTACATGAGCTGTGTTAATCCATAAAGAAAATAATACTAATAAGAAAGATCTATCCAGAAAATCATCCAAAAGAAACTGTTATTTCTGTGGGCAGGAAAAAAATGGTGTGTATTTAATGCTTGAAATACTTATTTGATCCTCTATCTCCAGATGATGGGCCTGTGTTTCTGTCTGTAGATGCTTAAGGGAGCCTGGTGAAACTAAATTTCACGTGGGAAGAGGACTGCCTCTTAGAATGGTTCTGTTTAACTGAGGCCGAAGAACAGCATTTTTCTTGTCCTGTTAACTCTGTGAACTTTTGTGCTCTGCCAAGTTTCTTACTTGGCGTAGGAGCGAGGTTTAAAGAGTGTTAAAAACAAGTCAGATGCTGAATGCAGACAGAATCTCCAGTATGCTAAAATCACTAGGGATTTTTTTTTTCTAGGTGCTGTTTTCTTTGTAAGGAGGCACAATCTCTTTATCAGGGATTTATTGTTTTATAACTGACAAGAATAAACTTGCAGATTTTACAAGCTGAATAATGTTTGAGTTGGTACTGATTTATCTTTTTCATTTGGGCACTTGTTGTCCTCAAGTTACCCCCATCCTCACTGACACCTGCAGTGACTCCCACTTCAACCCGGTCTGAATTTTCCTCCTTCGGTGTGTCAGTTAAGTTTGGAGAAACAGATCTCAGCTGATTTACACTACCTCATTCTCCTGTGTTCCTTGCCACCCCACTGTGCTCTCCTGTCATTTGTGTTAGCTGTTTAGTTCAGAATGCCCAGGATCAAGTATTTAAGATACACAGATTTAAGCTAACACAGTATCTGTTTCCTCAGAAGAACCCTATGACCCGTTGGCTACATCACTAATTGTCTTTAACAGTGACTTTTGCTTTGTTCAGTTCTTTCTTCTGAGGCCAAGATAGCACAAGTCCTCTAAATACTTCTGCAAAATGTTTGGTTTTAACGTGTTGACTTGGATTTTCAGCTGGATACCAGGGCAAGATTCAGAGGAAGGAAGGGATACTGAAGCTCTTGTCAAGAGACTCAGCCGTGGGATATCGGGGTTCATCGGCACGTTAAGCAAAAAGGAGGCTGAAGTAAGAAGACTGTATCTGCTGCATCCTGTGGTGCAGGGTTTTTGTGGAAGGTATCTGCTCCTGAGTATTCACATGCATTCACCTGGATGTGCATTTACATCTTAAAAAGAAGGCAAGCAGAAAACTGGAAGTTGCGGCCAAAAATGGGTACTTGTCATGCACTTGTAATAAAATAAGTAAAATCCAGACAGGCTGCAGCAGTTGTCTGTGTGTTTGGAAGTGAGGCTGTCTTCTGTGCTTGTACTAATTCCCATCGTGTTTTACTCTTCCAAATAATACCAGATGTGGAACTGAGAGCTCACTTGGCTGGGGTCCCAGAGGATACCTCAGGATAGAGCTGTTCCCTTAGGTGATTTGACCAAGGTTGTGAAATACACGTGCGAGTTTCTTCCTCCTTGGTAGGCTGGCTACCCAATGAACCTGTATCAACAGGTAGGAGTGGTGATGTGTTTGCAGCCCCACGTATACAAGGATGGCATCTCTTTCCCCTTCATGTGATGATTGATGTCCATCTTTATTAGCACAGTCAGGTCTTGTTGGGCAGCTGGGTTAAAATGTGGTTACTCTACAGGATTTCTGGTTCATCTTTCAGTACTCTGTCTTCCCTTTGTAGTGGCACGAGCCCAGGAGAACTAGGACATTGTTCTAGACAGTGATTTGAAAGCTGTATGCCATGGTGTAGGTAATTAGTTTCATAAATTATAAACCAGCTGCAGTGAAAAAAGCAAAAACATGAATAAAGGAAAATACTGGTTTGCTTTCCTTTGATAAGGGTGACTGTGGCAGAGCTGCCTGCAGTATGACAGTGTCCTGTGAGACAGAGGTGATGTCTATCAATTAGGCTCTCTTGACCTGCCCTGGTAAGGAAGAGGGATAACGAGCTGGGTAACAAATATTAACGAGCGCTCAACCTGTGACTGGTGCTCAACCTGTGACTGGTCAATATTTTCTGGTTCTTTTTTAACAGCTTGTTTCTGAACAGTATTTCTTTTTCCTTCCTTCAGTGTCTCTAACTCCTTCCCTGCCTTTTGAAGCCTGTAAGAGAAGTAAATGATGGTGTAACTGCTCCACGTGGAAACTCAAACCAGCTTCAGACAGGCTGAGTAGGAAATAGTGAGGGCCTCGTAGTAACTTCTTTTCTTGGCTGAAGCTTGCAGCATGCAACACTTGCTGGTTGTAAAATTGATGACTTGAGTGAACGAGTGCGCGTTGATTTATTTAATTGCATCTCGAGCAACTGCTCTGTGCTCAGTCAGGATATTTATATTCCTTGTATGTGTAGGGTTTTAGCTTTTGCAATCCTAAATCCACACCCTATTTCACGTTTTCGTGTTCTGTTGATCATGTGAAAGCTGTTTCCTCTGTAAAGAGCCTTTGTTTTCCACAGCCTAGTTGCCTTATTATCCCTTTACCTGTACTAAAATGATCAATTAGTGTGCTGTCTAGAAGGGCATTAACTTAGCACTCTAATTTCAAAGTATTACTCACAAGCCTTCTCCATGGGAAGAATGAAAAAAAAAAAAAAAGGAGTAAAAATTAATTTAAAGCCACTTGGCAGGTGATTAAATGTCACTTAGAGAGAAGAGTTGGGAAAGGTTTGTGGATTTGATATGTCAGGGGAGCTACAGGCCTCACCTAATGGTGCTGCAACAGCTTCTTTTGGAGAGGAGCAGAGAGAGAACAGATCAGGCAAGTTACTTTTAGTAATTGGCTTGATCCGGTGGAGATCAAGTGTTAAAATCAAATGCAGTATTTGCTATTGAGCAGTTAAGGATTTAATAATTTAACCTGTATAATAAAGGTATTATTTGATTCAGTAGAATCTTGGTGTCGGAACTTTTAATGGTTCACTAAGCTCAGGACAGCATGGAAATAAATATAATATGTATCAGAACACAGACTTGCTTGGGAGACCATCCTCGTTCATTTCTCATAGTGTGTAGCAAGCTAAAAATGCTCGTTACATCATCACCTTGGGACTTTGAGCACTGTCCTACTTGAGAGCTAATCATGTTGTGTGCAAAATAATTTGTTCCATTAATGGAAAGCCCGGAGCGCCATCAATTTGTGTGATCCCAGCTTTTTTCTTTGTACTCAACATGTTTTTATTTGAATAGGACAGTGTTTGTAAGTCAGGTGCCTCATGACACACCGCTGGCTTTTATTACACAAGATTTATTTCTGGCCTGTAGGAGATTTTGCAAGAGGGAACTTGTAAGGTGCTCGAATCTGTGAAGCTGGACTGCTGAGAACAAAAGGTTGAAACGGCACCGAAAGGCTTTTGTTTTAAGAATCACAAATATGTGCAGTGCTAATAACGTGGGTCGAATCTGTACAGGCTGCAGTTTCCCAAACCCTTCGACTGCTGCTGGAATTTCTCCTCTTTGTTTTACATGGTGCTGGAGTCAAAAGGTGCTGAGTGCTGCCAGGAGTCACGGTGCAGACCACGTCTGGTTTCATCAGCTCTGCCTTCTCTCTGTGGGCCAACCCTGCAGGCACGTTTGTATTTACATAGCTGTGCGTGCAGATTGCAGAGCTACTGGTGTTTATTATGGTAAAAAATAGCCCACTCATTTCCCCCAGGTTGAAAATCCATTAGATCATTAGCTGTTCTTTCAAGTTGGTATGAAATGATAAGGGTGTTGTGTCATCAGAATCTGTTTCACTAAGGCCCTTGAGAAGTGAGGGGAAGAGGTTGGCATTTCACAGGTAGGCATGCATTTATTATTGAAGTTTTGAAACACTTCTGAAAGGTTTTTACCTCCAGAATGTGTGCATTTGTACTACAAAGAGCTTCATTATTCACTGCCTGGCCTAAGAACTGAGTTGTGTATTCTCTCTTTCCTTTTAAGTTTCTGGGGAGCAGCAGGTTGGATGAAGCAAACTTTTAAAGCAATATTATTTCAGTTGAAGCCCAAAACAAACTAGGCTGTGGTCTTCTGCTCATAAGAAGAAGACTAAGGGAAATTACCTTCTAAAAATGAAGCCACAGACTATAGGTGGTGAGCAGGATCTGGTGTTTAAGCCTTTGGCTGTGAAGTTAGAAATAGAGAACTGTAGTGC
This sequence comes from Actenoides hombroni, assembly GCA_024336885.1. NCBI lineage: Eukaryota > Metazoa > Chordata > Aves > Coraciiformes > Alcedinidae > Actenoides > Actenoides hombroni. The sequence goes on along the minus strand of WUAM01000095.1, from coordinate 2,035,365 downwards.
CTTTGACATGATGAATTTCACAAGCACTTGTGCTGCCCTAACACTTGATATGTGCTCATTTAGGATATGTTTATTAATTCTAACTATCTCATTTCTGTCAAGCTCTTCAGCTTTAGACATTTAATTTCCATTGGAAGCTGTAGCTGACAGAATAGTAACCAGAAGCCTTAAGATTCTTCTTTTTTTCAAATGTGCCTGCTGAACTGTTTTAATTCCAGCATTGTTTTGCTGCAGATATCTCAGCAAGTTATTAACCTGTTACCTCTGTAAGTGGTACACTCCACAATGGCTTAGAATCATAGAATTGTCAGGGTTGGAAGGGGCCTTAAAGATCATCCAGTTCCAACCCCCCTGCCATGGGCAGGGACACCTCCCACTAGAGCAGGTTGCTCAGAGCCCC
>WUAM01000095.1:1896215-1908611 GCA_024336885.1 Actenoides hombroni | reverse complement strand
ATTTCCTCTTGTCCTATCAATTGTGACTTGTGGAAAGGGAAACAGGGAATAAATTATTAATATTATTATTATTAATAAAAATAATATTCAAAGGGAATAGAAGCAGAAGACATACTTCCCATGGTGAAACTACATATTTACAGACTCTGACCTAGGCATCTGGGAAAGTTTAAACTGAAGGGAAAGAGGCAGCAGGCATTGTCTGGCTCCTCTTTTGCATTCAAGAGCTTTTTATTCTAAGATAATCCTTACCTAAAGCATTTTTATCGTGTTAAATATGAAATTTTGGGATGATTCACTGATTCTTTAATTTTCAAAGAATCACAGAGTAATTCATGGTTGGACCTTGGAGGTCTCTACTTCAAACATCTGCCCAAAGCAAGGCCAGCTCTGGGGACAGTCCAGGCTGCTCAGGGCTGTGTCTGCTTGGATCTTGAAAACCTTCACATCTGGGAATGGCACAGCCTTTTTGGGCAGCTTCTTCTGATGTCTGTCTGTCTTCATGAGGAAAAAACTTCCCCTTATACTCCGACTAAAGGTCTCCTGTTGCAATTTTGGTCATCGTCTTTTGTCCTCTCCCCATGTATCACTATGAAGAGCTCAGTTGCATCTTCCTGGTGACCCCTCATAGGCATTAGTAGGCAGTGAACTGTTAGCTGCTCTCGAAGCCACCCTTTCTCCAGGCTGACCCAGACCAGCTCTTCATGGGACAAGTGCTCCAGCCCTCAGCACTACGTCTTCTGAGCCTCCTCCAGTTTCTCGATCCCTATCCTGTGCTGGAAGGATGAAAACTGGATGCAGTGTGTAGGTGTGGTGTAATAAGGCTTATCACATAGCCCGGAGTGCTGCCAACCCTCATGTCTGCTAAGATGCACTGTGGACACTGACTGAGTTTGCTGTCCACCAGGGTCCTGGTGGTTCAGTCTTCAAGAAAAAATGCTGAGAGGTGTAAAAATAATCAAGTCTCTGCAATGTTTTACAAGAGAACAAGTCTCTCTCTTGTACTCATGAATGTCGGTCGAAATGACCTTTTAGAAGTGGCAATATGTCATGGTTCAGAGTAAAAGAGGAAAATGTATTATTTCGGATGGAAAATGTCAAAATGTCATCAAAATGTTAGTAGGAATCTCTGGATTTGAAAAAAATTTGTCATCTTTGCCACTTTTCTTCTAATTATGAAGATGGGAAAGTGCTGCATTATATAAGGCATTGTGATTCAAAACAGAAGAAAACAAGAGTTCAGCAGTTGGCAGTGGGTTGTGGTTTGATCGATCACTTTTTCTCCGTAGCACACATTAATGACTGTACTATTGCCATAAATTCTTCCTTTGACCTTTCTGTCAAAATACGTGTGACAAAATGACAAGTGCATTTCTCACAGCTTTTGGACCAAGAACAGATTGTGTATTACCCCTTGAGAGCCTGGGCAAGCATTGCTCCAAATGTTCTCCTTTTATGTGGTAGCCTAAATCCTTTATTCTCTGTCTCTGCAAGGATCCATGTTTAATGTTGGTCCAATGGGTGTTTTTCGATAAATATTTATATTGCATGTAAGTGCTCAGGTATTTCCTTTTTTGATGACTCTGTCTCATGAGTTCATGAATCTTTCTAAGTTAATTCTAAGCTTTATGAAGAAATCCCCTTGGTAGATGGAGAAAAGGTCCATCTTAGATTTTGTGTGCGAAATAAATTTATTTTAAATTGCTATAACAGTTATTCTCATGTTTTATGCTAAAAGGCAACTTAAAATCAATTTTAGCAATTTTCTTCCGAAGAAAAGATGTCTGTTAGCTCACAGCTTCCACAAACTGTGGTATGCCTGATGGGAAATAAGACATCCTAAGAAATGGTGGTGCTGTTGCTGTTGTAAACTGTTGCAAACCCCAGTTCTTATCCAGATGGATCAGTTGATTGAACTGTTTTTCATGCTTGCTGGATGAGGTTTTAGACCCATCTGTGGTATTACGCCGCAGGCTTGTGACTAGGTGGCCATGGCCACGTCTGTGGATTCACATTAAAATGCTGCCCAACGCACACTAATTCACAGATCAAAAGCACTGGGACAGGGAGACTTGGATCTTGGGAGAGAAGTGACCAAGGTAGAAGGTGGGTCAGTGCTCATCAGCTCAGGTGGGAGCTGGCTACCTAACCCAAAAGGTCTGCTTGCTGGATGCCTTGCTGTGCTTATAGCTGTGTCACGCTAATCACATTATTTTCTCCTGCTAGGAAAAAAAAAGAACAACAAAGGCTGGAAAATTTATTGTTGAGTCTTTGATTTACTGATAATGAAAAAGCAGCTAGTTTAGATTGTTCAGATATAAAGATACACTGGCCACATTAAAAGTTTACAGATGGTGACTCATCCCATGTGGTAACAGGCTGATTTTGGGAATTGCTTTGGTGCCTTTCTTTGGTGGGATAAGCAGTACTCTATGAAGTAATGTAGGTAATGATACACAGAGCAAATTTCTTATGAGGAACTTCAAATAAAAGAGGGACAGATCTTCAGATGGATCTGTTGTCAGATCTGGCAATAGTGCTGTTAGTTTACATGAGCCGAGAGCTTCGCTCTGATTTTTGTTGAGGAAAAACGTCAGTGCCAAGAGCATTAAATATTAACCTTAGAAAAGACTTCAAAAAAGTGATGTGTTGCCAGCTGACACCTTGAATAGATCTATTAGGGGGACACTGGACCAAACTGATCTTTTTAAGGTCTTAGTAACAATACTACTACTTTGATGTTGTTCCCTTCAGTGGTGAAAATGGTATTTTCAAGGGTAAACTTGAGCAATCCAGAAATAAGAACAAAGTAACGTAGGCAAATGTTGGAGATTTCCTGTTGGAATGCAAATGAAATCGCAGAACTTTCAGCTGGAAATTAAACATACAATGCTAGAGGATTCTGAAGTCACCACTTTTCGTTTTGGTTTGGCCGATACCTAATTCCAAGAAGGCAAGAAAAGGGAAAAAATATTAGAAGGAAGTCACAAGGATGTTTCTTACCTAGTGAACTCGGCTCTGTTCAGAATGTGCCCAATAGGTTAAAAAAAAATGGCAGAAAACCACTTGTTGTTATCTAAAATAGTTCCAGCAAGTCTTAAAACCTCTAAACAGCCTGAGAGCTGCTTTGGATTTACATTTTACTTTCAGATATACGTAGTGAACTGTGCACAAGGTAGAGGATGGAAGTTGTAACTAAATTCAGATTACACAGAGTCACTTTAAGGAGCATGCATTCAGATTTTACTGCTGATGTAGATGTCTGAATGTGTTGGCATTGGAGGAAAATCCATATTTGCAGCGCTCGGCACTTTGAAGCACTAAACGTGCATAACTCAGAAGGATGTTATTTGTAAAAGAGCGGGTTTGTTTCACTAAATGACAAACTGAAACCTGGAAGTTAAGTGTGTCCCTGGTTTGACTTCTGATTTCTACTAAAGGCATGATCCCAGGTCAGTATAACCATTGGGAGAACAATAACCGAGAAATGAACAATTACTGAACATAACTAGTAGAGAGTAGCTGATTTTTTTCCTGAAAGAAAAGAAAGCACCTCAAAGATGGACAAAGGCTGTAAATGACACCAAAGATACTTCACTGATACAGCACATACAGTAAGAATTAATTGGGACAATGAAGAGAGGGAGACAAATGAATCATAGAATCATAGAATGGTAGGGGTTGGAAGGGACCTCTAGAGATCATCAAGTCTAACCCTCCTGACAGAACAGGGTCACCCAGGGCAGCCCACACAGGAACAGATCCAGGTGGGGCTGGAAAGTCTCCAGAGAAGGAGACTCCACCACCTCTCTGGGCAGCCTGGGCCAGGCTCTGTCACCCTCACAGTGAAGAAGTTTTTCCTCATATTGAGGTGGAATTTCCTGTGTTTCCCCTTGCTACCATTACCTCTTGTGCTATCCCAGGGCACCACTGGAAAGAGCCTGGCCCCTTCTCCTTGACACCCACCCTGCAGAGATTTGTAAACATTGATCAGATCCCCTCTCAGGCTTCTCTTCTCCAGGCTAAACAGTCCCAGGGCTCTCAGCCTTTCCTTACAAGAGAGATGTTCCAGTCCCTTCAGCATCTTTCTATCTCTCTATTGGACTCTCTCTATTTCCCTGTCCCTCTGGGAAGCCCAGAACTGGACACAATACTCCAGATGTGGCCTTACCAAGGCAGAACAGAGCAACTGTAAATGTCTAAAAAGTCACTGACCTCTTTTACTCCTGGTGTCTTTCTGCCTCCCAGTATTCCCCAGTATTAACCTAGCCCATTCTGCCATGGCCTTTGCTCAGTTTAACTGAAGTATGAAGACGTTATTGATGTTTTCTTGCACTCTGTTGAGCTTTACACCCCACCCCTCCCTTGACTAGGAGGCCAGGGCATCAGAAACTCATAGCAAGAAACTTCTGGGTTACCAGTTGGGAACAACCTATGAGTGAATATTCCTTATAATTGCTGTTGTCCAAGAAGATTCCCAGTTTACACAGCACAACAGGAATTTCCCCGTGAGCCATCAATGGAGTCATAGCTGTTTAATATAGAAAGCTGCATGGTTTGGGGGGGATTTTCTTCATTCTTTGCTGCCAGACTCTTCGATGTTGGCAGCATTTTGCTGGTACTTGACTGATGAAGACAGGCTCTACCAGGAGGATGGGTGATGTAAAGCTGAAGAGGCTGAAAGTCCTTTCCCCATCCAGAAGGCCAACGGCAGCCAGTGAAGGAGCATCTCAAGGAGCACTTTAGTCTCATCTGGTTCCAGCTTTTGTGTACATACACAGAAGGCAGTGAGAGCTCCTCCCTAGCTTCTGTTGTCACTGCCACAAAGCAGCTCAGTATCTTCTCTTCAGTGAGTTTTGTGTCCCTTGAAAATAACTCCAGAATGGGCCAGTTGAGTGGCACTGAGCAAGGCAGAAGCTGCTCCAGGTGATCAGTTTCCCAGTACGTTTCCTTCTCAACGAAGCCAAAACACCACAAGTGACTTCATCCCACCATGGACCCAAACCAAAAGCACCCACGAAACATTCCAGAATAGCTGGGGTTTTTTCTTCCCTTGGGATTATTTTGTTACCCCCCCTAGAATTATAAGATGGACAGCCTGGAGCTTTGCACCTCCTTCCTCCAGGCACCTCTCCCCCCACCCCCTCCCCAGCCTTTTGTCTCTGGTAGGATGCCAGACTCCAGATCCCTTGTCTTGTTTAGGGCAAGTAACTGAACTGTGATTTTTTTTTCACAGCTTGTGAGAGACCTGTTGGAGCTCCAGGACAGGCCCTTTGCTTCACCTCCTGTAGGTACTTTCTGGCACATGTCCCACGTGAGGCCCATTATTGCAGCGCTAGAACGTCCCACGCACTCCCCACTGCTGCTGAAGGACTATTTTGAGTGTTGTCTTGTAAAACTTAAGGAGAGGCTGATCATGCCATGAGGAATCCCTGTTATCCAGCATTAATGGCACACAGACTCAATCATTTGCTTCACAATAGGCTCAACATGAAGAACTTCTTTACTGTAAGAGTGGTAGAGCATTGGAACAGACTCCCCAGAGAGGTGGTGGAGTCTCCTTCTCTGGAGACTTCCCAGACCTGTCTGGATGCATTTCTGAGTGAGCTGCTCTAGTTTTGTCCTGCTCTGGCAGGGGGGTTGGACTCGATGGTCTTCAGAGGTCCCTTCCAACCCCTAACACTCTCTGATTCTGTGAATAGGCAGATAGTGAAACCAGGTCTCTGCTGATACTGGGTGCTTCTTGAAGGACCACTATCTGGTGATCCTAGCTCGACAAAAACACCTCAAGAGTGTTTCCTTAGGCCACAGAGTCTTTCTTGGCACTTCCTTCCACTTTCTGCTTTTCTCCGCACAATGTAATCTGCTGTTTAAGGTCAACTGATCAAACTGATGGGTTTGGATCTGAGCAGCTACCTTCACACAGTTCTGCTTCGAAAAAAGGCCTTTTATTCAGGACAGTCTCATGTTCCAGAAAATGTAGTGATATCAGGGGTTTCAATGCCTCTTAAGACTTAATTTTTATTACTACCCCCCCCAGAGTTTCGTGCCTCATCTGGCTCCTGCAGGCGCTTGTGGCTTTGCTCTCTGGTTGTTTGATTTCTTCTTTGATATATATATATACATATATCAAAGTCATGCTCCACTTGCTGCTGGATCACACAGCACCTAAGCAGCAAACTAGTAGTACTAAGTATGATTAGCAGTTGTGTTCAGAGGGCAGCTGATCCAGTCATCCTGAAGACAGCCTTAGTATTTGTGTGACTAAAGCACCAGTTGAACGCAAAGCCCGTACTTGACTGGTATTAGATGAAAACAGGCACCAGGAAAAGACTAATTTTTGAAGCAGGACCTGTTTAAACCGAGGTGACTGAAGGTTTGGAGCAACCAAACATCAGAAGCTGGGTTATTTCCAATCCCAGCGCGTGGCTCTTCTAACGAGCTGACTCATGGCGAGCTGAAGTCGTCACTGCTTCATCAAGCTAAAACACTGAAGGACACTTGCTGCTAATTACAGGTTGGGGAAAACAGACAAGGCAGAGCCAAAGCTGTATCGAGTTCAAAACATCACTTTGGGTGAAAGAGTTTCACTGAAAGATCGCTTCTTACCTCCTGAACGTAAAAAAAACCACTTGTGCACTCTTTATTTTACCTCTTGTTGGGTCAGGCAGAAAGTTTATGGTCAGCTAGAGCACATGGGACAACTTCAGAACTGGCCACGATGGCCCAGCGTTGAGAATCTGCTGTCCACTCACACTCTGCATCCTACATTGTCCTACTTGTCCCCAGTTGGTATTTCTCTGACTGGGCAGTGTCCAGGTTATGGTCCCCACTGTGCTGTAGCCAGGGCTGGGCTCAGAGCTGTTGGGTGGTCTGGTGGTTCATCCCACGTGGCTGTAGCTGTGAAATAAACACTCAATGTCCATTGACTGGGATTTTATATCCTCTTCTGGTAACTCCTTATACTTCAACAAAGTCTCGAGTGCCTTTCAAGAACCTTTTGAAATGGAGCTCGTGCTACTTAAGCTGATTTTATGTGTTAGGACCACACTTACCTACTTCAGGCTGGCTGATTTTTCTCACAGGTCAGAAGCTTCTCAGGCTTTTAACACCAGAATAATTGTCAGAATTAACAGTAATTGTTTCTTTTCCTCGCTGGGAACTTTGTATTCCCAGTAGCTTCCAGGTCTGGAAGAGCTGACTCATGGTAGTTTGGCCCCAGTGCTACTCCAAAGAAATGTTTTAAATTATCAGAAGGGCTGTGAGGTCCCTGCTTTCCAGGACAGCTCATCTTCCAAGTGCTTGAAACTGCTTTTTCCTCTGGTCTCTACTCGAGATGGAACCTCCTTTGTGGTCCTGAGCTTCAGCCCTGTCCATTCTGCTTTCAAAAGCACAGTCCCCCCTCGCTCCTGACCTGACTTCTCCCCGTGTTCTTTCAGCTAGATTTTTATATAAGACTTTACATGTGCACTGCCAAAATCTCTTTTGATCTTCACCTCATCATAAGAGGTCTGCCTTCTCCGTTACTCTGTGATGCCTGTGGATCTCCTGGCTCATGTCACACCCCCTTCCCGCAGCTTCCAGCTATTTTAAAAGCATTTTCAATGCATTTCCAGAGTGACTATACCATAAAAACTGGTGAGTAGACACCTCAGGGAGAAGGCAGCAAACCCTGTGTTGCACATGTACTTACCATACGCAGAGGTTTATTTAGACATACTTAACTTTTGCCTAGATTTTATTTCACCTGAATTCTGCCAGTTACAATTCGGACTTCTTTTTAAGGCAGCTCTTCTGTTTTCTTTCAGCAGGCAGAACAGAGTGAAGCCACTCTCCAAAATAACCTTTGAGGAGAGGGCACGAAGGCAGGACACTCAGAAGTAGGAAGTCTTTAGGCCCAAGACATTTTCCTTACAAACCTGGGGAGAAGGACAGGCTTTCTCCTCTCTCAGGAAACTGAAAACTGTGTTTCAAAGACCTCGATATCTCAGGTTGTTTCACCCCTGGAACTTAACTCTGGTGCTCAAGAGAAAACTCTTCAAAACCAAGAACTGAGAATGTTCCAAAGGCAGCAGAGGTTACTTGTATGAACACAAGGGAATGGTTCACATTTTTTGGGGAAAAAAAGTGTCTTAAACTTCTTGTGTGGTGCCTTGTCTTGCTCAAAGGGAAATGTTCTTAAGGAGGAATTTTTTTCTTGCCCTCACACCTGCCTAAGCCACTGAGGACTATTTGTATCTCAGAGTTTCTTTCTGTTTCTGTTTTCTAATATAGAATTCTAATAATCAATTCTATAATACCTGCTGGGAAAAAGAGGTGGCACGTTACCTTAAGCAGCTCCTTCCACCTTGCAGCTACTGCTCCTTATCTTCTCAAGTCCCACTTGCAGAGAAACAGGCCCTGGCATGTCACTAGCTTAACTATTTATTCCTTGCACGCAGTAAGAGACTCGTTTGCCTAGTTACTCAGAAGGAAATTGCATAGAAATCCAAGCTGATCATTTCATGATCTTGTATGGTTCTAGAAATACTCACTTTTTAAGAACAAAGGAGTTCTAGCAGGTTTCTGTGTCAGAGACCATGTACCTTCAAGCTTCTGCTGGTGGCAGCAAGAAGACAACAGACAGTTGCAGAGATTTGGTTGACATGTGAGCTGGAAAAGTGGTCACTTAGTCTCAATTATTTAACCCTCATATTTTGTTGTGTACAATATTCTTCAGAGCATAAAGGTTTTACGGAAAACAGAGTTCTTAATTTTTAAAGGATGGACCAATAAAAACCTGCTGCTGTAAATTTTAAGCAGTGCCACGGAGTCACAAGGAAATTTGTCGTGTGAGAATTTGTGTGTGGGAATTCCTGTCTGAGAATTCGTCATGTGTGAGAATTTGTCGTGTGAAGAATTAGTGTGTGAGAATTCGTTGTGTGGGAGAATTTGTTGTGTGAGAATTTGTGTGTGAGAATTCCTGTCCGAGAATTCATCATGTGTGAGAATTTGTCGTGTGTGAGAATTTGTCGTGTGTGAGAATTCGTCACGTGAAGAATTCGTGTGTGAGAACTTGTCGTGTGAAGAATTCGTGTGAGAACTCCTGAGAACTCCTGTCTGAGAACTCCACTCCTGTCTGAGAATTCGTGTGAGAATTCGTTGTGTGAGAATTCATTATGTGTGAGAATTCGTGTGTGAGAATTTGTCGTGAGAATTCGTCACGTGAAGAATTCGTGTGTGAATTTGTGTGTGAGAATTCGTGAGTTCGTGTGTGAGAGTTCGTCGTGTGCAAATTCGTGTGAGAATTTGTGTGTGAGAATTCCTGTCTGAGATCTCGTCATGTGTGAGAATTTGTGAGAATTCGTTGTGTGAGAGAATTCGTCGCGTGAAGAATTTGTGTGTGAGAATTCATCGTGTGTGAGAGTTCATCGTGTGTGAATTCGTGTGAGAATTTGTGTGTGAGAATTCCTGTCTGAGAATTCGTGTGTGAAAATTCCTGTCTGAGAATTCGTCGTGTGTGAGAATTTGTGTATGAGAATTCGTCGTGTGTGAGAATTTGTGTATGAGAATTTGTCGTGTGTGAGAATTCATCACATGAAGAATTCATCGCTTGAAGAATTCGTGTGAGAATTCCTGTCTGAGAATGCGTCGTGTGTGAGAATTCCTGTCTGAGAATTCGTGTGTGAGAATTCCTGTCTGAGAATTCATCATGTGTGAGAATTCGTCGCGTGAAGAATTCGTGTGTGAGAATTTGTGTGTGAGAATTCGTGTGTGAGAATTTGTCGTGTGAAGAATTCGTCGTGTGAGAACTCCTGTCTGAGAACTCCACTCCTGTCTGAGAATGCATGTGAGAATTCATTATGTGTGAGAATTCATTATGTGTGAGAATTCGTGTGTGAGAATTTGTCGTGTGTGAGAATTTGTCGCGTGAAGAATTTGTGTGTGAGAATTTGACGTGTGAAGAATTTGTGAGAATTTGTCGTGTGAGAATTCGTGTGAGAATTTGTGTGTGAGAATTCATGTCTGAGAATTTGTGTGTGAGGATTCATGTGTGAGAATTTGTGTGTGAGGATTCGTGTGTGAGGATTTGTCATCTGAAGAATTCATCGTGTGAGAATTCGTCGTGTGAAGAATTCGTCGTGTGAGAACTCCTGTCTGAGAACTCCTGTCTGAGAACTCCTGTCTGAGAATTTGTCATGTGAGAATTTGTATGTGAGATTTCATCGTGTGAGAGTTTGTGTGTGAAAATACTTCCTTGCAATGGAAGGGTTCATTTTTACCTGGCTTGAGCTCAGAGGAATATCTGCAGTCACTGGGGCTTGCTGTTAACGAATGGAAACAGGCACCTTAACCAGACAGATAAATCCTATCTAAAAACAGCCCAGCTCTTGTTCAGACCCCTGCGAGGACAGCGGTGCAAAGGCCTGGGCTTAGCAAAGCCCGCAGCAGCTGCTACTACGCCCGATACTTGGAAATTCAAACAGCTCAGATGTTTTGCCAGCAAATTTTCCAGCTGGTGACACCACAAACAATTCCCCATTCCCTGCTGCCACGCCAGCCCACGCCGTCGAGGAGCCAGGTCCGGCAGCACAGGCCCTAGGTGCAGAGGATTGTGGCCTGGAGCCCTCCCACCCCCGAGTTCAGAAGATCTCAGAAGAGAATCCCAGCAGGCGAGACGTTGAAAAAAAAAAACCAAAGCAGTATTTATTTGAAAGTACAACCCAAAGTTGTATCCGTAAGAAATGCACAAGGTACCTTGTTTCTTCCACAAGTCTTGGCTGCGTGCACTTCGGTTCCGCTTAAAAACGCAATCCAGGCTTACAAATGTACAAACAGCACAGAAAGTGTTTCACAGTCCCAACAGAATGCTCTGACATTCACCCATGTTGCTCTGGTAAGGTTTGGCGTCGACGGTGTTGTGTTGGGTTTGGGGTTTTTTTTTGTTGAGTTTTTGTTTTCTTTTTTTTTTACATTCTTAGAACCTGTGTTTAACAAAGACGACCTCATTTTAAAAAAATACTCTGCACTTCAGCACAAAGTGCCTCTCGATTTTAAATTAGAACTTGGAGGATAATACTGGAAAAAAATTTAAAAATCCAAACAGGTACTTTTGTTGCGGGGTGGTTTTTTTTTTCATAAAAGTATTGCATGCCAGGACCTTTTCATAGGTAAAATTGTTTCCTAAACCAAGATGGCAGATGGTAAAATACGAAACCAGTGAAACAGTTCAGATTTACAGGCTTCGGCTGTAGGTGGGGTTTGTGACCACCCCCAGACTTCTGCAATCTCACCCTACCACGGTGCAGGAGAGACTTTAAAAAGGAGCAAGTGATGGAAGCATCATTTTGGGGTGGGGCGGGGGTGGGACGGGGAGAAGAAATGACCAGCAACAGCCTGAAAATGATGTTTCAAAAATTTGTATTCAGAATTGCATCGTGACCTGGAGAAAAAGTTCTTTCCTTTCGCCGGACTTCAGTTTTCGTGAGGGTAGTGTGAATTAGACCAAGGATCTGAACTTCTTCTTCCAATCGTCGGGCTCCAAATTCTCCAAGGATTGTAGGTCTGTCCCATGTCTTCAGCAGGATTGGCAACGGCGGTAGCGGCGGGTGGAGGAGGAGCAGCAGAGGAGTTCTCACTACCCATGAGATCGATGCCTGACAACGTGTTTGTTGGAGTGGTGAAGGGAAGGCCACTGTTGAGATTACTCGACCAAATGGAACTGCTGAATGGAGTGGTGGACCACAGGCCACTTGGGTTGCCAAGGATCGACTGCAGTAAAGACAGAAGTGGGTAAGTACCAATTCAGTAATCTCTACATACACCTTTTTTACAGCCCCCCCCTGAAAGAAAAGGATCTAAGCAGCAGCAAGCCTGCTGTGGAACCTCTTCTGTCTGCTGTGGAACCTCTTCTGTCTGCTGTGGAACCTCTTCTGTCTGCTGTGGAACTTCTGTCTGCTGTGGAATCCCTTCTGTCTGCTGTGGAACCCCTTCTGTCTGCTGTGGAACCCCTTCTGTCTTCACTGTAACGTGGAGTTTTGAGATCCCTTCACTTGAGCTTGCCCAGAGGAACCACACTATGAATGGTCACCAAATGGGCTGCAAAGCACAGCTACATTACGGGCTCATAAGCTGTTTTCATTTGAGCTTATACATCCTCATACCATTGCTCACTTCAGCACTAGAGGTGGAATGGTAGGGGTTGGAAGGGACCTAGAAAGATCATCGAGTCCAACCCCCCTGCCAGAGCAGGGTCACCCAGGAGCAGCTCACATAGGAACATGTCCAGTTGGCTCTGAAAGTCTCCAGAGAAGGAGATTCCACAACCTCCCTGGGCAGCCTGGTCCAGGCTCTGTCATCCTCACTATGAAAAAGTTTCTCCTTACATTTACATGGAACCTCCCCTGTTCCAGTTTG